>CM053171.1:12863778-12886185 GCA_012977825.3 Pteromalus puparum
ACCCACGCGTTTTGGATCCTGTTTCCGATCGCAGGTGAATCATCCGTTCTAGAGGTGATAACTCCCATACCTCTCTAGAACTAAGTATGAGAGCTTTCCGACTTTGATAAGGACGGAGTCAGCTCATCGTCGGACACACTACGGAATCACGCTCGTATCCTAACGCCCCCCTGCAAGGCAGCGCGCCTACGCTGGCTTCGTTGCCGTGTAAGACCAGGTGGCGAATCATTCTACACATCCCCTTTCGGGGCAGTTGTCATCGCTCCCGCATTCTCCACGACAGCAGGGTTTTTGTACTGTGTGCCAAAAGAGGTATTTTATAGATATAGTGAGGTAGAAAGAGAGAGTGAAATACGAAATATTGTTGATTGTTCGTTGTTGTGGTGCTTGTGAAGTGTTTCTAGATGAATGCGTTCGCCAGCGTGGGCTGCTCATTCGATTTATTCGCAGCTAACCTCTTTCTCAGGGGCCGTTCCTCTATCCGCAACCTGAGGACGCGCCGTGTAATGGTGATAGGCACCCACCCGTCCGCTCTGGACGCACAGGTTTAAAAATGTTAAAAATGAAAAATATTTTGTTTAAACTGAAGATACCTTTTTAAGATTTAATTTACTTACAAATCCCTACACTCATGTCAGAACTATGTGTATTTCAAGCATGTTGCTCTTTCTCGTAATAGTTTTACCCAGATTTTCGAAATTTGTAATCCATAAATCGGGAATTTGTTTTGAAGTTTATATGCTTCTTCATGACGGATCAATAATCTGTGTTTTACGCGCTTAAGTAATGTCTCTAATGGTTCTTCAAATAAATCCGCGTAAGATATTCCTTTGATAATGTAAGTCATTTGCATTCGTTGCCATTCTCGGCATGCACCCACGAATTCATCATAATCTTCTAGGTAAAAATTTTCAAGAGTAGTGATATCTTCTGGGTTTACAACTCGTCCTTCTACTGATTCTCGAGCTAGCATGGTGACAAAATACGGCGTCGATAATCTCAGACCTTTGTCTGTATATATATAGACAAAGTTCTGAGATTACCGACGCCGTATTTTATATGTATATACATATATATATATATATATATATCGTATTAAGTCTCCTGGTGGATATAACATTGCTCCCGCTTCCGCGAGTGTTCTAAATTTTATATAATTATTTTCCCAAAATGCGATTCTCAGAGCGGTGTAACCTTTGTAATCTCTTCTGTTGATATCAACCCTCCGATTTTTCAGGAGTAATTTTATGGCTCCATTAGTTCCGTAGTCTGCTGCAACGTGCAACAGACTATCCCCGGTTCTTGTAGGCACGTCTATATTGGCCCCCTCCTGAAGAAGTAGTGCGAACGTATTATCATTGTTTTGTAATATTGCTGTTTCGATCGCATATCTGCCCTTGCGACAACAAGAGTCCACAGGTATTCCTTCCTCCAACAATAATCGCACATTATTTGCAGAGTCGGTGTAGTGAGCACCTGCGGCTTTTTCCAATAGCCAAGGCTGAGATTTCACTGATATTCCTATGTTTTTTGCATATGTAAGTAGGATTTCGAGAATTTCTGTATGCCCGCGCGCGGCCAAGCCCAAATGGTAGTGTTTCTTAATATTTGCTCCCGCTTCCAATAATATTTGTACAGCTTCAAAATCCGATCGTTCTATGGCATACCCTAATATGGTTTGTCCCATGCGATTCGAACTGTTGATTGGGATTCCTCTCTTTATCAATAATGATAAAAATCTTTTGTCGTAAGGTTTCACAGCTTGTCGCATCGTTACATTAATCCAGATCCTGTATGCATTGAGAGTAGCTCCTAAATCAAACAATTTCTCCAAAATGTCAAGATTTTTTGTCAAAATCAATGTAAATCGCTGGAAACTGATGAATTCGTAACGACGTATAATTCACCTTATACTCTAATAAGAGGCTGATCATTTCTTCATTTTTCAGGGTCATAGCGTTGGCTAAGGCTTTAGTTAAGCGTCATATTGAGGTCCGTGGATACACTTCCAAACAAAACCTCGCGGTTTCCAAGTCTGAGATGCTCAAAAGTCTGTCGATTAAGTCTGTCATGTCGTCGGGCTCCACGGCTGAGACTATCATTTTAATCAAGGTATCGGCTTCTTGACCTTGTGCATCAAGGATTTTCTTCTTGATCATATTTAATCTTTGCCGATATCCCGCAAAGATGAATGGAATCCTCGTGCAAATCAAACTTTTCCAAAATGCTGCCATCTGTGGAATAGAAAGAGTCTAAGTGTCAAGCTTGTTTACTAATTATAACTGATTGCGGGATTCTTACTTTATACCTCTCGCGAATTAACTTAAACAATTTTAGTCATATAAATTCTAAAGGATCTCTTAATTGTTCAGTCTATACTTAAATAATAAGCTATTTGTTCAATGATCAAATCGGGGATGTAGCCGTAAGTTACTTCTTGCAATTTTTCTTCGTGTTCCTTCCATTCTCGAATCTATTCAACAATTACTTTTAAGGCTCTCATTATTTGTGTGCCGTATATAGGGAATTCGTAATAAAAAGATTCTGTCTGTCGTTTCTTAAATGCAAAGGTCTTAGCAATTTGTATCATTGAATTTGTTGATTTTTCTAATAAATCGCCACAAGTGACTCCGGGGATAAAACTTGCCCTAGATATTTGTTGCCATTCTATGCATGCTTTCTGATATTCGACATACAATCTTGGATAGTATGTTTCTAAAGTAACTTCGTCTTGCACATTAGTAATTCGTTTTTCTACCTTATCTCTTGCTAATAGAGTGATAAATATTGTTGGTGTAAACCAGGGAATTTTCTCGGCTGATATATATTGTAATGGTTCTCCTGGAGTATATAGTAAAGCTCCTTTCTTCAACAATGCTTTCATCTTCCTAGAGCCGTCTATTTTGGAAGCCCAACTTAGAGCGGTTTCGCCCAAATGCGATCTTTCGTTAACATCACATTCCTCAGTGCCCAAAATCATTTCGCTTGTGCTGTTCCGAACCTGACAGCAACATGTAGGGCATTCTCTCCGTCCCTAGATGTCACTTTTAAATTAGCTTTATGTTGTATCAATATTCTCAGTACTTCGTCATTTTGATGTACGATGGCAGCTACGACTGGATATCTCTTATTCTGTGATAACGAGTTTACGTTTATCCCCTCCTTAAGTAATAATTTTACATTTTCTGCTGCATAGGTACAAGGCGCTGTAGCTGCTATTTCGAGTAGCTGATGTAAATTATCAAGGAGATTCTGCATCCTCTTAGTATAATCTAATAGTAATTTTAAAATCTCGGAACTTCCTCTGTGGCTTTTCCTAGGGGTGTTTGGTCGAAGTGATCTATTACATTCGGATTTGCATTAGCTTCTAAGCGTAACTTAATTACTTTTAACTTGCCTGGAGTCACGGCATACATTAATGCTGTTGTTCCGAAGAAGCTTTTTACATTAACATCTATGCCTGTGGTTATTAATTGGTACAAGTATTCTAGATTTTCGCATTCCATGGCTTTGTCTAGCAATTCATATTCTTCGTGCAGGTGTAGATTTTTACATGCTCCTAATTTTATTAATCGAGAAAAAACATCAAAATGCCGGTATAAAATCGTGGTTTAAATGATTGATGATCCTGATATCTTATGTTGCGCTACCCAATTTATGGGAGGGTGCAATAATATTATAATAATCTCTTCCTGACGCCCTTGTACTCCGAGTGCTAATATTTCCTCTAAATCCACTTCCTCAATCCTGGGATAGGACTCTAAACATACTTTGATAATCGATGGCTTATCAAGAACGCTTGCTTGCTTCATGATAGTAGTTACTTCGAACGGTGTTAAGAATAACGACCACCTAACGAGTAGTTCCTTTGCTTCGTGTTCATGTCCTTGCGCTAGCTTGGTTTTAATGATTCGGGCCGTTTCCTCCTGATTCGGTGTGATCTTTAACAATAATCTGTTAATCCATTTCCGAAGGTATACAGCCATTGTCGAGCTGTGAGATAATAAGTAATTCAATAATCACTATACGGTTTCTCTTTTTTTTTCTAATCGAGATATCATTATGAAATTTTAAATATTTCATACTCTTAAGAGTGCCCTCAACTCTCCTAATTTTAGTTTCCTGTTCATCAATGTACTATCAAGGTTCAAATTCTTACGTTACAAATATGTATTCTAAGTTTTTCCAAATTTTGCCTTAGTGATCCAAAATCCCAAATAAGACAAGTATGATTTTAATTATTTTTATTCGTCTATTCTCTTTCTATTTCTATTACTTTACATGTTATAACATCAGTTAGTTTTGAATTCCCGCCTGTCGCACCTCTGCCGCGCATGCGCAGTCCATTGCCCTTATTCTAACTCTACTCATTGCACGATATCGTCGCGATCCTTAGTAAAATATTAATACCGAAAGCGCTCTCCTCTTATGGAATGACTGCATAATTTGAAATTCAGATTGGTTTTAATATGTTTGGACGAATTAATCAGAGAAGAAAGAAAATATGGTTTTTATGGGAAAATGGCATGCTTAATTGAATAGTATATTTAAGATCCATTTGCTAATTATTTCAACGAGAAGGTGACCAGCTGTATTATGGAGAAAATTAGATTTTCTCCTAACTTTTAATGTTGAGAGTCTGTGTGTCAACTTCTTTTACAAGAAATGAGACAGAATCTGGTCAGGACTACTGATCTCCGATTAAGCCAGTTTTTCACTCCTCTTTTATTATGGAAACAAATCAGTTAATATTTAATTGCATCCTTACCTCGTTTTATTGTAGTCGGGAACCAGTGACTTCTCGTTATTGAATAGATGTATATATGTATATAAGTATGTGTGATTATGCTTATGCGTGTGCAAGTAATCCGACAAGAAAATATCAATTAATATGCTGAGGAAAAACCTTTCGTATGAATCCTTCACAAATGTTCGGTTCAACCAATTTATTCAGCGTTCATTTAAGAAATCTAATCTTACAACCAAAAATTCAGAACTAAGGACAGCTCTCTAGATAATCTATATAAAACTTAGAAAAACTGAAGGTCCGCCGGCTTCAATGCCCGATCACGAAGTGACGAGAGAGCTTGGCTTGGGGACGCTCGGAAGTCTTCCGGACCTCCCACGCTATCCCAAGCTTTACTTCCCCGCCGCTATGTCACAGCGTCGGCGCTTGTTGCACTCATTAGGCCTTACGGGGTGTTGTTATTATAGGAGTATTTAGCAATTCATAATTCGTCTATAGCTACAATGAAATACACTGTATAGAGGGCACCGACAACAACAAGAGCCGCTTGCGTTAACGCGGTCTCTCAGATCGCTTCGTGCTGTCGTCCAAGCAGGAGCTCGACTTTTGTAAATCCGCGCCTGAAGGTTTATTCCATCACAATAAATACAAGCATACTCTGAGTCTTCCTTATTTATTTCTCCTTGCCTTTATTTTATAACTAATATACTAAAAGGTTATGGGCCCAGATGCTCAATGACAATAACTGCAAGGTAGAAAACGAGGACGAAAGTGATAGTAGTGCAAGTAGTACTGATAGTGTTCGTACATTGAAATCTGCAAGTGAACGTGTGCTTGGTTCTGAAATGGCTGAAACCAAACTGTATCACATTCACCGATTTAATGGAAGCGACTATCAGTTGTGGAAACGTCAAATGGAGATCTATATGGCTGAGAACGGGTTGAAAAAGTACATTGACGGAACGACGGAGAAACCTACAGTTGCTACTGAAAGGCCAGCATGGGAGAAGAAGGACGCCGAGGCGCAGGCCTTTTTGATGCGTGGTCTTGAACTTGATCAACTGCGATATATGACGGACTGTACGACGGCCGCTGCTATGTGGGCTCGTCTGCGCACAATTCACGCTGAGAAAAGCGACCAATCTGTTCAGGTATTATTAAATCAGTTTATTAACGCTAAGATGGATTCTGCGAGTTCAATGGCAGATCACATTGCAAAAATTGTATCACTCGCACAGCGTTTGAAGGATATTGATATGGAACAAAAGAAAGAAGTTGTTATTGCAAAGATTATTTCGAGTCTACCGGAGAAATATGATAAAGTGCGCACGGCGTGGTATGCGGTCCCGCGAACGGAACAAAAACTCGAAAAATTGACCGATCATTTAGTAAACGAAGAGTCGCTGTTAAATATACGCGAGCGCCGGAATGATACGACTCAAAACAGCGAGCAAGAAGCGTATTACGCGCACGGTAAGCGAAATAATGTAAACAGTAAAAGGTCGAACTCTGGAAACTCTCGAAATGATACGAAGCGAGGAAATTGTCATTTCTGCAAGCGACCGGGGCACTGGGCTCGTGAATGCCCGGATAAACGCAAACATTTAGAAAAAAGGAGCCGAAGCAAAAATTACTCTCTGGTTAGTGAAGGCCTTTCTAACGACGATAATACTACAGCTCATTTATTTCATGCTGAGTGCTTAACTGCAAATAAATTAGATGTAGAAAATGCATGGTTTGCAGACTCTGGTGCAACGGAACATTTATGTGTAAAACGAGAATGGTTTAAGAAGTTAACTCTCTTTGAAATTAATAAACACAAAGTTCGCGTTGGTGATGGTAGCCTAGTCTCCGCTGTAGGTATTGGTGAGGTCGAGGTCAAGGTTGAAAATTCTAACGGAACTCATAATATACATACTATCGGTAACGTATGGTACGTGCCTGGATTAAAAAAGAATTTGTTGTCTGTTGGCCGTGCTTCTGAAAAGGGTGTGAGAGTAATTTTTGTAGAGGGTGGAACAAAAGTCTTGTTTTATAAAAATGAAAAATTTATTGTTGATGGTATTCGAAAAAATGAGAATTTATATAAACTAAATTTTTTGCCTACATATGAGTATAGCGACTTGAATGTTGTTAGAACAGATAACTATAATGATGCGAATATTGTTAGTACTACGAATAATTTGATGGAATGGCATGAAAAGTTAGGTCACGTAAATTTCCAAACGCTAAGGAAAATGATTTCGAGTCGTTGTGTAAATGATTTGAATGTTTCTGATATAGGTAGTACAGACCCCTTCTGTGAAGGTTGTGTACTAGGTAAACAGCATAGAACTCCGTTTCCAAAACATGGGGCGACTAGAGCCAAATATGCGGGAGAATTATTTCACGCTGATCTTTGCGGAAAAATGAGTCAAAGCTCCATTGGCGGAGCAAATTATTTTTTATTATTAAAGGATGATTTTTCTAAATACTGTTTTGTATATTTTCTAAAAGAAAAGTCAAATGTTTTGGAAGCATTACAAAAATTTTATGCTGATGTTCAAGCTGACAAGCAAAAATTAATTAAAATTAGAACTGATTGCGGTAAGGAATTTTGTAATGACGCTACCGAAAAATTTCTGTTATCGAAAAGTATCAAACATGAACTGACCACGCCGCGCGCTCCGGAACAAAATGGTTACATAGAGAGACAAAACAGAACAGTTATCGAATGTGCAAAAAGTATGCTTCACGCACGAAAAATGCCTCTGTTCTTATGGGGCGAGGCCACAGCAACGGCAGTTTATGTTAAAAATAGAACTGCATCCAACTCTTTGGATAATAAAACTCCATATGAGTTATGGTTTGGAGAGAAGCCATCAATTGCCCATTTAAAAATATTTGGAAGTACCTGTTATGTACATATACCTAAAGATCTAAGAAGTAAGTGGGAGGTGAACTCTACAAAAATGATTTTTCTTGGTTATAACGACGGAAGCAAAGCTTATAAGGTATATGATCCCGTCACAAGAAGGTGCTACATAAGAAGAGATGTGATTTTCGGTGAAAAGTCTCAATCAAATGGTACTATTATTATTGATAAGAGTCCTGAAGCTGACCTTGAAAAGGGAGACGAAACTGTTGATAAAAATGATCAAAATCAAGAGGTCGTTCAACGAAGAAACCCTAGAGCTCCGATTCCGAGAGAGCCTTATATTTTAAGAGCAAGAGCAGGCTCTACATCCGAAAAAACAGATTCAGCAATTATAGAAATTGCAGAAGTTATGCTCTCCGCATGCGAGCCACAGACTCTTCAAGAAGCAATGGAAAGCGATGATGCATCACAGTGGACGACTGCAATAAATGAGGAGCTGAATTCTCTTGAAGAAAATAATACCTGGATATTATTCAATAGGCCTAAAAATCAAAACGTAATTTCAAATCGTTGGGTGCTGAAGAAAAAGTACAAGTCCGACGGCACTATTGACAAATATAAAGCTCGACTTGTTATAAGGGGGTTCTCACAAAAGGAAGGAGTAGATTTCCACGAAATCTACGCACCCGTTGTAAAATATAACACTGTAAGAGCTGTGTTGGCCATAGTTGCTGCTGAAGATTTAGATATGAAGCAGTTTGACATAAAGACCGCTTTTCTCTACGGCGAACTTGAAGAAACCATATTCATGGAGCAGCCACTTGGTTTTGAGATTGATGATCGAGTATGTTTATTAAAGAAAAGTTTGTATGGACTTAAGCAAGCGCCAAGACAATGGAATAAGCGGATTCATGATTTCTTCACGGCCTACAACTTAACTCAGTCTGAAGCAGATCCGTGTCTATATTATACAATATGTAACGATTATAAACTATATGTAATACTTTATGTAGATGATGGCATTATTTGCAGCGATGATTCGTCACAAATAAACAATTTGCTTTATAAGTTAAAAGCTGAATTTAAGGTTAAAAGCTCTGAATCAGAATTTTTTGTCGGAATGCAGATCAAAAGAGACAGAGAAAATAAAACTTTAAAATTATTTCAAAGTGCCTATGTGCATAAAATTTTGAGTCGTTTTAATCATGACAATTCTAAGTCTCTTTCTACTCCTGCAGATCCGAACGTTAAGTTTGTTAAAACAAATATAAATAAGAATGTAAATAGTAATTTTAAGTATAGAGAAGCGATAGGTTCTTTGATGTTCCTAATGGTTGGAACAAGACCCGATCTAGCGTACATAATTAGCGTTTTAAGTCAATTTGCGGAAAATCCTGATGAAAGTCACTGGAATGGTGTAAAGAGAGTTTTTCGCTATTTAAAAGGAACAACCGATTATGGAATTTTGTTTGGTAAAAATCATGATAATTCTCTCGTGGCATACAGTGACTCTGATTGGGCTGGAGACATAAATACACGTAAAAGCACAACAGGATGGATATGCCTACTAAATGGAGGTGCGATAGCATGGTTATCGCGCAAACAATCGAGTATAGCTTTGTCAGCCACTGAAGCTGAGTTCATGGCCCTATGTTCAGTTACAAGAGAAGTCATATGGTTTCGACGACTGCTTAACGAATTAAATTATGAACAAAGATTACCTACGACTGTTTATTGCGATAATCAAGCTGCAATTTCATGGGTTAAAAATCCTAACTCCGCGAAGCGTTCTAAACATGTTGATACACAATATTACTTTACGTGCGATCAACAAAGATTGAAATTAGTAAATATTACATATGTACCGACGAACGAACAGTTAGCCGATCCGCTAACAAAAGCATTGTTTAAACAAAAGTTTATTGACCTTATACGTCGAAGTGGAATAGATGGCGAAATAAATTAATTTTGTTACTTGTATGTGTAAAGAAAAATATGATGACAAATTATGAATTGAGTAGGAGTGTTGTTATTATAGGAGTATTTAGCAATTCATAATTCGTCTATAGCTACAATGAAATACACTGTATAGAGGGCACCGACAACAACAAGAGCCGCTTGCGTTAACGCGGTCTCTCAGATCGCTTCGTGCTGTCGTCCAAGCAGGAGCTCGACTTTTGTAAATCTACCGCGCCTGAAGGTTTATTCCATCACAATAAATACACGAGTATAATTAAGCATACTCTGAGTCTTCCTTATTTATTTCTCCTTGCCTTTATTTTATAACTAATATACTAAAACGGGGCCTGGCAAGGGCCGAGCGCCGAAACTGCAAGCGCAGCATCGCACGCGCGCAAGTAGCCGTCGGCGGGGAAGGTGTTTAGCTTAGCGAGATTCTTGGCCAATTGATACTTTTGTGGCCTTGAATGCTCGCTATGCTTTTACTATGTGGAACTTTCTCGAAGCTATATTCGGAATAATCATCGAATAATAGCAGCGGGAAAGTTGTCACATAACAAGCTGTATGTAGTTAAAAATTTTAATGATTTCCAAAATCACCTACTTTGTTGATTGGATGGAAAATTTAACGGTTTAAAGTTTATTTATGATTTTGCAATTTTTATTAATTTCAACATTATTTGAATAACTAATCCGCCATCTTTAATTCGTATACCTATTTCTTTTTTTTTCCTTTTAATTTTTAATTACTTTGCAAATTTTGTAATGTACATATATAATTTTTAGGCACGACCGCGACACGTTAGGCACGACCGCGACATGGAAGTGCCTTCTAGTTTCGTGTGCGAAAAATGTGTACCATGCGATATCTTGCACAATTTTCGACCGATCGGGCTGAAATTTCAGGAGAAGTCTCCTTTCGCAAAAGCTAAAAAACTATTTTTTTTTATCACGATCCTCTACGTCGCTTTGGAATGAGGGCCCCATTTGTTCGATTTTTACTCGTATTTTTGAATAAAAATTTTGGTGTTACACGATTATCTCTAAGAGACTTTAATCAATCTGGCCATAAATTTGTGTGTGAACTCCTCTTATAATAGTAAGCTGACAGTTCTATTTTAGGCTTGATCCTGTATGTATAAGCAGAATGCGGTCACCTCCAAAAATCGCTAAAAACGGTTTTTTGGCTCTAACTCGAATTCTAAGCATTCCACAAAAAAAAGTTTAATGGAAAAGTTGTAGATCTTTAAAAAATACAACTTTTTCCCATTAACATCAAATCATGAAAATGCTTATAACTCGAGTTTACGGCCCTAAATCGCCTTTTTACAGCTAAAAACCCCATTGTTTGCTATAAAGCTTTGCGCATATACGTTTTACATGAAAATGTTAAATATAAAAGTTGTAAACATTTTCAAAATACAATTTTTTACCGTGGCAAACATTTTTTTTAACACTTTTTGACATATGACAACTCTAGAAACGATTTTTTAAACATCAAAACGCGCTATGTAAATCTTGGCTACGCTAATTAATAATATTCTTCTGTTTCAAAATAATAATATCCTCTTCAAAGTATAATTTCTTGCTGCAACTGCTTGGCATTGTTTCGTTTTATTTTGTACCTAAAAAAAAGAATAAAATTAAAACCAAAAAAACCTCAGCACCCAAATAATATTTAAAGTAAAACTATTTATGATCTGCATCTTAGAAGCACGGCATCTGCAAAAATATAAATTACATCAATTACATGAAATCATTCAAATTATATAGAAAATATTGTACCTGATAGTTACACACTAACGAAGCTCCATTATTATCGACGATCAGGTATATGACCAATGCCCTTGATCGTACTGCTCCTCATCCAGCAAGCCATGATATCTCCAGTTGCAGTATGATTTAAACACTAAAAAACAAAAGAAATCATATTAAAAACTCATATCAACAAACAATTATTCAACTGACTGATCTCACCTGACAAAAAAACTGAGCCGTTAATAGTAGTAAGCAGTATTGCCGAAGTCTTGATGGAGCTTTCTTCCAACTCCAACATTTTGATGGCTCAGATCCCGACACCAATATCTTCAGTCGTACTCCTGTGAATACAGTAGACTATGATGCAAAAAAATTCAGCATTACTCGTACACCTAGACATACATGAAAATATGTTACAAACTTTTTTCGCATAGTTTATATTGACAAATAAAAAACTTAGCAGTATATTGATAATAATCACTGTTAAGATACCAGTAAGCAATAAAAGATATCTATTTAGAAAACTTAGAACATGTATAAAGTATTTTAAATCAAAACCTATTAAAGATTCAATATTAATTAAACATACAGTACGAGTCATTGTAATTTTTTAATATTACCATGTAGAATAGTACAAACCCATCTCCAGAGCCGTATTAAAGTGGTTGAAGAATCCAAGAACATCAATCAATACTCCAAGCAAGCATAAATCCAACTCCAAGATCATCTCGACATGGTTTAAGCTGCCAGCTACGCCAACCAGGACTGTCAGAAAGCAAGAATATGGGTCCATGGTCAATTTCAGGTTGTTCAAGCAAATAGCAACGTCTCAAGGACAGCCAGAAAGTTCAAATATAGCTTGAAGATTGTTATATCAGCCAGAAACACCAAGCAGCACGAGTAGATAATGTTGAAGTACCTAAAGACGCCAATCAGCACCACTGCAGACAGAGTAAATCTAGCTCCAAGGTAATCTTGATATAGTGGCAGAAGTCAACAACGCAGCCTGCACTACTTGGATGGTATGAATCAGTTCCAGAGACACCTTGAGGGTTTTGAAGCCAGCATCGCCAAGCTACACCACCCAGATAGTGCGAATCAGCACCATGGTAGTGCTTACATGGTCAAATTGGCAACGATAATCACTAAACTCTCTGTCCTCTGATACCAATGCCGTATAGCTATCAGTAGGAGACATCAGAATTACAACACAGTGGTTCAACTCTAAAAACAGATCACACAATCACCTAGTCATTGATTTTACTGCACATAACACAATAAATATCTGTTTTCAAAATAATGAACACAAGAACACAGCAATACTTTTTGTGGAACTGTGTGATGCTAAATCGTCACCTAGACAGTATTTGACAAGAAATATACATCAGCACAATAGTAGAATCAGCAGGAGCAGCAGCAGGAGTAGTCACAAAAACAAAAGATAACCTCTAAACAAAAATTCAAGTTTCTTGTTGGAGCTACATGTCTTTCTATACTGTAGCACTCCTTGATGAACTGACACTCACACATTGCATCGTCAGTGCCATTGTGTGTGCATCACTTTTGAATATTTTTTGCACCGTCTTATAAAGCAACAATCGTGATCAGCTGATCCGCGAGCGGGATCGTGGTGAGCAGAGGTTGCTTGTAAACACATTTAGTCACCATAGTAGCACTTCTGTTCTGATTTTAAAACTACATATATCACTGCTGCATCGCGTCGTCGTTTTCGTTTCTCACTACGCACTCACTTATATCGCCGAAAAGTTAAACAGAGCAAAACATTGCGATTAGCAGAGGCCGAGAGGCTATATCGAAACGTCAAAACACACGGCAGAAGGCTGCAGCGTGTGCATGTCGCCGACCGGTCGCCAGATCGATGCGCACAATGTAGGCGCAGTGGTCGAGCTCGCTGCCTGGCATCGACAGAGCCAACGAACAGCTGTTCAGCTTTGCTTAGCTGATAATAAAACTAATACTTTTTCTGCTTAAATTATGTAATAAATTATCTTTGCACAAAATTCATAACTTTAGGAACAGGATGGAATTCGGTTTGTTTAGCGTGACGTCACAGATTATATATAAACCAATGCATTTTCCACCAATAGGATAGTTCCGAATTTGGCCACTTTATGGAATTTCACGTGTATAATTCGAATTAAAGAACTATAAAAAGATAATTTTTTTTTAATCTTACGAAATAATAATGGGTTTTCAATTATATTTAAAATAAATATCGTTCCGATAAAAGAATACACGTTAAAATTTGTATATCAATGTCTATATTCCAAAATCAACAATATTGAAAATCATGAGTCAAAAACTAAAATAATTGTAAAACTTTCAAGTTATTCATGCCCAAAACATTTTTAATTATATACGAAAAAGATAAAAAATCAATGTTTTTCAGTCAGCGAGAGCGCAGCGCGAGTACTGGTGGGTATGGCGAGCGTGAAGCGCGAGTGTCGGGTGGTATAGAGAGCGCGAAGCGCGACCGTTGGGAGGCATGGCGAGCGCGAAGCGCGAGACAATGCAAGGCGGCAAGCTACGGCGGCCGTAAAGCCGCGCGTGGCGCGCTAGTTATTTTTCTCTATGCTTGTTACATTGAATCTTCACAAAATAGGGAGTGTAGGGAAAGGCAGGAATATTCATACACAATCAAAAGCATATATTTATACAAGTTTCTTTGTTTATTGTAGGTTTGATGGGACTCCACGTGTCGACAAGGAACAGGTGCTTCTGCTCGTCGTAATAGTGATCTCGCTGGTCTCTCAATTATTTGGGCGTGCGATATGTTTCCAATAATCGGCGTTGTCTGCATTGTTTGCCATTCCTGACACGCTTCCTCATAAAGTGAATATTGACGTGAAAAAAATTTCTTGAGGACACGGATATCTTCTTTATTGACAAATCTTCATTGTTTCTTGTGCCAACAAAGGAAGTAAACATTTTATCTTAAAGTTCATTGTCTCGTAATAGATATATAAATATATATATATATACTAGGGGGGTTCCCCCCTGCTCGCTCCGCTCGCCAACCCCCCAATTTTAAATTTAAAAACAGATTGATGAATAAAATATTACATTTCTTAAAACATGTATAAATTAAAAAAAAATAATAATAAATTCGCTCCGCTCGCCAACCCCCCATTTCAGTTTCTGTTTTATTTTTATTTTAAAATTATATTCTATATAAAATTTATAGATTATAAAAAAGGATTAAATATTTGTCCAAATTAAGAAAATATGAATTATGAATTGATTGATTATAGAAAGAGTATCTATTTATTAAATAACGATTAACGGAGTCAATATCTTACACAACATGTGTGAAGCGGGGAGATTATATTCAAATGCTGCAATATCACGTTGTTTACAAATTTTGATTTCTGTATTTCTTATGACGTACGGTTTCTGCAAAAGTTATATCTTTTACTTAAATTATTCAGAAATAATTGAGAAATAAATATTCATAGTGTTTATAGTTTATATTTAAAGTCAGTGCACAGAGTTTACTAGAGAAATCTAATTTATCACAGGTAATTTCATTTTCACTGAAGCAGAGTTGTTACATCGATGGTGACATTGTAAAATTGTAAATATATGGTATTTATCACTGTATATTCTTTAAATAGTTGTATAATACAGTCAGTCAAAACATGTGCACTGACTAACTTAATGTTTTTGAAGTGCAAATATTATAAAAAGTGGTGTGGAAGTGTTTGTTTAAAATCACTAACGAAGAGGTCTGCTCAGTTATTTCCATAGATATTTTCATCTCATCAGTACACGAGCCATTGGTTACTGTTATTATGATAAAACTATAACCCTTAAGATAAAGACAATTTAATGTATTGTTTTATCATTATTTAAACAAATCATCATGCATGAATTTCAGCCCTATAAGTATAATAGTTTTTGAACGAGAGAGAAAGCAAAATTGTAAAGCAAGTAATAATGTAATCATTGAGAATTTCGGAATTTTATTTTCCCTCTCATTCAAAAACTATTATACTTAGATAGCTAAAATTTTGCATGATGGTTTGTTTCAATATGATAAAATAATATATATAGTTATCTTATCTTAAGGGTTATAGTTTTGATTTTCTTATTTAGGCCTATGTGTAGATTTTGTCGCTAAAGCCATAGGGTTAAAGATGAAAAGCCGAACAAAGATATTTAAGTAAAAACTATTATGGTAACTTGTTTCTAAACAATTAAACAAGTATGTACACATATAATGAGACACACTTCTGAAATTTTGCCGCTCTCTTGACGTTGCTATTTCTTCTGGGTCGTTAACGATTACAAAATCTTCTGTCGGTATAATCGCCGCGTAGTCGCCTAATTAACCTATCTATATTCTGAGACTGATTATCATCTATTCTTAGTTCGAGATCATTCATTAAATCCGTCGTCTACTTCTTCTTCAATTCGTATGCCCATTCTGCTATTTGTTGTGACATACTCTTACCCTACTGATGTTACGGTTCTCCCATTTTGTATCAGTTGAGCAGGGAGACGAAAAATTTTACGCGGTTTTACTAAATCTCAAAAAAAAAGAATTTGACGCAATCTATTACGTTTAATTGTGAAAAAAAAATTTCTGTCCTCACAACCTTTGTTTAAAATAATTTAAAAAAAATGTAGCACTAATATAACACGACTAATAAAATTTTGCTTGTTGTCAATATGAAAAATATTTTGTCAGAAGGAGAAAAAAAAATTGTCAGCGCGTTATTTTTATTTTTCGATTCGACCTCTCAATTCGCAATTCACCTCCAATCTGTACTTTGCTCTGTACCGTACGTAACGCTTTCTTGCGAGAGAAAAGAAAAAGAAAACAAAAATTCGAAAACGCGCGGTGTGAGAGTAAAACAATCTTCACTCTCTGCGAATATCAAACCGCGAAACCGTAAAATTTTGTGGGTGATTCGCGAATTGAGAGTTTGTTGCTCTATATTTAATCGTTTGGATTAATTGACAAAAACGAAAATTTTCACTTCACTAAAAACAAAATAAACGGACGAGGAAAGAAACAATTTTCCGCGTTAGAAAAAAAACAAAAATTTCAAAAAATTCGATCAGTTTAGTGCGCTATATCACTGTTCAACTTTCCTGTTACAATCATACGCGGACTATATACGCGTCTCAGAATATTCGGCCGATCGCTGCGAAACCGCAATTATTTTCCGTCGGTATACTCTGCGTATCAGCAGATATAACCGTGGATGCTCCAACTACACTGATACTATTACAAATTGTACCGCACGCTCGTTTGTGTACAATGTTTTCTTGGAACGCTCTCGCCTCGCGAGAGTCGGCAGCCGCTGTACGTGTGACGTCACGCTATAGGCTGTGTTGCCGGCGCCGCTTGTGCGCGTTCGCTTTCAGCGCGGCGAGAGCTACGCTGCTCTACTGCTGCGTGCGTTCTCGCTTTTAGTCATACCTATGTATACTCTCATGTTCGCACTAGAGATACTGCGATGTTGTTTGACGATTCGTACTTACAGTTACAGTATCTTGGCTACTGACGAATATTCGAATAATATCGTTAGCCCTATACTGTGCTCGCTTTCGATTTATTCGAGCTGCTTCTTGTTTCGCACGCGAGCGTTCGTTCGCTGTCAACAACAACAAAGCGTGCTGCTGTGGCTCTCTAGTAAACGTCCTTGCGAATACCTGCGTTGCTTCGCTTCAAAATTTCGCTCGCGTTTACTAACCGTGTAATAATCGTGAAACTAAATTCCGCGTCCGAATGTTAAATAATAATGCCACTTACGGATGGGCGCCAATATAACGGGCTGCTCTGCTTGGTGTCGGTAGCGGCCGCGCAGACGTTAGCTGCGCTGCAGTGCAGCTTACCGGAGCGGGAGAGACAACCGCGTAATAATCGAGACCAAGTCTCGTTTCCTTGCGCGTTTTATCGAGTTCGTAGGTGACCTGCCAAGGTCGTATTTTGGCTAGCTGTCAGTTGTTCGCACCGTGCACTGTGAAGCGATGCGCGTGCCCGCGAGGCGGCGGGGAACTTAGTAGGATTACGGACCATGTACAAATCAAAAACCGCTGGATAGCGTAGAAAATGTGTAAAGAGTATATTGTTCAGTAGAAAAAGTAGATACACGAGCACACACGCGGGTTGTGCGAGACGCAGACGAACGAGGCAGTTAGAGACCGGGAGCGCCACTGGTGAGAGAGAGAGAGCGATGCAGAGCTGACACTTACAGTAGACGAGTCGGCTCAGCCCCAGGACGTCTCTCTTCGCAGGCGAGTGGTTGAATTGCTTCGGGAAGCCTCGGACGTAGCGGAGTCGCACGGAGACTCGGGCAAGGCGCAATCTGAGGTCGACCCTCTGGGTTCTGCAGTCGAGAACCAGAGCCTTCGCACGGTCGTTCTCACAAAGTTATCGCTTTACTAATCGAGGAGTAGCGCGCACGATCGTTTACTCTTCTGCGAAGCCTAAACGAATCTGAATCTCTTTCCGCGAGACGCGGCACGCCGCGGCGAGTCTCCTCTCTCTCTCTCTCTCCCCACTTACCGTGCTTTCTCCCATTTCACTCTCCGCCGTTCGTCTGTAACAGAGCTGTAATACATTATTATACATTAGGTATTTATGCTGGAGAGGTTATGACGAGTTAACATTGTTCTCGTCATATGGTTTAGAAACAAGTTACCATAATAGTTTTTACTTAAATTATCTTTGTTCGGCTTTTCATCTTTAACCCTATGGCTTTAGCGACAAAAATCTACACATAGGCCTAAATAAGAAAATCAAAACTATAACCCTTAAGATAGATAACTATATATATTATTTTATCATATGAAACAAACCATCATGCAAATTTTAGCTATCTAAGTATAATAGTTTTTGAATGAGAGGGAAAAATAAAATCCGAATTCTCAATGATTACATTATTACTTGCTTTACAATTTTGCTTTCTCTCTCGTTCAAAAACTATTATACTTATAGGCTGAAATCTCATGCATGATGATTTGTTTAAATAATGATAAAACAATACATTAAATTGTCTTATCTTAAGGTTATAGTTTTATCATAATAACAGTAACCAATGGCTCGTGTACTATTGAGATGAAAATATCTATGGAAATAACTGAGCAGACCTCTTCGTGTAGTGATTTTAACAAAACACTTCCACAGCCACTTTTTATAATATTTGCACTTCAAAAAACATTAAGTTAGTCAGTGCACATGTTTTAACTGACTGATATAACAACTTATTTAAAGAATATACAGTGATTAAAAAAAAAATTACCAATATTAATTTTACAAAATTGGCCGAATTGATGTACATAGTCCACCAGTAACCCGCCGAATCCTTGGCCAAAATTCTGACTGGAGGCTGCCTAACCTCCCAGACACTGCAAATGACTTACCGCGGGTAAAAAAAATCTCCCTCCTGCTCCGTCCCTCGCTGGCGGTCAAAAACCAATTTCCTCTGAGTATTGTCTTCCTAAAATTCACTTGCTCTCTGCATTCATCGCCGGCCCGACCTGCGCCTGCTTCCGGCCCTCTGCTCTTTCTTTTCATTAGTCTTCTCTTATTCTTTTTTATATTAGTCAATTTCTTTTTACAAAATTTCGAGGCCATTTTCTACAAAGGTAGTGTCAGACGTCATCACGGCTCATCGCAGTCCACTCGCCTAAAACAGCCCTCTCGCTCGCTCTCATCTTTCGCGCCTTTCTCTTCTCTCGTCTCTCGACAACATCATCTGTCTTTGCGTAATGCCACCCTTCTCATCTAATTTTCTTTTTGTCGCCTATCCCACTCTAAATCTTCCACTGACTCCTCACCTTCTTCATGCTTCCGTTTCCGTGTCTCTTCTCCCGCCGCGCAACCCATATCTGTCTGGTGTCTTATAGTCATTGAGGATTTCGTCTGATTTACCTCCGCAAATTTTGACCCTTAATCTCTTTGAAAATGTTATGCGTCTTCTCGTCAGAATACCGCCTTATCCTCGTCAGCACCGAAGTATGTTTCGAGCTCTCTTCACCCCTTATCTCCCCCGATCCTCCAGCCCTACTCTCTAGCTTGGTAATCGATTCCTACGCCCTTTGCTTCTTCCTTCAGCCTCGATGGATTCTCCACCTCGCCCTGACTTCGCTGTTTCTGTTATTTTAATACGCGAGCATTTCTAACTTCCCTAATACATTGCCTTCTCTTTGTGCCGCGCGTCTTTCTGCCGTGCTCTTCTCATCTCTTCCCGAAATTTTCTCCTTCTTTTCTCTATCAAATTTTCAAATTCATTCACTATTCCTTCCTCGTTCCTCCTTTCCGTTTCTTCTATGCGGTTTCTAATCTTTCCTCGACATTTATTAGGTTATCTTGTCCTTTCCCCTGTAATTGCTTACTTCTCTGACCAGAACACTCACGGTTATCCCTCTTTCAAAATTCCGCTTCCGCATACCCTCATTCCTGAATCTGTTCTCTTTGTCAACTTTCGCGCGGTGCTCCATCTTTGGGTTTCTCTCTCTGGCTGTTCCTTTCCCCCGATCTTCTTTGCGCACCAAAAATTCGGTCTCACACACGATCCGCTTTTGCAGGCAATGTCTCGTTCCTTGCGTCTCACCGTTCTCGGTCCATTTCTCCAAATTCTGCTCATCGGTCCCTGCGCCGCTCCTGTTCCTCAACCACGATCTGGCATTTTTAAATTCCCTGAGCTCACATCGAAGCACTCTCGACACGACCCCCCTTGGCCCCCGCATCGTCTCAAATACGTCTCTTCCCTTTCTCCTATTCCCGGCATCTATTTTGCTCCTTGTTCCCTGTCTCTCTTAATCTTCCGCTTCCGTCTTGCTGTCTTTTCGTTCTTATCGTTGTTTAAAATTTCCACTTCTGCATCTTACATAAAGAGGGGCGAAACTTTACTTACGCACCTCTCCGCTTCTCAGTTCTCGTTTCGTTCACGGCTCGTTCCGTGACTTTCTGTCCAAAATTTTGCCAGCTCTGTCCATTTTATTGCACTTCTCTAATATTCTCGCGAACATCGACTGCCGACTCTCGGTACCCAGTGTCCAATCTAATTTGCTTCTTTCCTCTACCGATTTACTATCACGACCCCTCGCCATTATCGCTTACATAACTTCTCGCGCACGTACCTTCTCTTTTGTAATGGATCGGCTCTCCTCGTCTCTTTTTTCCTACCGTATTCCTCTACAGCCAAACCCCTCCTAGGCCAGGTTCGTACAGCCCTCAATGAAGCCTGCATCCTAGCCTGCTTTTATATTCCTCTCGCTTCTTCTTATCCGTTGTTTTGCACTTCAAACACACCGATTATTGTATACCCGGGCTTAAGACCCCGTCTCTCTATATATATTGTGCTCCTTCCTTCCCACTCTTTCATCTCTTTGTCCTCTTCCCCCTTAACTGTCCCGACTTTTTCTCTTTTTCCTTCCTATATTATCCCATTCTTCTTTTTTTTTTCCTTCAAATTCTTCTTCTTCTCTCTGTCTTTTATATTATTACACTACTGTTATATTAAAACTAAAGTATTCCAGCATTATTAGATCTCTGTCGTTTCGCTGACGCGATGAGAATTCTCCGACGAACACCTGTGTTCTTTTACCAGTTCGAATTCAAGCGCCCACAGGACCACTATAGCGTCCCGTCGCGCGAGCCTACCCGTATCTTACCTTGAAGAGTCACGGGAGCTCCGCATTCGAAGCGTACAAACCATAATGCACATTCTAACTCTGTCAATCATCTTTTATCATTGCGAGACGATTTACTCGATGATATCCCTATTTGAGAATCATTACGACTTGAATCTTTTCGTATCCTTATATTCTCTAAATTCTCTCTTCACCGATATTAGCTGCTGCGAGACACTACTTTCTATGACCTATATTGCCTTTGTCGTATCATAACTTCTTATATGTCAATCGAAAGCGTGCTACAGAACATACGTGTTCTTATTATAATATTCTTTTTTCTCGCACTATAATTGATCGTAATAATCTATTATTCTACTATTCTATTTCTCATTTATAATCCTTTTATTTCTTCTCGAATTTGAATTGTTGTTGCTCTGTCTTGCGTTCTTGCATTATTCTAAGTGTACGGTTCGACAAAAAATTTCCAGTCTTGTTTTTTCTTTTTTTTTTTTTTCAATCTATTCAACAATAAATTAAAAATACTTTAAAGAATGGTCAACCTACCTATCCGTTGTTTGTTGTCTGGTATTGAGAGAGATGCTTTGACGTCCGAGAATTTTGTCGATACGTTTAATTGACAACGATCTGCTAGCGAAATATAATGTTCTTAAGTTTTTAATTATCTAGACATAAGTAGAGAAAGCTAATAATTACGATAGGGTCCAGACTTTCGTCTTGATCCCGAATATTTCAAAAAGTGAAAATTGTCTTGCAAGTTTACTCACGCTCATACACCACAAATTATACCCTACAAAAAAATTCTCAACTTTCTAGCCATTGAACGACCCCCCTAAACACCGAACAAAGAACTTTAAAACAAAGTTGGTCGCGAGTTATGAATGCCTCTCGACAAACTTGTTCTCATTAACAATCGAGGAATTTAAGTGTCTTCATTCTCAGAATAGTATCCATAGCCGACCGTTGTCAGCTAGCATGGACGGATGCATACCTCGTGCACATCGCTCGCAATCTTACGCGCAACTTCCCTTCCTCGCTCTGAAATCATAGCCCACCATCTCCAATACACCGTAACCATACTACGCTCGCTTCTCGCACTCATCTCTATCCCGTAAATACTCCATGACAGTACGCGCGGAGTCCGTCATTACCATAATGTAAGATCGCATAATCTCAATTTCTTACTACCTTATTCATACCGGCGAAGCCGCGTTAGAAGATATACTTGAGTTCTTTAGACTATCACTGGTGCGCACTTCCTTCTGGCCATTAACTTTTAAATCAGCAGTATTTATGGTGCGGGTATAACAGATATATATAGCTCCGGCGGGTCTAGCAAACAGTATAGTACACATACGCGACTCTCTTGCATTGTGTTTATGAGGCGTATATCTTATATAAACGTGAATATAACGTAATATACCTGGCAGATTAACAGTACCAGATATACGCTCGA
>CM053171.1:12888242-12908223 GCA_012977825.3 Pteromalus puparum
TAATTCATGCACCACCTTAATTCAACACGCCATCGATGTAGGATCTGCAAGGCCAATAAAGCAGCGATACTACCCCGTGTCAAGAAAATTGGAAGAAGAAATGCACGCTCAAGTACTGACTATGTTAGAAGCTGGAATAATACGACGATCTACGAGCGANTCTTACCTCGAGTGGCTTATAAGGAGCCAATGGAGGAGACAGCGAGAAAAGCTACGCCCCCGCGCACTGCAGCAGTGGCAGAAGTCACAGAAATGCCAACGATAGCTGCGTACTTTGCTACAGCTTTTAAGGAGGCGTTAGCGCAAATTAGCATTCCTGGAAATGCGAGCTCGCAAGGCTCACAGCCTTCACCAGCAATAAAGACCAAAGTAAACAGAAAGAATAGTCGGCAAGACAAGCCCAATGGCACGGCGTCCGTCACGATAGAAGAAGGGAAGGATATCAAGAATTAGCCGAAAAGCAGGGAGCCTGTCAGCAATCACAATGCAAACCAGGCAATCCCTGGTCCAGCCAAACCGCCTATTAAGTGCTATGGTTGTGCGTGGCCCGGGTATATTCAACGGTATTGCCCGGAGTGCTCGCAGAAGCCGGGAAAAGGCCAAGGGAAACAGTAGACGGGGTCTCTGCGTTTCCCGGAAAAACAGAAGGGACCTCAAATTCATCTTTAGGACAGCAGGAAGGTAACGAAATCATGCCGCTGAAAGGAGAATCCCCGGCCGATATAGATTGCAGTCGCTGGTGGACTCAAGTCGGAATAGGCGGATTTCAACTGCGCGCCCTTTATGATTCAGGGGCCGCACGCACCGCTATTGGTCCTATTGGCATACAAATAGCTTCAGCTTGTGGCCAGCCGATAATTCCGTACAAAGGACCCGGTGCGAAACTCGCAGATGGTCAGTTAGTGCCAATTTATGGGCATGTGGAACTGCCATTCGAGTTGCTTGGACAGCGCCGCCGCCTCAAAGTGATGATCATGAGCCAGTTGGACTCAGAATGCATCCTGGGCACAGATTTTATGCGGGCGTTCAACGCGATACTGCTGCCAAGAGAGAACCAGCTGAAGATTGAGGGAGCTGAGAGCTCGGTCCCTTTAGAATTGTCCACGCTTACAGACGGGCTGGCTAATGCTCTTGCGGCGATCGGATTAGCAGATGTAACTTCGACCCAGAGGACTCAGCTAGAACAAGTCCTGGATAGATGGCTGCCAGAAGGGGAGAGCATACTAGGATGCACCACCTTAATTCAACACGCCATCGATGTAGGATCTGCAAGGCCAATAAAGCAGCGATACTACCCCGTGTCAAGAAAATTGGAGGAAGAAATGCACGCTCAAGTACTGACTATGTTAGAAGCTGGAATAATACGACGATCTACGAGCGATTGGTCAAGCCCAGTAGTCATGGTGCGGAAATCTGACGGTACCTATAGATTCTGCATCGACTACCGAAAGCTCAATGCCGTCTCGAAGTCGAGTGCGTACCCGCTTCCATACATGGACGCTATACTTAATAAGCTGCAACACGCTCGATATATATCGACCATTGACCTCAGCTCGGCGTATCACCAGATACCGATGAAGGAAGAGGACATGCATTTGACTGCATTCACAGTGCCTGGACTAGGGCTGTTTGAGTTCACGCGACTTCCGTACGGGGTAGTCGGGGGACCGTCCACCTTCCAACAGCTGGCCGATAAAGTCATAGGGCCGGAGCTGGAGCCACATGCTTTCTCGTATTTGGACGATATTATCATCACGACGGACAGCTTCGAAGAACATCTGCACTGGCTCGAAGTAGTGCTGAAGAGGATTAAAGAAGCTGGGCTTACGATCAACAAAAAGAAGAGTAAATTTTGTTGTAGTGAGGTAAAATATTTAGGGGTTGTTGTGAATCGTGACGGCTTCCGTCCCGACCCCAGTAAAATCGAACCGATTATGGCCTACCCAGCACCCAGGAATTTGAAACAATTACGCCGATTCCTTGGGATGGCTTCGTGGTATCGGAAATTTTTAGACAATTTTGCGACAATCGCCGACCCTCTGACGTCGCTCACGAAGAAGAACGTCAAGTACCAGTGGGGCGATTCGCAACAAACAGCGTTCGAGCAGATAAAAGCACTGATTGCTTCTGCTCCTGTACTGCATCGGCCGTCTTTCGATGACTTATTTGTCATCCAAACCGATGCTAGCGACACTGGCATTGGGGCCGTACTAACTCAGACCATAGATGGAGACGAGAAGGTCGTAAGTTTTGCAAGTCGCACTCTCACTAACGCGGAGCGTAACTACTCCGTCACTGAGCGAGAATGCTTGGCTGTCCTATGGGCAATTCGAAAATTTCGCCCATATGTAGAGGGATACCACTTCCAAGTAATCACCGACCACAGCAGTTTGAAATGGCTATGCAATATGCGCAATCCTAATGGACGTCTTGCCAGATGGGCCCTCGAACTACAAGCCTATGATTTCGACATTGTGCACAGGAAAGGTTCGCTGAACCTTGTCCCTGATGCTCTATCGAGGATGTATGAGGACGACGCGAGTGACGCAGCACCGATCTCCGCCGTCCAGCCCAAAGATGTGCATGGCAAAGACGACTGGTACGACAGGCTAGCCGCACAAGTCTCAGAGAAACCTACCGAGCACCCCGAGTACAAGATCGTCGCGGGCCGCTTATACCGCTACCGTATCGATCCTACGCTCGAAGATATTATAGAAGATCAAGAGGCTTGGAAAATGGTCTTACGAGCAGATAAGATTCCTCAAGTTTTACGAGAATCGCACTGTGAACCCACAGCGGGACACCTCGGGCGACGTAAAACCTATGAGCGAATCGCGAGATACTTTTATTGGAAGACTATGTACAAGGACATCAGCGACTTTGTACGCTCCTGCGCCGTCTGCCAACAATGTAAAGTAGAGCAGCTACTACCAGCTGGACTAATGGGCAGACGCAGAAGTTATGGACCTTGGGAAGTTGTAGCCAGTGATATTATGGGCCCCTTCCCACGCTCTACTAGAGGATATTGCTATATTTTGATATTCATGGACACTTTCACCAGGTGGATTGAAGTGGTGCCGATTCGCAAGGCTGACGGTAACACACTCAAGAAAGAACTAAATGAGCGGGTTTTTCTACGCTTTGGGGTGCCCGATATATTTTTGTCTGACAACGGCACCGAATTCCGTAACAAACTGCTCGACCAGTTCCTACGGCAGCATGGCACGGAGCACCATACTATCCCACCGTATCACGCGCAAGCAAATCCTGTAGAGCGGGTCAACCGAACTTTTAAGACGATGGTAACGTCGTTTATAGAGAACGAACACAAAAGTTGGGATAAGTTCCTGCCGGAGCTCACCTTTGCCTATAACACCGCTACGCAAGAGTCAACGGGAGTGAGCCCCGCATTTCTGAACATGGGACGACATCCAACTCCTCCGCACAATACTAAACGAGCAGAAGAACAGGCCGCTCGGCAAGAAGCGGAACAGCTGGCGCTAAACAAGTGGGAAGAACGAATGCGTAACCTTTTCGATCTGCGACTTATTACGGCAAAAAGAACGCAGCGCGCTACAGAACGTCAGTCGAAATATTATAACGCGAAGCACAGACAAGTCGAATTCAAAATAAATGACTTGGTCTGGAAGCGTAATCGCATTCTGTCATCAGCTGTCCAAGGAATTAACGCCAAGCTGGCTCCCAAGTACGCCGGACCTTTTAAAATCACCGCTCGTTTGGGCCAGAATGTGTACCGACTCGAAAACGAAGCAGGAGAGGTGTTCGAGAAAATCCATGTCGTCGATCTGAAACGCTACCTGGCCGGAGAAGAACCACCCACCGAAGGAGATCAACAGGAAGAAGTCGCGAGCGACACTGCGCCACCGGTAGAAAATCATGTACACGTGGATGCGCCACGTAAACGCGGTAGACCGAGAAAGACGCGTGTAGTCGTTGCTCGCCACTCGATTAAAGTTACGCGAGCGAAGAAGCTTAGTGCCTTCCGACGGCTAATGCTCCTCCGAGCGGCTAACACCCCTCACGGTGGAATCAGGCGGAAGGCGAAACGCGACGACCAAAGGGTCTGACCGAAAAAACCTGGTTACCGCCATTACACGTTTCACCGCGTACGCATGCGACACGCGCTGAAAGGAAAATTAGAATCGCAAATTTTTTTACATACACCTTGTAAAGAGGACCTGGAGAAGTGTTTGCAAAATTATTTCTCCTACCAACTTTAAATTTCAGAAAGCAGCGACTTGAATGATTCGTCCACTGCCACAGTTCCAGAAATTAGTTTTTTTGAGTTTTCATAAATATTAGATTATAATTTTCTTTCTTTCTTTTTTCCATTTTTTTTTCACCATAGAGGATATTGCCATGCTTGTGAGAGATAATGATGGAGACTGCATACCACGGTTCGTGGTAATCCAGGCGTCTGGAAGGGCGGGAATTATGAAACGCAGGAAACAATGTTAACTCGTCATAACCTCCCCAGCATAAATATCCTAATGTATAATAATGTATTGCAGCTCTGTTACAGACGAACGGCGGAGAGTGAAATGGGAGAAAGCACGGTAAGTGGGGAGAGAGAGAGAGAGAGAGAGAAAGAGACTCGCGCGCGTGCCGCGTCTCGCGGAAAGAGATTCAGATTCGTTTAGGCTCGCAGAGAGTAAACATCGTGCGCGCTACTCCTCGATTAGTAAAGGCGAATAACTTTGTGAGAACGACGTGCGAAGGCTCCTGGTTCTCGACTGCAACCCAGAGGGTCCGACATCGATTGCGCCTTGCCCGAGGTCTCCGTGCGACTCCGCTACGTCCGAGGCTTCCGAGCAATTCCAACCACTCGCCTGCGAAGGAGACGTCCTGGGGCTGAGCCGACTCGTCTACTGTAAGTGTCAGCTCTGCATCTCTCTCTCTCTCACCAGTGCCCTCCCGGTCTCTAACTGCCTCGTTCGTCTGCGTCTCGCACACCCGCGTGTGTGCTCGTGTATCTACTTTTCACTGAACAATATACTTTACATTTTCTACGCTATCCAGCGTGTTTTGATTTGTACACCGGTCCGTAATCCTACTAAGTTCCCCGCCGCCTCCGCGGGCACGCGCATCGCTTCACGGTGCACGTGCGAACAAACTGCAGCTAGCCAAAATACGACCTTGGCAGGTCCACCTACGAACTCGATAAAACCCGAGGAAACGACACTTGGTCTCGATTATTACGCGGTTGTCTCTCCGCTCCGGTAGCTGCACTGCACGCAGCTAACGTCTGCGCGGCTACCGACACCAAGCAGAGCAGCCCCGTTATAACAATTAAACAAGTATGTACACATATAATGAGACACTTAACTGCATTACAATACAAACAGCATAAAACAGATTCTGAGATCGACAGTAACCAATGACTTGTGTACTGATGAGATGGAAATGTCTATGGAAATCACTTAGCAGACCTCATCATTGTTGATTTTAAACACATAGACATCACTTTTTATAATATTTATACTTGAACAATATTAACTTAGTCAGTACATTATGCTTGTATATTTACGTCAAATTAATCAGTAAGTGTTGACTGTGGTCATGCACATAACTTGAAAGTCAAATCCATAAAATATTTGATTTGAAAAGAATAAATGTGCTGTAATTAGTTGAATGCTTTTGTATATTAATAGCATATCGCTGTGGTAAAATTATTTAAAGGATAAAAAGTGATGAATATTTACAGTTTTGCAATTTCATCATTAGTCAGACAACTGTAAGAAAAATTTCAAGTCATTTGACCAACCAATATCTTACATTTCATTTTTTATTAATTTTCCTTAAGGTGACATTGTTCTAAATTATTACTATCCGGAAATTAAACTCAAGAAAAAGTCTAAATATTACATACAAGTAATATATTTCAAGATATATACATTCTTATATACATTCGTAAGTAAGACTGGACTCAGGTATATATATATTATTTTATCAAATAATAATTTTTTCGAAAAATATTGGTTTATTTCAAAATGGATAATTTTAGAATTATTAAAATTCTTGGTGATGGTAACTGTTTATTTAGATGCTTTTCTTATTTTATGCATGAGAATCAAAATTTTCATATGGAGATTCGATTGAGTATTGTTCGATATATTGTATCACATTGGAGCAGTTTTAGTTCTTTTATAATTGGGAATAATTATNCCTATGGTGATTCGATTGAGTATTGTTCGATATATTGTATCACATTGGAGCAGTTTTAGTTCTTTTATAATTGGGAATAATTATTATACAGATATAGTTAACTTTGTAGATTATGAACGTTATATGTATCAATCTTACATTTATGGCAGCGAAGTTGAAATTAGAGCTTTTTTAGAATTATACAATGTATTTATAAAAATATTTTTAAATGATCAAACTAACTTCATCATTGGAAATGATTTTCAAAATTCTAAATTATACTTACGATTAAGTGGTGAACAAGATAATGGTCATTATGATATTTTAATTCCAAATAATACTAATAGATTTCAAGTTCATAATTATAGAAGTAGAAACAATCTTAAAAGAAAAATTTCTACACAATCCTTTGATAAAAGCACTTCATTTAAAAAGTCTAAACTACGTACTATTTCAAGTAGAAACATTAAAATAAATGAATCATCTTTTTTTGGAGAAATGAGTTTAACATGTAAATTTTGTTCAGCTGTTTTTTGGAAAGAAGAAAAATGTAAATCTACTTGTTGCCACAATGGAAAAAGTGTATTATCTCCTCTGAGTACATATAATGAAGAACTAAAACAGCTCTTATTACACGATAATCATTTTAGATATTTAATTAGGTACTATAATAATTTATTTTGCTTTGCAACATTTAACACTAAAGTAATATATGAAAATAAAAAAGCTATTTATAATTTCAAAATTCAAGGTCAAGTCACTCATATCTCTCCGAATTCATTGATACCCTTAGAAAATGATGAACCTGTATGTGGTCAGTTATATATTTATGATGATATAACTTCTATAGAAAAAAGATTACAAAAAAATCAAAAGTTAACTAAATATCATATAGAATTATTAACTAATATTATGAATGATAATCCGTATGCTAAAAATTATAAATATCTGAATCAACTATCAAATATACAAAATTTACCAAATTACAAATTATATTTTGTTCGTAAAAATGATAAACAAAAGCATAGATATAACAAACCACTTACAGCTGAATGCGGTGCCATCATTGTTTCTAAATCAGTAATTCTAGATGATTATGACCTCTGTATTTATCCTAAAGCCAAAGACAATTCTGATTACAAAAAAATTTATTTGAGTGAATTATCTCATCATGTAGACCCTATGGTTTTCCCTTTGTTGTTTCCATCTGGAGATTTAGGATGGAGTATTGGGTACAGTAAAAAACCAAATTCTGAATCAAATCAAATTTATGATATAGATATAAATAGTAGTAAGAATAAAAAAAGAAATTTAGAAAATCTCACTCTTTTACAATATTACTCTTATAGACTATCATATAGACCAAAAATAAAATATTTCTCTCCTTTATTATTCGGTAGTAGACTAACTCAACAATATTTTATACATGCACTTGTTATGGTAGAGAGTAATAGAATGAACTTCTTCAGAAATAATCAAAAACAATTAAGAATTGAATGTTATCAAGGTTTATTCGATCATGTTTATAATTCTGCTTCAAATATTTCACAAAATTTTGAACAAAAAGAAAGATTGGGTAATTTGTTTATACTACCAGCTACATACATAGGAAGTCCCCGATATATGCAGCAACATTATCAGGATGCAATGGCAATAACCAGAGCTAAGTCTAGACCAGATTTACTGATTACCATGACTTGTAACCCTAAATGGAAAGAATTAAAAATGGTTCTAAAATATTTTCCTAATGGTACTACTCCAAATGATATTCCAAATATTACTGTTAGATTATTTTATGCAAAATTTAATTCGTTTTTAAACGATATTTTAAAAAATAAAATCTTTGGAGAAGTACTTGCTTACCTGTATACGACAGAATTTCAAAAAAGAGGCTTACCACATGCTCATATAGTTGTGACATTGCATCCTAATAACAAGATTATGACACCCGAATCAATAAATAAATACATTTCTGCTGAGATTCCAAACAATTCCAATAAAGATTTACAAAAATTAGTAATCAAACACATGTTACATGGACCACACACAAATACATCTCCTTGTTTAAAAAATAATAAAATTAGTAAAACTAAAACTACTTGTGCTAAAAATTTTCCGAAAAAATTTTGCGACAACACAACTTTTAAAGAGAACGGTTATCCATTATATCGTAGACGAGATAATACATCTGAAAAATACACGTATTCGACAAAAAAGTATAAAGAAATTATTCCAGTAAATATATATTTGATTGCATACATAAGGGTGGAGATAAAGCATTATGCAAAATTTAAAAAATGGATGATAAAGAAAATGATGAAACAGGCGCTGTAGTTCATGATGAAATTACTCAATTTATTGATGGAAGATATTTAAGCGGAATGGAAGCAGCTTGGCGACTACAAGAATTTCCATTATGTGGTAGAAGCCATACTGTTACACGTTTAGCAGTTCATACAAAAGATCAACAAAACATTATTTTTGAAGAACATAAAGAGTCAGAAGCATTACGCAACACAGAAACCACATTAACAGCATGGTTTAAATTAAATAAAATAGATAATTTTGCAAAAAATATTAAATATGTTGAAATTCCGCAACATTACAAATTTGATCAAAAAACAAAATCTTGGATAAACCGATCGCGAAATTATAAATATGGTGCCATTGGACGATTAAATGTAGTATCTCCAAAAGATAATGAAAGATTCTTTCTGAAGTTGCTACTAAACAGAATAAAAGGTGCTACTTCTTTTGAAGATTTACGAACTTATAAAAATACACTGTCTCAAACTTATAAAGAAGCAGCACTAGCTATGGGTTTAGTAGCTAATGACTCTTGTGTTTATAATATTTTTGAAGAAGCTTGTCAAATAATGTTACCATTTCAATTACGTAAATTTTTTGCTTGGTTCATATTAGCAGAAAACATCCAAGGAAATACAATTTGGAATAGGTTTAAAAATTTTTTTACTGAAGATTTTAAAATAAATAAAGAAAATAATGCTTTATCTCATATCCAAAGTATATTAGAAACAGAAGAAAGGTGTTGTAAGGATTTTAGTTTACCAGATCCCGACAATCTTACTCTCAATGATGATATGTCTTCCGAAAATATAATTCAAAGTGCCACTATTTTCAAACAAATGGTAAATCAATTAAATAAAGATCAACACTCTATTTTCACAGAACTTATTAATAGCAAAACTAACATTTATTTTATTGATGGTCCTGGAGGTTCAGGAAAGACTTTCTTATACAAAACTTTAATACACTATTATATCTCATTGAACAAACAAGTCTTGTCAATGGCTTGGACTGGTATCGCTTCTATATTATTACCAAAGGGAATGACAAGTCATAGAACTTTTAGATTACCTTTAGATTTGGATAAGATAGATACTGCTTTTTTAAAATTAGAATCAGATAAAATAAAAATAAGATTGGCTGATTTAATTATTTGGGATGAAGCATCTATGATTCCGAAAAAGGCTTTAGAAATCATAGATCGAACCTTGCAAGATGTATGCTGTAATAAAATACCTTTTGGAGGAAAATTAATCATATTAGGAGGTGATTTTAGACAAATTCTTCCAGTAACAAAACATGGTTATAGAAATTCTATCGATGAGGAAACAATTAAATATTCCAAATTATGGCTTCTTTTAAAAGTTTTAAAATTAAAGAAGAATATTCGTTCTAATGATAGAGAATTCTCAACATTATTATTAAATTTAGGAGAAGGTGAAATTAATCCATTCAAAATACCTCAATTTTGGAAAACTGATAATGTTTGTGAAAAAAATTATAGCAATATTAATCAAAATATATCTATAAATTCTGTAATTTTAGCTCCTCATAATGAAGATATTAAAATCATTAATAATAAAGTATTAAAAATGTTATATGGTGTGAAACGGTCACGACTTTCCTCGGTCCTGTAGTTATGTAGATTTATGCAAAAAATATGTAATTTAATGATTTTACTAGAGAAAAGCAGTGAATGTTTACTAGTCTGTGTCGTCTTTCTGACAGCAGACTAACTAGAATGATTTTATTTAGTATTTAGATAATTTGGTCAGGTCCGGGATACGAGGTAGTGGAAATTAACACAATAATAAGACTATAATTTCAACAACATAAATATATTCAAATAGAATTGAGAATATTGCCTTGATTATTGCATATATTCAATATCACCAAATGAAATAAAATGGTAAATCCGCTTTTAATTTTTACAAACGAAAATATAAACAGATACGCTGATTTGCATTATCTGATGACTCGAAGTTTTTACAAATGTTTGGTACTTAGAGAAATTGGTGTACGTCTAAGACAGATACGCGTTAAATTGCGATATCGTGCTTGACTAGATAGTTTTTATAAGTATAAGAATATTCGAAAATTTCTCTAAGTCTTTTGAAAGAAACTGAAATTTTTTCTAAGNCTAAGACTGATACGCTTAAATTGAGATATCTTTGCTTGACTAGAAAATTTTATAAGTCCTTCAAAAGTGAGAAAATATTCTAAGGCTGTTTACTACCAAGGTTTAATGATTGCTCTTGGTAGGACTAGTGCGCTGATAATTGCGCTGGAGCTAGTGACTGGCCATAGGCCGCGCAGGTCCTTATAAAGGCTACGGAGAGAGCGGGACTCGAGCCGCCGAAAAAACGCTTACATACAAATATATACACACACATTCACACCTATATACAAAAACCATTCATACAAGTATACAGAGATGCGCGCGCCGCGCCGCCGCTACGTCATCTTCCCACTCTCACGCTGTGCACGCCGCACCGCTCGCTGCTCTACATGTATAGATATAAGCGCTCGCTGCTGCCGCTGAGTATAGCTATATCGCGCTCGCTGCTGCCGCTGCCGCGTGATGACTCCCGCTGCCGCCGCTACTGCCTGATGGCGCTGCTGTTGTTGCTTGCAGCTGGCTAAAAAGAAATTTTTCTAAAAAGCAAGTCGCGAGACTTTAGTTTTTTATAGTTTTAAATTGAAAACCCTGCGGAGCTGGTGTGGGGTGTTACATAGTCCCCTAGTGAAAATTTTTCGAAAAGTGCAAAATTTTCACTATACTCCCAGAGAGAAAAAATGATTCAGTAAATTATTTTTATTATATTAATTAAGTGAATTAAAATATATAATTGGGGCTATTATCAATTGTAACCCCTCTAAGCATACCATCTCTCGTTGTGACCTTATGACACTTCTCTTCTGCCTAGCCTCCTCTTTTTTCAATGCTGTTCAGGTCACTTGAAAGGTCGCCCAAGTTAGGTGATATGAAAGATTGTTGATGATTCCATAGATAGAAGATGACATCGATGTCGTTTTGATGGTCATTTTACTAATGGTTGAAATGGTACTTTAGTCTCCCCTTGTCCTGGTGCAAGGTTTCAGTTTTTTCTTCTTTGATGAACGCAGCCTAACAGATGTAGAAGCTGTGATTGATGGAACAAGTGGCGATAGAGAAGGCGTAAGGCTCGTTGTCATCGCTGCTGGTTTTTTAAAACTTGTAAAAGTGATAGTTGCTTTTTGAGTAAAGTTAGCAATGATTTTAAGCGCAATTTTTCAGAATTTATAGAAGTTACTTATTTACTCTACAGAGACTTAATTCGGACCCTGTAGGTTATCTTATTCAAGAATTTTCTGAATCATTTTTCCTTTACATAAAATTAAATCTCATTTTTTATATAAATTGATATAGTGTATGAAATACGCTTTTTGCTTCCTCCTCAAGAGGAAGCTTTGTAATAGTAAAATTTTCAGTTTTGCTAATACTTCGTGGAAACGCATTTGGAGGTGTTTGGAGTACGAATTATACGTTTTTAGAAAATGTCCGTGCGGATGGCNCATGTTTTGTTTTGAGGCTCCTCACGATTTATAAATCGTGAGGAGCCTCTGGAATAGTCGATTCCATTGGTACCTGTTATAACGAGTTGCCTTGTGTGCACTCGTTACGTCCCTCTCTCCCCTATATTATATGATCATACTATAATAAATATTATATCTGTAAATATTTTGGTGTATAACATTCCTTTCAGCAGCAGGTAAGTGAGAGGAGCAGACAGCCGTAACACACACAGAGAGAGCCGCGCGTAGTGTGTATGTGCGTGTGGCGCCGCCTGAGAGAGAGTGAGAGAGAGAGAGAAAGATTACACTGTTCACGCGGACGCGTCTCGCGCCGCGACACTTAGGAGTTTACCGCCGTACAGTACAGTCGTGCCGATACTGCCTCCTTGTTTCCGCGTCTACGCTGACTTCTAGATAGGTAGATCCGTGCGTGCGTGCGTTCGACTTCGAGAGGACTGCTACAGCGTCCTTGACCAGGAACTTCGTGTGTCGCTGGAATCAACCTGCTGCTGTTCAGCACCGCGTGTCCATTGGTTTGCCGCTCGACTTCTAGCTGCACCCTGGCCACACACGAGGCTTTGAGGCGTCCGACCTGCTGTCCAGCGNCGGCGTCCGTCCTGCTGTCCAGCGTCGGGCCCTGGTCATCCGTTCTGCGCCGCTTCGGTCCAAGCCACGAGGCATTTGTCGAGCTCCACGAAGCACATCTGTAAGTACCTGCCCGATCGCAATACTCTCTCTCTCTCACTCTCTCTCTCTCTCTCTCTCGGCATTATTCGCTCTGCTCCGTCTCTCTTACTCCGCGCTGCATTTGTACTGATTTTTGAGTCTTTACATAAAGAGAAACTTTGCTATTACTCGGCTTGTGTCACTTTGTTCCTGACTCTGTCCATTCCCATGCGATTCACTCTTAATTTATCTCGCGAACTAGCTACGTAGCCAAATCACTCACGACGCCTCCGCGGGCTCACGTGCACGAGGACGTGCACGTACAGCAAACTGCGCTACGGGCCAGGCTTCGTACAGCCTACAAGAAGCCTGCAACTCGCTGCAACATATTTCTCCTCTCGCTTATACACGGATCAGTGGATGCGCCACTGATCATTTATATACGGATGCGGACCCCGTCATTCTTTGATATCCCGGTCTAAAACACCGTTATATATGGCGCCCTAACGTTANCATTATACTGTACAAGTGAAATCTTCTTGTAACATACGAACGTCTTTTTTCATGCCAACATGGCTGTACGATTCGTTTGTTTCAAGAATAAGATTTTTTATCATTTCTTTTGAAGTTATAACTTTATATCGATTCGCTTGATTGTTTTCATAAATCATATCATTCTCAAATAATGTAGTAATTTTGTTATGATTGATAATCAAATTATTGAAATGCTTGTCGTTCTTTTGAAATTCTAACAAGTCTTTGGATTTGTTGGGAATTGTGAGGCAGACATAATTTTGAAAAGGTCTGTCCCCCCACTCCCAGGATTTTTGTTTTTCTTTTCGTAATGATTCTAGTAATATGATTGGATAATTTTTTGCAGTACTGTTTTTATAATTTTGTGGCTTTATTCCCATAGTTGAGAGAATAAAACCCATAAGTTGTATTTTTTCTTTAAAAAATGCAGTTTTTTCCAATTTTAACGTGAAATTCCATTCAATTAAATCCTTGTATAATCTTTCTAAGTGATCCATGTGATCTTTTTCATTTTTTGAAATGCACCTGAAGTTATCAACAAGATTTAATGTGAAATCACCGAGAAAATCTTTTGAATTTGAAAAATTTATAAACAAAATCCATGCAATTAGATTTTGAAATGATTTTATTTTATATTTAAATGATAATAATCTTCCAGGTTTCTTATAGAATACTTTTCGATAGTTTCTTATTAATTGTTTGAGTTTATTGATCGTTTCTGGATGTTTTACTATAAAGGACGTGATTTTATTGTTTACTTCCATATCAATAGTTTCATATGGAGCAACTAATGAATTACGGTCATCATGACAATACGTTAATTCATTTAAATATTTTTGGCATCGGGCTTTATTTAGCACTGGCCGGTTGGGTGAGTGAAGATCAACATCATTAGTTGTATCTCCCTCGATTGTCTCTCTATAGCGATGATCCAGATTTGATTCTAATAAACTTTTTCTTTTATAAGATATTTTTTCAATACATATCATATTTTGTATCTATTATAACGGGGCTGCTCTGCTCGGTGTCGATAGCCGCGCAGACGTTAGCTTCGTGCAGTGCAGTTACCGGAGCGGAGAGACAACCACGTAATAATCGAGACCAAGTCTCGTTTCCTCGGGTATTATCGAGTTCGTAGGTGGACCGGCCAAGGTCGTATTTCGGCTAGCTTCAGTTTATTCGCACGTGCACCGTGAAGCGATGTACGTGCCCGTGGAGGCGGCGGGGAACTTAGTAGGAGTAAGGACCGGTGTTCAATCAAGACACACTGGGTAGCGTAGAAAATGTAGAGTATATTGTTCAATCAAAAAGTAGGTACACGGGCACACACGCGGGTGTGCGAGACGCAAACGAACGGAGCAGTTAGAGACCGGGAGGGCACTGGTGAGAGAGAGAGATGCAGAGCTGACACTTACGGTTGACGAGAGTCGGCTCAGCCCCAGGACGTCTCCTTCGAAGGCGAGTGGTTGGAATCACTCGGAAGCCTTAGACGTAGCGGAGTCGCACAGAAACCTCGAACAAGGCGCCGTAGTTGTCGGACCCTCTGGGTTGCAGTCATAAACCGGGAGCCTTCGCACGTCGCTCTCACAAAGCTATCGGTCTTTTCGTATCGAGGAGTCGCGCGCACGATGCTTACTCTCTGCGAGTCTAAACGAATCTGTCTCTCTCTCCGCGAGACGCGGCACGCGCGCGAGGCTCTCTCTCTCTCTCTCTCTCTCTCTCTCTCTCTCTCTCTCTCCACTTACCGTGCTTTCTCCTGTTCCACTCTCTGCCGTTCGCCTGTAACAGAGCTGTAATACATTATTATACATCATGATATTTATGCTGGGGAGGTTATGACGAGTTAACATTGTTCCTCGTCATACTATAAGAGAACCCTGTTTGATTGATTCTGAAATTGCCTTATGTTTATTTGGAAAGTGATTAATAGATTTATCCGAGGCACAAGAGGCAACTTTTATGAGTTTTTTGATAAACCCCAAGTGTCTTCTAGACATGCTTCTAATTCTTCGTCAAAGAAAGAGGAACTTGATGAATTTTTCGATATGGTATTTCGGGTTTGGTATCCGTGTCTTTCAACAAAGTATTTGTTGCTTGAGGTTTTTTAGCTTCGATTATGTTTAATGTTTGGACTTGTCCTTGTTTTTGAAGGTTACCCTTATTTTGGAAATTAGGTTTGTTTTTATTCCAAGGGTTATTGGTAGGTGATTTTTCGGGATTTTGAGTTTGATCTTGGGATGATTTGAATGTGGATCTTCTTTGATCTGGGCCACTATCTTTTAGAGCTAATAATTCAAAGAATTTCTCTTGTGTTTCAATCCCCTGTGATCTTACTGTATATTTAATATCCCAATCAAAGTGATTGGATATCTTTCGAACTAGCTCTGATTCTGTAAAGTTTCGTTCGAGATCTTGCGCGAACCCCCATATATTAGCATATTCAAGACGAGAGTATTTTGTGCCACTATTATAATGATTATATTCAACTTTACGCGCCCACTTGTCTTGAACATCCTCATTCCAGAACCTTGCTTTGAATTTTTTCTCAAAATCTGATATAGACTGGATAGAATTTTGCGCGATATCGAACCATGCTGAGGCTGTATTTTCTAACGACTGACCAATAATTAGGATCATTTTATTTGATTCTAAGTCTAACACCTTAAGGTACTTCTTCATTTCTCTTAGATATCGCATGGGTTTGTCTTTTCCGTCGGCTTTAAAGGTTGGTGGCTTTAATTTTGGACCGTTAGATACTAGCGAAAAAGAACTATCACCTAAACTAGCGTTCAACGAGGAGTTTCGAAATGTTCGAATCTTATTTGTCAATTGGTCTATTTGTTCCGACAACATTTTCTTTGAATTTTCAATATCTGATTTAACTGTACTTCAATTTTGGTCAGTTATTAACAAAGCGTCTGAAAATTTTTGATGGTCAATCACAAGTGATCTCAGTTGTTGTTCATTCGTCTAAAGTGCTTTTAATAAATTTGAATTTGCGTTTGTTAAAGACGTTAATTTGTCATACACTGATTTGTTCGTAACTTCTATTTTTTGATCTATATTTTTAGTTATGGATGTGGACTCTATTTGGACTAATTCTTTAATCTGTGGGGTTATCTGACGTATAAGATTCGAATAAGTAGACCGTATATCACCGAGTGATGTTTCGTCCGTATGCAACTGGATTTGAGGTTCTACCGCCCGTATCCTTTCATCGATTGCTTGCATGATTCTATCTTCCAAGGCCTTAGTGATTATTAGTAATTCTATTTGACAAAGCTACTTCGAATTCATTTAATTTAGATTTGATTCTAATATAATCCTCATGCAATACTTCGTATCTTTGATCATTTCTATCAAATCTTTCAGATAAATCAGATGAATTTTTTTCTAAATGTTCTAATGTCTCAGTAATTTCCTCCGATCTTTCTAATAAGTGATCTATTGCATCATGAGCAGCCTGAATCCATTGTGTATTTTTAGATGGATCGTCGATCATTGTTTGATTCGCGTCATCACTCGGCGTAATTAAAGCTAAAGAAATGTTTAGTTGTTCTTTTAGAGCAGTCGCAGAGACAACCCGAGAGTGTATTGTAGTCTGTCTGTGCGTGCTCGAGAAGATGTTTGTTTGGGCTTCTGCCATTTTGTTTGTCAGGGTTTGTTTTTGTTTGATTGTAATATAGAGAGGTGACTGCATAAATTGCACGTCTCACTAGATTGCTTATAATTGCATATCTACTTTTGTGTTATGTTTGTATTAAATGTATTGAGTATATTCAGGAAGATTTTATTTTGACTTATTATAATGCATTCCACTTTAAAACCTCGTATCCTGGCAGGATCGCCATTGAAACGGTCACGACTTTCCTCGGTCCTGTAGATTTATGCAAAAAATATGTAATTTAATGATTTTACTAGAGAAAAGCAGTGAATGTTTACTAGTCTGTGTCGTCTTTCTGACAGCAGACTAACTAGAATGATTTTATTTAGTATTTAGATAATTTGGTCAGGTTCGGGATACGAGGTAGTGGAAATTAACACAATAATAAGACTATAATTTCAACAACATAAATATATTCAAATAGAATTGAGAATATTGCCTTGATTATTGCATATATTCAATATCACCAAATGAAATAAAATGGTGAATCCGCTTTTGATTTTTACAAACGAAACTATAAACAGATACGCTGTATGGTTGTCATGGTCAGTTATATGTAGCTTTATCTAGATGCAAAAATCCCAATAAAATATTCATTCAAAATGAATTATAAGATTCTTCAAAAATCGATAATATTGTATGGAGTGAGGTATTAAAAGAGTCTATTTGAAATATATACAAATCTATTGCAAATTATTACATTTTTTTATAGATATATTATAATACAGAAGTCATAATTGATTCCTTCAGACAATTTCTCCTATTTTAGTTTCAAAAAATACTTTTTAATTTACATATTTATTTTTTTTATTTTTAAATTTTTAGCATATTATTGACAATGGAATGGGATCCAATTCAAAATTCATTAGTTCGTGTAGAAAATGATGAACACAGGAATTATTTACTTGAATTAAATTTTCAAATTGATCAACAATTTATTGAAGAAGTAAATTATGAACGTTATTTGAATCATTTAACAGATGACAAAGACTATATTTTGAATGAATTAAATTCTCAAATAGAAATCTATGAAACATTTGATGAAGTAGATATATCTTCAACATTTTCTAATTTAGATGAAATTACTACTGAAATTACATTAATTACTCAAAAGATTATTCAATTTCGTAAAAAAAACAAATTAATACCTAGTGAACTTAAAAATAATGATAATGATGCATATGTTAAATATATTATAAATATAAGCAACATCATACATCATATTCAATTAACTACACAAAAAAACTTTTTTTTTCTACTTTTTCATAATTCGGACTAATATTCAAGAATTTTTTCAGATGGAGGAAGCATTTTAAATTATTTGTGAAGTTAATTTATAAAATTGTTTATTTCAGATCAAAAGTATGAGAATGATCAACATCAATCATTCTCTAAAAATAAAAAAATAGTCAACAGTACGCAGTTTCATCTAGATGCAGAAATCATAAAAAAAATATTTATTCAAAATTATTTTTATTTATTCTCAATATAATAACATTTCAAACCATAAATATTATTTCAATTTATTTATTAAAATTATCGAAAATTATTAACTAATTAGAAACTTACAGACACAGAACACAAAGCACACAAATAATCATAAAAATATAAAACAAGTTAATTTCGTATTATTATAGGACATGCTGTAATAATACTTAGTTGCTCGTAAGTATTTAATGATTATTTGTACACTTTTACATGAAAAAAGTTTTAATTCAAAATTTTACCTTGTTCAAGTAACAAGCATAAATTGAAATTACAATGACGGATTGGATAACGTGAGTAGAAATTACATAGTTTAAAGATATTCCAGGAAAAATTAAATAAGAAACAGTTCATGGGAATGTGTCTGTAAAAAGTGAAAATGAACAGTTAAGTTGGACTTGTTTTTCTTTCTTTCTTAAATTGTTTAATATTAACATTGACTATTTGTAATTGATTCTATGCAATTTAACCGTCAATAGTATGTTTTCGAAATTTCGACTGAAATAAGTTGAATTATGTTCGAAATATTTATTACAAATAGAATTGATGTCATGTTACTTTAAGTTGGTATACATTCGTGATTTCTCTCATAAGCTTGATAAACCCAAACTAACAAAACAAAGTGACATTGTTGAAGTTCAAATACAGTTCTCCTGAGAAAATGGTTATATGGCATTATGTGTAGTTCGAGCAAAGAGGTGTAAAAGGAATTCTTAAATATTACAAAATTTAACAGGAAATACTTCGAGAGAAGTTGAAAGTGTGAGCTGGACATCTCTCTAGATGACGTTGTTTATGCCTAAACAAACCAAGTATTTTCATCTTGGAAGGATGATTTTCTACTACGCGATGAAGGGTACCACAAGCATAAATACACGAAGCAAGGATGATGTGCTTTGGATTGCAAGGATGTGAAATGCATGTTCGGTTCGTTTACGTTCACCCGAAAATCTCAGCTTGAAAAGTTTGTTTAAGAATAGGAAAGTCAGAAAAGGCTCGATTTCTCGTATTTGTTATTGTCGGCGTGATCATTGTATTCGGAATACGAAATGTAAAATTGATAGCGCACCAGGCTGTAATACGATTGAGAAGACTAAGTTTGATGGAAGTCAAGGCCGAGGCCAATAACGACAAAGAAATTGAAAGGCTCTAAAACTGATAGTACTTCTGTTTTAAAATCCAAACATGATTTCTAGTTGGGTCGTTGGAAAATGAAGAAGTGGTGTAGCGCACGTATCAACTCGGAATTGATTTTCAAATCAATGATGATACTGAAAAGCTTGATATTTAATGTGCGAATTTGTATACTGTTGTGATTATAAATTCGGAGGGAGTAAGTAACGGTCCAAGTTTCGCTACTGATGATTGTTCAATTGAGTCTGAACAACATAGTCTATCAAGTCATTATCTGGAAAATTGTCGTCTAAGAACTTTAATCTCTAGAATGTACAAATAACTACACTGGATGATGGAGTGTAAAAGAAACAGTTAGAATGGAGGGAAACCCGGCTTGCAACAATTGAAATTGCTGCATAGTTTATCTCAGTGTGATGTACATCTTTGACAAAAGTATAAAATCTAATAAGAAAAATATGCTCGAAGTTA
>CM053171.1:12908323-12919093 GCA_012977825.3 Pteromalus puparum
AAATGTGAGAGTAGAGGGTAGGTTTCTCAGACGCGACGCTGCATGTGGATGCAATAATTGTCGCATAAACTAGAAGTATCAGCTCGAGGGCTGGGAAAACTCAAGAAATGTGACACTGCAGGGTAGAAATCTTAAACGCACTGCCGTTTCTACAAATATTTTTTCTTAAAATTTTTTTAATTTGAAGTAAAATTAATGTAATTTTTACCAGTATAATCTCAGCTTTATATTATAAGATGCTTCTTCCAATTAAACTAATAAATTAATGATAATAATCCGTGCAGCAAGACAACTTTAGACAACTGAAATGCATATCGTCTGCAATTTGGTTTAAATAGCATAATAGCTGAAAAAGTGGGGGTAATTTTCATAAAGTTTGACGAATATTTGGCCCTGCAAAGAATCTCTGCACCGCACGCTGTAGGAAATCGGTACAGCGAAAATATGGTAGAGTGGGGACTATGGGAAACGCATTTAAACGTATGGGAGAGAGGGTAGCGAAGAAAGCGTGAAAAAGAGTTGAAAATCGGTGCGCTTCGGATGAAAATTCGTCTCCAGACGTTTGAGTGGGGACTATGGTAAACATATTTAAAAGTATCAGGGAGAGGGTAGCTGATCTCGTTCGAAAAAAACACAGCGAAAATGTGCCCTGTAGAGGAGTGTAGCATTTGTATCGGTTGCAGGCACCCTGCAGAGGATTCGTGTAGCGTCAATCTATAGCGGATGCGACTCTCGCTCGCTGTAGAGAGTCAGTGCACGGAAAACAAGCCTGCAGGGGTCTGAGTGGGGACTATGGGAAACGCATTTAAACGTACGGGGGAGAGGGTAGTCGAAAAAATCTCAAGCTGCTGCACTGCGCGCGCTATAGACGCATTTAAAAGTACGGGAGAGAGAGGGTAGCTGCACGTGTTCAAAGAAAAACCCGAGGATCTAGCTGCTCTGCACCGTGCGGGCTGTAGAGAATCGGTGCAACACACCAGAGTGGGGACTATGGGAGATGCGTTTAAAAGTAGGAGAGTGAGGGTAGTCGAAAAATCGAAGGATCTGCTGCACCGCGCGCGTGGTGCGCTTTGAACGAAAATACCGCCTGCAGACGCCCGAGTGGGGACTATGGGAAACGCATTTAAAGGTATGAGAGAGAGGGTAGCTGATATCGTCTAAAGAAACATGAAAAGAGACGTCGCAAGCGTGAATGAATCGAGCTTGAGAAGCTTTTTTAGTGGAAGGGGTACAAATTTCGAGTATATTTAAGCAGCCCTCTGCTCCGTATTTGTATACACATTTTCGAGTGTACGCAAGCAGTGTACGGTGCTCTACATTAGTTGAGAAAGCTTGCTGTAGCATTTGTAAGTATATTTTAAATATTTTATTATTTCATATATAAATTTATTCTTAATAATCAGTAATATTTTCATAGATAAAATGGATTTGATTGTTGATATCCAGGGATTCAAGGGACAAAACGGCCAATTTATAATCAAGGAGTTGGCCTACATTGATCCCAACGAGCCAGCAGCAGTAGCTCAACTAGCAACGTTTCAACCACCGCACTCTTGGTACGATTTGCCGAGCAATATCCAGTGTGCCAATCTATGGCTTAAGTATTCTTTCCACGGGTTAAAGTGGAACGATGGTGACCTTCCATATGAGAAGGTAGCTGAAGTTTGCTCCAGCCTTCTCGACTTATCACCGACAAGAAACGTGATTGTTTGGGTAAAAGGTGCGCATAAAATCGAGTGGTTGCAGTCATATTTCCCGGACGTCCGTAACATAGAAGATCTCGGCTGTCCATCCTTAAAGACACCAGGATTTCGACCTCCGCTGGTGTGTACGCATCACCTTCCTGACTGGCAGCAGAATTGCGCAGTTCAAAACGTTTGCGCAATAAACAAGTGGCTCCGCGTTGTACGGCGAGATTTTATCTTCCCACTGCATTTCTTTGAGGAATATTATTCCTCATCTGATTCTGATACAACAACGTCAACATTGGAAGAATAATTTATTATGTGAGTATAATATGCTCTTATAAATAATACATAAAAAATATAATAAGCATATATATATTGTTTCATTATTTTTTCAGAATGGAGTCACTAAACGCTGTGGCAAAAGCTCCACCATTCCTGCCTACGAAAAAAATTAAGGATTTGGAGATCAACAAGAAGTATAAAATATCCAAATGTAAGAAAGTTCAGACAAAATTTGGCGCGAAGACGGTGCTGGAGTTGGATGCAAGTTTCGACGTTTTCCTTCCCACCAAAGTGAACGCCTTCCTCATGGAAAACGTTGCCGACGAGGAGAAGTTGAAGCAGGAGATAGAAACTAGAGATGTCTATCTCCAACACCTTGGTAACAACATTATTGAATTTATTTAATAACAATTTATCTCCATTACTTTAAGGATTTTTTCTCAATTATCAGAGTGTTTATGCTAAATTCTTTTTTACTGTGCAAAGGGGGATTATCGCTAGGCTTAGTAAGTTTTTTTCCTAATATTAAGGATTTTTATAACATCTTACATAGACAGTATTATTCAATTTATAAATCACAATTTAATCACTATTGGATTCACTTAAGTTTATAATGTACTCTAACGCGGCTCTAACGCTATTTATAACTTTTAGTTTAAGATTGCGTATTATTCAATTTATAAATCAGAATTTAATTACTTTTAGATTCACATAAGTTTATAATGTACTCTAACGGTTCTAACGCTATTTTATATATATATATATATATATATATATAGGCGATAACTTTTAGCTTAAGACTATGTATTAACTTTAAGGATTTTTGATATGATATAATTACAAAAAATGTATTTACATAGAAAATTTAACAACAATGGATTGATGGATGAGTGTAGAGTTTTTGTAGTCGATAAATAATGGCACACATTTATACTTTGTTTAGCTGCGTACTTATAATGGCATTGTAATAGTCACATCAGCGTATAGGTTAAGTAACTATATATATGTATACGCACGGTATTTCACATTTCCTTAGACAGATTGGAGTTGTATGTGTATGTGAAGAATTTATTTTAAGGTTTTTTTCATACGTATGGTTTAGTAATAAGAATATATATTCATGCGATTTAGTTATAAGAATATAATAAAAGTTTTTATATATGTTTTAGTTATAATACAATATGTATACTCATATAATAAATAAGGATTTTAATAAATAAAACAAAAAATATATAATGAATAATGGATTTCTATTTTGTACTTATTCCTAGTAGCATCAATAACTGATGAAGAATTCGTGTATGTCAATGAATATTATTAGAAGGTTGGCAAGCACTCGGGATGGTCAGATGCTTGTTATCCAGCCAGTGTACTGACTCTTGAACCAATCAGCCATGTTGAAATTTTAACCAATCACGTTTGATAAAACAGGTTGGGAGCGTGTCAGTACCGGTACCAATTTCGATAAAGTAGATTCTACCGATGCTCACTCTGAAAAGGGCCAGTCGATCCCAGGTCGATAAAGTAGATTACCGATGCTCACTCTGAGCTATGGAGGGGGATGGAGGCGCCACCGTCGACAACACTGGGGGGCGCCACTGCTGGCAGCCCGATCGATATGCAATGCTCTGCCGGTAAAACAGGGACCCACTAATATGAGTTACCATCCGTTGGTATTTGGTGGCGCGGGACCCGTGTGGCGCAGTATCAGTCTTGCCCCTACTACTGCTAATAATAATTGTTCGTAGATTTAGACTACTATTTTCCGAGAATACAGAAAATTTACAAATCTATAAGTATGTGCGAATTCCATGTTGCTGATACCGAACTGTTGGAAATATCTGTATTTCAAAACTAAATCTTGAGTGCATGTACCTATAGCTAAGAAGGGTCAGTTTATGCTTTTATATTTTTATGACTATAAGCTCGGGTATCGGCGCGACGGCATGACGTGCATGTAGGAAAAGATCCAGATCTCCCTACAAAATACATCTTATACTTAATATCTACTTATTATCTATTAACTTATGATTGCAGTCTTGATCTGGAATGTTGTAGTGATGCGTGGCCGATTCTGAAATACCCTCGTGATTGCTTCCTCGATGATGCTTATGTTCAGTTTCGTTGTCCAATTTCCGGAACGTCAGACGTGGTTAGGAATTCTAAATGCTTCTCGTTCTATCTTTTCATCTTGTAATATCTAATTGTATTGTCGTAATACTCAATACCTGATTCTTCTTCTTACATCCAATATGTTATCATCCACTTTTAATCATATTTCTATATATATATATATATATTCGTTTAGACATACAGGGCAATCTATTATAGGCCGAGTAAGGAATAATTGTTCTCTGCAAACTGCACAATTAATGGGGTGACGATCTTCCCCATGATGATGCCAATTTCTGCAGGGTATTATTGCTTCTATGCGTCCAAAATTTTCTGGTTTATAACAATCCTCACAGATTGCGGTCCATCTAAATCGGGATGTGTCGACGTATACAATATTTTTCGATTCTCGTTGTGTAATGCAAACATTTTCATTTAAATTCTTAAATTCTGTCTTGATAGGTTTCTGATGGCATCTTCATTATTCCTGAAATTAGTCGAATCAGTTGATTACTCCAATTTTTTTTTTTTTTTTTATTAGCCTCTCTTTCTCTTTTTCAAATATATAATATATTGCATCTCAATAAATCCGATCTGCGGTGCGTCACAAAAATACCTCCTCTCTAGAATTATATTCTCTTGATTTTGAAATAATCTTATGAGTCCAAGTAGATCGTAGATCGTTGTCTATTGTTTCTTCGACATATTTCTCAAATTGTCTTATTTCTTCTCAGGATAATTGCTTGGATATCATTTTGTCCCAATTCCGTCGAGATTGTCTCGAAATATCTTTTGATTCTTCTGGATTGTAAATCATGTCCGGGAAGGATAATATTTCATCCATATATTCCTCGATGTCAAAATCAATAGGTTGTAAATTTTGTATGTGTACAAATATGGGCATGTACATATGCATCAGATCGTTGTGTCATATTTCTGATAGTAATTCCATATATATACCTCTAATAACACAACTAGTATTCATTTCCTTACTTATTGTTCCTTTTTAGGATCAACAGAAAATCCTGTTGAAAATCTAATCTGTAGGGAAGAAGTCCTGGAAGAATTAAACAAGTTAACTTCCGATGACGAAGATGACGAGATCGACGAAGAGATGGCTCAACAAGTCATGTCAAGAAGTAATCGTGCTTTTGATATTCATTTCCTTACTTATTGTTCCTTTTTAAATTTCTGTCGTAAAACTAATTTTTGCATACATCGTCTTTGTGTTAGTATTCTAATTTCATCTTTAGAAAGTTATGAAATCGTTGAATAAATTGTCAAGTATTAATTTAGCGCTTTTGTGTTATGTTAATCTAATTTCAATTAAAGAAAGTTGTGAAATCAATGAATATATTGCCATGTATTGCCTTAATGTTATTCTAATTTTAGTTCAAGAGAGTTGTGAAATCATTCAAGACACTGTGAAGTATTTTTATTATTTTTCAATCGCACAAAACTGCGTCTTTGTCTTAGTACACTGATTTCATCTTTAGAAAGTTACGAAATCATTGAATTAACTGTCAAGTATTATTTTAGTATAATCTAATATGTTGCCATTCCTCATTGATTAAGTCAATGCTTGACAATAGGGATATTGATCTTGGATCAACAGAAAATCCTATTGAAAATCAAACCTGTAGGGAAGAAGTCCTGAAATAATTAGACAAGTTAACTTCCGATGACGAAGATGACGAAATACAGAATTCGTGTAAAAACACAAATGCTGTACATACAATCAGTGTTGTGTGCAATTTTATGACTATATAGAAACTTCTATAGCTATGATCAAGCTAACATCCTTGAAAATGATGATTTTAAAAGAGGAAATTGAGAATGTTTATGATAAGCTTCTCAAAAAGAAGAATGATGTAACTAAAAGGATAACGTTGTTTGTGGATGTCAGCTTTTTTCACTTGTTAAAAAACAATAATATAGACAACAGACATAACTTCAATCTTATTTTTGCAATTAGTTAACTCTTTTTTTATTTGAGTAATGTAGTTATCTCTTATATATATAGCAGAGGTTACTAAAGTATCAGCCTCCATTTTACGCGCAGATAGTGATGGATGATCTAATTGTTCCATAACATTTCGTATGAACTTTTCTTTGTTGATTAACAATTTTTTAGTTTGTATAGTGTTATATTTCTTTTTAATTTTTTTTGCTATCAATTTTTTTGTTTTTATATCTCTTTTTTCAAAGTTTTCAACTTTTAATGGATAATTACTTTCAAAGTCTTTCAAAGTTTTTTACTTTCAGTCTTACTATTAGAATTTTTTAAAGTACATAGAGGTGATTCCTGTTGTGAAAGTACATGTATTACAGAGGTCGAATTGTCCGAAACTTTCATCTTTTTACATTTATAATCATAGTCATTAGCGAAATTTTCTTTTCTCTTCATAGGCTCATGACCTATTTCTATTTTGTTTGGTGATATTTTTTCAACACGGCTTTTCATAGTTGGTACTTCATTGACATTACCAAAACCATCGCATAAAAGTTTATTTGTATCAGAAATTTCGTTTTGATGTATTTTTTTTCAAGCTTGATATAATTATACTTATCATTTTTATTTTTAGCATAATACTCATTATTGTATTTTTTTCGATCTGCCTTTTTATCACATTTTGATATCTCAAGAATATTATTATTTAATTTACCATCATAAGCCGATGTGTCATTGAATTACTGCCATATTAGATGAATTCATTTCTCCCCTTAGGTCTTTATTTTCCGTTTTTAAAACTGTTTTGGTACAAATTTGTTGTTGATCAATTTTTTTAAAAAAAAAAAAAAAAAAAAAAAATAAGCATTTTTTGTATACAAAGGCCAAAATCTTTTAGTGACATTTGAATCATCTATGTTTAACCAGTGATCTTTATCACGCAACATATTTGTATAATGACCGCAAAATACACTATTACCATGATGAAATATTACATTAATTACTTTATAATATTTGTTATTTATCACAATATTTTCATCTAGTCCATTTACTAGACCAAAATTATTATTTTTTGAAATAACACCACCTTTGTTAACAAATAATTATAAGTGCAATACTAAAAATTTATTTACTGTATGCAAATCTGTTTTCAAAATTATTTTTCTTTGACATCCATTTTTACAAACAATATCTGTATGAGTCCAATTTCCTATATTGTAATTGATAATAGTTTGTAAACTTGAAATTGTCACATTTCGTGGTATTGCAAGGGGTAATACATAATTAATAGATTTAGAAGTACATATTTCGGTACAATCAAGACATTTCATAGTATTAATTATAAAATGATGCAAAAAGTCATGCAAAATATCAGATTTTTTACAAAGAGACATGAAAAACTCCGCAACATCTTGATGCTCATTTGCAAGATATTGCTTGTCAGTGAATCCTCTTAAAACTAATACATCAACACTACCTTTAAAGTAATAATCTTTGATAGATGTATGTAAAACACTCGTTTGTACTCGATCTTCAAGGAATTTTTGTGTTATAAGTCTACAATGCAATAAACATTGTAGTATCGCATTCGCATAACAAGATACCCCATCGTTATTTTGTAATCCAACAACACAAATATTACTCGCATTGTTATGCGATACTTGTGATAATTGTGTCATATTGCGACGGTACGTTGTCCGTCGCAAGGCCGCCTTTTCTTGTGGGCATAAAGATTGCACCGCAATCAATAACGCGGGTGTTTATTTTTGTTCGTGCGAGCTGCGGAGGAAGCTAGAGAGAAGAAAGCGGGTTTCAGCCAACAGCGAGCGACGAGGTCAGCGGCAACAAAGGCTGCTTCGGGGAATCAGCATGGAAGAAGAAGGTTCCAAGAATAACGGTCGCGGGCGCGAACATGTAAACGCTGCTGCGACAGCGAACCCGACTTTGTACACAAGAGTGAGAGAGAGAGAACGATATGCGAGCGCGGCAACGCAGCGAGCCAATAGGGGTGCGAGCGGGAGCGGAGTATGCGAGAGAGGGGCGCGCGCAGAGCAGATTGTCTGTTTTCAGTCTGAAAACAGACTCGCCGGGCTCGACGTTGCCCAGCGCGGGCCGAGGAGACGCGCGTGGATTGGTCGAACCGATCGGGCCGGCGGTGGAGTCGAGTCGCGACGCGCGCCGGTTCAGAGAGCAACGAGCGATCACCAGCGACGGACGTGAGCCGAATAGAGCCGGAATCTTTTTGTTGTGCGAATTCCACATAAGTTTGAAGATCGTGAGGAAGAGCGTGACGAGTCTGCCGCGGGTAGAGTTGCGGTCCGCGGAGACATCGCGTCGGTGTTCGCGGAAATCGTGGGAGACACGGGCGGACGCTGTGCCAGGGTTCGGTGTGTGTGTGTGGAGTGGAGTGTGAGAGGGCTAGAGGAGTGCGAGACGAGCGGATCCCGAGGAAGAAGACGAGACCACCATCGGGACGGGAGGACGCACGAGGACAGCGAGAGGAAGGCGAGGAAGGCGACGCGGGCGTCTAGTTGGAGCCAGAGGCTCCCCGGGAGTCGAGGAGGCGGCCGTCGTTCGTAAGTAGATTACTCAGGCGCGAAAGCGACGCGAGGCGGTCGAACGAGGTCGTTGGGAGAGACGGGGAAGACGCGGTGCGAGCAGGATCGTGGGAGAGTGAGTAGCTCGAGGAAGTGTGTGTGCGACAATATTGCGAGCGGGAGAAAGAGAGAGAGAGAGTGAGAGCGAGCGGGAGAGAACGAGTGCGCGAGCCAGAGAGAACAAGTGCGCGAGCGAGAGAGAGCGAGTGTGCGAGAGAGAGGGCAAGAGTCGGCGGTCGGCGCATTGGCGCGCCGAGGTTTCGTGCGGCGAGTGAGAGAGAGAGAGAGAGAGAGAGCGGGAGCGGCGCTTGGCGCAGGAGTTTCTGTATTGCTGAGTGAATAAATGATAGATAACCTTATCTGTAACGACTATTAGTTCAATCACCCTGAAATCCGATTCGGGGCAGGTCTAGCGGGACCCCCTCCGAGAACCCGGACGAATTCGGAGACGAACATTAAAAATTATAGTGACGAGGATTCGGGACCGAGACGGCAACAGAACGGGGTTTTGCCACGTCACAATATTCTTTGTAGTACTGCATAATATTTTTGAGATACCAATTTTATTATTATACAATTTCTTAAACAAATATTGGGAATGAACTTTGATACTATTATCCTCAACTACAGGGAAATGAATAAGCTTATTTTTCTCAATCATGCTATATAAATGCTGACGTATCATGTTTGAATTATAAATAATTTTCGTAGGATCATTCATTAAAACAATTGATGTTGCGAAGGCTATAGCGTATATACCACAGTCCTCCGAGTTTGTTTGATACTGAACTTTAGGAAAATAAATCGGAATGTCGTCAAAATTATGAAACAACTTTTTCAAAAATATTTCATGACATTTGTGCAATTTTTATTGATTCAAAGAATCATATATAAAAATTGACTCAGTATCATAATATAAGCATACCTGATGACCACCAACACAACGTACACAAAGATCCTCACAACACTTTAGTCCCATATCCCTATAAGTCTCCTCCATTTTCGCGATATGTTATGTGTTTCATACAACCTTAGAAGATAGGCGAGTGCCTCATGTAAAAAGCAAAGGCTTTCGCTTTTAGCGATGTTAAACGATAAATTTAAAAGCGTCTCTCTAGGCGAGAGTATAGAGGAAAATGTACATCTAGCGGAGCCGCTCGAGGAGCCGCTCGTCGACTCCTTGATAATGCCTTTAAAAATACGATGCTGAAGAAATTAAATATTCAATCGCTATACGTCGATTTTACACACACACACACAGTACGGCTAAGTATTCCAAGTATCTCTGCTAATAATTAGAGATTAGAACAAATTAAAATATTGAGAGTAGCGATATCTTCTGGGTTTACAACTCGTCCTTCTACTGATTCTCGAGCTAGCATGGTGATAAAATACGGCGTCGATAATCTCGGAACTTTGTCTATATATATATACTAGTGGGGCTTCGCCCCCCTGCTCGCTTCGCTCGCCAACCCCCCATTTTAGTTTTTGTTTGATTTTTATTTTTCAACTGTTATTTTCGTTATCTGATGATTAAGTTCTAGTTGGCCAAGAACAATCTTATTGTATTATATAAAATTTGTAGATCATAAAAAGGTCAAGAATTTAATGTTTGTCGAAATAGAGAAAATCGAAAGAAAAAAAGTAAAAGTACTGAATTAACGCCGAACTTCTACTGCTTATGGCATTTAAAATATATAGTTTTTTTTTCATTTTTTTGGAAATTGTTTTGAAATTAATTTTGATTCTTCCCACTTTCAATTATATGTTACAATTATACATAAATCTGGTCCACTACTTTTTCTTATAATAACCATTGCTGCGTTGTTGAATGACCTGTGGCCTCTAATATATGTTGATGATCGATCTTTTCGTTCTCTCCAAAGAATTTATTTTTTTAAAAATATCGTTTAAAAACGAATTAAATTTTGCAATAAATAATCTAACCAGCTAATATTGGAATATCATTTGGAGTAGTACCATTAGGAAAATGTTTTAGAACCATTTAATTCTTTCATTTAGGGTACAAAGCATGGTATGCAGTAAAGTCTGGTCTAGACTTAGCTCTGGTTTATGCCATTGCATCCTGATGAATGTTGCTGCATATATCGGGAACTTCCTATGTATGTAGCATGGTAGT
>CM053171.1:12926174-12981174 GCA_012977825.3 Pteromalus puparum
GGTGTAATAAACAATTACCCAATCTTTCTTTTTGTTCAAAATTTTGTGAAATATTTGAAGCAGAATTATAAACATGATCGAATAAACCTTGATAACATTCAATTCTTAATTGTTTTTGATTATTTCTGAAGAAGTTCATTCTATTTACTCTCTACCATAAAGTGCATGTATAAAATATTGTTGAGTTAGTCTACCACCGTCTACCACCAATTTATTTTTTTAAATTTATACATGTTTTAAGAAACTTAATATTTTATCATCAATCTGTTTTTAAATTTAAATTGGGGGGTTGGCGAGCGGAGGGAGCAGGGGGAACCCCCCTAGTATATTATTATATATATATATATATATCGTATTAAGTCTCCTGGTGGATATAACATTGCTCCCGCTTTCGCGAGTGTTCTAAATTTTATATAATTATTTCCCCAAAATGCGATTCTCAGAGCGGTGTAACCTTTGTAATCTCTTCTGTTGATATCAATCCTCCGATTCTTCAGGAGTGATTTTATGGCTCCATTAGTTCCGTAGTCTGCTGCAACAGTGTAACAGACCATCCCCGGTTCTTGTAGACACGTCTATATTGGCCCCCTGCTGAAGGAGTAATGCTAACGTATGATCATTGTTTTGTAATACAGCTGTTTCAATCGCATATCTGCCTTCGCGACAACAAGAGTCCACAGGTATTCCTTCCTCCAACAATAATCTCACATTGTTTGCAGAATCGGTATAGTGAGCACCTGCGGCTTTTTCCAATAGCCAAGGTTGAGATTCTACTGATATTCCCATGTTTTTTGCATATGCGAGTAGTATTTCGAGAATTTCTGTATGCCCGCATGCAGCCAGGCCCAAATGGTAGTATTTCCTAATATTTGCTCCGGCTTCCAATAATATTTGCACAGCCTCAAAATCCGATCGTTCTATGGCATACCCTAATATGGTTTGTCCCATGCGATTCGAACTGTTGATTGGGATTCCTCTCTTTATCAATAATGATAAAAATCTTTTGTCGTCAAGTTTCACAGCTTGTCGCATCGTTACATTAATCCAGATTTTGTATGCATTGATAGTAGCTCCTAAATCGAACAACTTCTCAAAAATGTCAAGACGCTTTGCCAAAAGTGCAATGTAAATCGCTGGAAATTGATGATTTCCTAACGACGTATAATTCACCTTATACTCTAATAAGAGGCTGATCATTTCTTCATTTTTCAGGGTCATAGCATTGTCTAAGGCCTTAGTTAAGCGCAATGTTGAGGTCCATGGGTACACTTTCAAACAAAACCTCGCGGTTTCCAAATCTGTGATACTCAAGAGTCTTTCGATTAAGTCTGTCATGTCGTCGGGCTCCACGGCTGAGACTATCATTTTAATCAAAGTACCGGCTTCTTGACCTTTTCCATCAAGGATTTTGTTCTTGATCATATTTAATCTTCGCCAATATCCCGCAAAGATGAATGGAATCCACGTGCAGATCAAACTTTTCCAAAATGCTGCCATCTGTGGGATAGAAAGAGTCCAAGTGTCAAGCTTGTTTACTAATTATAACTGATTGCGGAATTCTTACTTTATACCTCTTGCGAATTAACTTAAACAATTTTAATCATATAAATTCTAAAGGATCTCCCAATCGTTCATTCTAAACTGAAATAATAAGCTATTCGTTCAATGATCAAATCGGGGATGTAGCCGTCAGTTGCTTCTTGCAATTTTTCTTCGTGATCCTTCCATTCTCGTTTCTTTTCAACAATTAGTTTTAAGGCTCTCATTATTTGTGTGCCGTATATAGGGAATTCGTAATAAAAAGATTCTGTCTGTCGTTTCTTAAATGCAAAGGTCTTAGCAATTTGTATCATTGAATTTGTTGATTTTTCTAATAAATCGCCACAAGTGACTCCGGGGATAAAACTTGTCCTAGATATTTGTTGCCATTCTAAGCCTGCTTTCTGGTATTCGACATACAATCTTGGATAGTATGTTTCTAAAGTAACTTCGTCTTGCACATTAGTAATTCGTTTTTCTACCTTATCTCTTGCTAATAGAGGGATAAATATTGTTGGTGTAAACCAGGGAATTTTCTCGGCTGATATATATTGTAATGGTTCTCCCGGAGGATATAGTAAAGCTCCTTTCTTCAACAATGCTTCCATCTTCCTAGAGCCGTCTATTTTGAAGGCCCAACTTAGAGCGGTTTCGCCCAAATGCGATCTTTCGTTAACATCACATTCCTCAGTGCTCAAAATCATTTCGACGTCTTGTGCTGTTCCGAACCTGACAGCAACATGTAGGGCATTCTCTCCATCCCTAGATGTAACTTTTAAATTAGCTTTATGTTGTATTAATATTCTTAGTACTCCGTCATTTTGATGTACGATGGCAGCTACGACTGGACATCTCTTATTCTGTGATAAAGAGTTTACGTTTATCCCCTCCTTAAGTAATAATTTTACATTTTCCGCTGCATAGATACAAGGCGCCGTAGCTGCTCTTTCGAGTAGCTGATGTAAATTATCAGGGAGCTTTTGCACCCTCTTAGTATAATCTATTAGTAATTTTAAGATCTCGGTACTTCCTCTAGTGGCTTTCCCTAGGGGTGTTTGGTCGAAGTGATCTATTACATTCGGATAGGCATTAGCTTCCAAGAGTAACTTAATGACTTTTAGCTTGCCTCGAGTCATGGCATACATTAATGCTGTTGTTCCCAAGAAACTTTTTGCATTAATATCTATGCCTGCGGTTATTAGTTGGCACAAATATTCAAGATTTTCGCATTCCATGGCTTTCCGTAGCAATTCATATTCTTCGTACAGGTGTAGATTTTTACATGCTCCTAATTTTATTAATCGGGAAAAAACACCAAAACGCCGGTATAAAATCGTGGTTAAAATGATTGATGATCCTGATATCTTATGTTGCGCTGCCCAATTAATGGGAGGTTGCAATAATATTACAATAATCTCTTCCTGGCGCCCTTGTACTCCGAGTGCTAATATTTCCTCTAAATCCACTTCCTCAATCCTGGGATAGGACTTTAAACATACTTTGATAATTGATGGCTTATCAAGAAAGCTCGCTTGCTTCATGATAGTAGTTACTTCGAACGGTGTTAAGAATAACGACCACCTAACGAGTAGTTCCTTCGCTTCGTGTTCATGTCCTTGTGCTAGCTTGGTTTTAATGACTCAGGCCGTTTCCCCCTGATTCGTTGTGATCTTTAACAATAATCTGTTAATCCATTTCCGAAGGTATACAGTCATTGTAGAGCTGTAAGACAATAAGGAATTCAATAATCACTATACGGTTTCTCTTTTATTTTCTTATCGAGATATTATTATGAAATTTAGATATTTCATACTCCTAAGGGTGCCCTTAACTCTCCTAATTTTAGTTTCCTGACTATCAAGGTTCAAATGTGTATTCTAAGTTTTTCCAGATTTTGCCTTAGTGACCCATATTCCCAAATAAGACAAGTATGATTTTAATTATTTTTATTCGTCTATCCTCTTTCTACTTCTATAACTTTACGTGTTATAACATTAGCTAGTTTCGAATTCCCGCCTGGCGCACCTCTGCCGCGCATGCGCAGTCTATTGCCCTTATTCTAATTCTACTCATTGCACGATATTTTCGCGATCCCTAGTAAAATATTAATATCGGACGCGCTCCCCTCTTATGGAATGGCTGCATAATTTGTGAGCCAGATTGGTTCTCGTGAGTTCGGACGAAGGAATCAGAAAGGAAAGAAAATATGGTTTTAGTAAGAAAATGGCATGCTTAATCGAATAGTATATTTAAAATCGGTTTGCTGATTATTTCAACGAGAAGATGACCAACTGTATGTAGTCAAAATTTTTAATGATTTCGAAAATAACCTACTTTGTTTAACGTTTTTTAAAATTTTATTTCTGATTTTGTAATTTTCATTCTTTGAATAACTAATCCGCGATCTTCATTTCGTATACTTATTTCTTTTTTTTTCTTTTGAATTTTTAATTTCTTTGCAAATTTTGTAATGTACATATATAATTTTTATTTTTCTCTATGCTTGTTACATTGAATCTTTACAAAATAGGGAGTATAGGGAAAGGCAGGAATATTCATACACAATCAAAAGCATATATTTATACAAGATTATTTGTTTATTGTCTGTAGTTTTCTCTCTTTTTTTTTTCAATTTATTCGATTATGTAATTTACAAGAAATTCTCTTATATGATCTGGAAGTCGGTTGTTAGCTAGCCATATTAATTTCCTATGATAAGCTATCCAACTTGTTCTTAATCTTAAAAACTTTCCTAAGGAACGTGAAAACATTTTATTATAAATGGGAAATCGTTTCTTGAGCCGGTAAGACTCCACGTGTCGACAAGGCACAGGTGCTTCGGCTCGTCGTAATAGTGATCTCGCTGGTCCTCAATTAGTTGGGCGTGTGATATGTTTCCAATAATCGGCGTTGTCTGCATTCTTTGCCACTCCTGACATGTTTCCTTATAAAGTGCATATTCATGCGAAAAATATTTCTTGAGGTCTCTGATATATTTTTCATTGACAAATCTTCCTTCCATTGTTTCTTGTGCCAACAAGGGAAGTAAGCATGTTATCCGTTCATCGTCTCGTAATATATATCGGAATGGCAAGCCCTGTGGGTAAAGTTTTGCCCCATATTCGATCAATATTTGGGTGATGTCAACACTTCCTTCTTCAACGGCAAAGGAAAGTGTAGTGGCAGTAGGATCGAATTCAGTTACATTCCGACCGATTTTGTTTACGTCCAGTTGTCCATTGTCTAATAATAGTCTTAAACCGACCGGATTCTCGTAGTCTATAGCGACGTATAATAAATTGTGGTTTGTTCTTGTCGGTATTTTGACGCTAGCGCCAGCGTCGGGGAGTACTTTCAATGTTTCCAATTTAAAAGTTTTTACGGCCACTTCGATAGCGTATTCGCCTATTTCATCGCATTAATCCGCAGACATCCCTGCCTTTAAGAGACATTGAGTACTCTTTGTTGGACTGAGGCCACTAACGGCCATTGGTAATAAATGAGGCATCGAAATTATGGATCTACCAGTTTTCTTTAACTGTTCGACTAATAATTCTAAAATCTCTGCGTTTTTATAACAAGCCGTTTCTAAATCGTATAAGCATACGTCTACTCCTATATCCGTTAGTAATTGCACTGCTTCAAAATCGTCCGTCTCTACGGCACAACTCAGCTTGGAGCGTTTGGCGTCGAAATCGCAGCTTAACGTCACTCCCGTTTGCATCAGCAATAATAGATATTTTCTTCTTTCGGCACTACTTACATCGGTAAAAACAGTATTCACGATGAATTTTTCTACCTGTCTTCTTAAGTAAATTCCTAGTGCAGCCAACTTCTCTAGTATGTCAGCTCTCTCGTGGAAAACGCAATCAAAAATGGCTGAGGTCCACAAATAATTATCCGTGTAACTCAGGATCAAGTCACTTATTTCTCCCGGAACATCTGAATTTCTTATGATTTGATTCACTGATTCACGTAGATCCACCTGGCTTGTTATAGTATATTTTTCCAAACACCATTTCAGGGTCTCTACGTCCCGCACTATCACTACATCATTAATTATATTTTCGATGTCGTCCGGACCTATAAGTGGGGCGATGATTTCGATCCACTTCCTTGCTTTTAATCCTTGCCCTTTGAATACTCCTCCTTGGATTCGTGCTATTATTCTTCGAAAGTCTAGTTCAGGATGCAAGTCTTCTTCACTGTCAGAGTTATTATAATTAAACTCCATTATGCTTCTGACACTGGTTTATCAACGGTCGTTAGCACTGTTCCCGGATCCTTGAATTGGTCGATAATCCAAACCCGAAAGGCTTTTGCCTCTTGGCGTGTCGCTACGGGTGGTTGCGATGGAACTGTCCTGGCGATTAGGCGTTTTTTTTTTTTTTTTTTGGTTTTATACTCTGTTTACAATCGGTAAGTGTGCTTCCGTAATCTGTTTGAATAGCTTCCAGCTTTCACTTTCCCTTTGGGCCCTTTTAGACGGGGACGGAATGACCAAGATTTTCACTGAGGACCGGTTGGGCACTTTCCGTTTCGAACTATACCCCTCTCTTACTTGGTGCTCACACCTTTCGTTGGCAGATCTCCGCTTCGTACGGCGACGATCAGTCCTCTCGTGTCTCTTTATCTCGTTCGAGCGGTGTAACCCTTTTGAAAAAAAGAAGAGTCCTGATTCTAAATTTTCTTTATTAAAATCGACAGTTGACGCGTTGCCGTACTTAGTCCCCCTTTTATTCGAATCGACACTCTCTGCGCGCGTATAGAGTACGGAAGTGTAGTTTACCCGTGGGGCTCCTTGTAATAGCCGTGAGTGCTTTAGTGGTTCCTTTTGGATTCAAGAAAATTATGCCCACGCCTGCTTATCTTAAATGTTCTAACGATAGGAAGAGGGAGGAATATCCTGTCTACGACAGCGAGATGGTAAGTTTCCTCTTTTCCTTTGCTTTATATGTCAGAAATGGAATAATGTAATCCTTTTTTTTCGAAAAATTATTTCCTTCTCTTTAATTTAGCATTGGCCTCTAGTTTCTTGTAAAGCCTTGTACACCCAACGTCCTCCGGAAATAGAGTAACTTTCCTTATCCTACTTTAGTACTCATATCCACTAAGTGTCCCTTTTGATGGCTGCTAAGTACAGGGGTTCGTGGCTAATCTCTGGGTGGCTTGCCATGAGCCTTGCACTATTATCGGCTGTAGGAACCGACATGCAAGATGCGTATTTTGCGGCTTTGACTTCAATGAGCCTCCTTATCTCATGAGATGGCAAAATCGTGGGGTGAGTGAGTCTCAATTCTATATTATGTGAGAATTCCTTGGGTTCCTTGTTATTAATATGATTCGGTTCTCTCTCGTATGTTTTAGTCCTGGATACGTATGCTTCAGTTTGACAAGCAGCCTCTTCGCTGGTGCGTGGATCACTCTTAGATAGATTAATACAAATCTGAAGCTTTTATCCGACTACTTGGATAAACTTTTTGTTCTTCCCTTTGCTTTGATATTATTTCTCTCGCTGTCTCACGTATATCGGGTATTATAATTCTTTGACGGTCGCTTTTACAAAACTTTCTTCTCATTACTGATATAAGTGTAGTACTCACAAGTTCCCGATGCAACTTACTTGTGTTTTCTTGATTTTTACATGTCGAGTTGTATCTCACATTGATTATAGTCAATACATTTTAATAAAATGATTCAGCGAAATACTCGTGTGTATTTTATTGTGGTCTTATGTTTTATTTTGAACTTAAATGTAACTTTAATCTTACGTATTATTTTGTTAGTATGCTTTTTTTATATTCTCTTTTTGCTTCCTCCTCAAGAGGAAGCTTTGTAATAGTAAAATTTTCAGTTTTGCTAATACTTCGTGGAAACGCATTTGGAGGTGTTTTGAGTACGAATCATACGTTTTTAGAAAATGTCCCTGCGGATGACTGTGTGTGTGTGTGTGTGTGTGTGTGTGTGTTGCTGTTTGGTGTATGTGTTTGTATGGCCGACACGTAAACCGCCTAAATTGGAACCATGCGACGGATCGTAGATAAAATTGACATGCCATATATTTTTTCTAATTCCTGAATTTAGTCATAATTCTTTGTTTTATGATTCTGAGCCGCGATTTTATACCATCAAATATATGCCATTTTCGTATTTGAAAAAATATTTTAGCTTTTATAACATGAATGATTAATACAATATATTCAATCAACAATAGTGTACCTAAGAAGAACTAAAATTTGTCTACTTTCCCCGCAAAGATTTTCTAGCTGACTGATCTGTTCATTTTTTAATGAATATAAAATGGTAATTTCGATAAACCTATATAACTAAAAAATAAATAGTTAAATCGTTTGAAAAAATTCATGACAAAAAACAACGATAACTCTAGTTGTAAGCAAAATTTAAGCTCGCAATTGGCGAAGTTTTGAGATAAAATAGAAAACGAGAACAGAAACGATGGTTTTTTTATTCGAGGCAGATTACGAGCGAGAAAGAAGCGTTTAAGTTGCGTTGAATTTCTAGGAAAAGAGATCTTGATTTGGATCACCTGCCTGTGGCCCAGGATGGCCAGTTTCCTTTTTGTAGCTTATGAAACGCTTGCTTAGTTAGATATTAAGGCTTCAAATCTCAACCTCACCGCTGTATCTCCGTGTGACTGGAACGATCATTATTTTGTGTAAACGCGCAAATAATTGATATTAAAGCTCAGTAGTTTGAGGTTTCAGGTTTATAAATGGCCGTGCAGGACTCGGTTGGTCTGTGTGTCCGTGTGTGTTGTGTGTGTGTGTGTTGCTGTGCGCACCGGGCGCGCGCCAGCGTGGATTTAGGTTCGTGCGGCGTGCGTGCATTGCGTGCGTGTATACTGGTTATAGATGCTGGAACTGAAGACGTGACGGTCGTAAAGAGATCTGACGTCAGATACTTGTTTCTGACTCTGGATTCGGCGAATTTTCCTTCTAAGATTTAGCAGCTATTTATGACCATTTTCATGGCCTATTTTGTGATTTTGTGAAAAATATTTTTGTCCTGTTATGTAATAGTCGAAACGGTTATACAATAGTTCATGGAATGATGTAGCTAAAACTGCTACCGGCCTCGCACCACGTTGGAATTAATAACAGGCTGAACCCATAGGTTGGAAATCCAGCCTCTAACTGCTGCAGCGCCCCCTCCGCTACCTTTTCGTTTTGCGCGACTGAGTTATCCCCTCCCCTACAAGTGTCTTCCTAACCTATCCTTTTAGTATCGAATAGTAGCGAATATTTAAATCAAAGAATGAGTTGATTGTCCCATGTAATTATCTTCCACTAGCAGAATAGGAGGAAGCTAAGTGCCAATGACTTGGCAGCGTTTTTTTTTTTTTTTTTTTAATTAAAACATTAGTTCTTATATAAGAATTTATATAAGATCTCATGTAAAAACTTGTAAAAGATGTTACATAATATCTTATGTTAAATTTTGTACACAATCTTACGAAAGATCTTAAATGACTGTTTCATAAAGATGATTTTCCCTATTATGATTGTAAGACCTTGTAGGTGATCTTATGTAAGATCTTACGTAAGTTCGTGGTTGAAAATCCATGATAAGATCTTGTACAAGATCTTGGACAAGATCTTGCACCAGATCTTATGTAAGATCTTATCTCAGATCTTGCAAAAAATGTTCAATAGGGAGCACTTTCAGGCTTCTCTTCCTCTTTCATGGGCGTATTATATATAATTCGATTAATGCACCGCATAAATGTAGCTGGCATAGAAGTCAATCCTTGCGGGCAAACATTCCACTCATAAAATCCTGAATTCAATACAGTAAATGCAGTTTTATGATGATCTTCTGGATGTAGCGGAATCTGATAATAGCCCGATGCGAGATCTAAAACCGTAAAATACGTCGAGCCGCCGAATTGATCGAAAATATCTTGAATGTTCGGGAGTGGATAATTATCGGTTATTGTAACTTTGTTCAATTTTCGATAACTGTCGTCTTTTTTTCGCAGACACCATAGCGGACTATTATAATCAGAATTTAATAAGCCCGCCATCTAAAAATTCCTTAATTTTCTCCATTATTGGAACTCTATGCGCTCTAAAAGGGAGATATCTTTTCACATTTACAGGACGGTTATCTATAGTTGGAATACGATGTTGAATAATATCCGTAGTAGTAAGCTTTTCCCCGGATAAATGAAATTGTTCGTGATATGTGTCGACTAGTTGTTCGATAGTATCTCTTTCCTTCGGTTTTAAGTAATCGAGGCGCAATGAAGCCTTGACTTTCTCACAGCTGTAAATTTCCGTCTCGTCAGGGTTTATGAGCATCACGCAACGGTAATCCCTTTGCTTGTCGCCCCAAGCTGGAGCGCTTGATATCACACAGAGTCCCTACACTTCACTTTCACGATTGTTATAGTAGTCTTGGTAATCATTTAATATCTCCTCAATTTTCTCACATTCGTTTAAGTATTGCTTCATTTCTTGCGAGTCATCTTTTCGAGAAAGCATCAAAGGATCCTGTTTTTCATCTTCTTTCCTTTCAAATGTGGCGATATCTGTTAATGCCTCGTTCATTGCATCGAAATTATATAACTTTATGTTTTAATTCTCTTTGTTCGTATCATAGACTTTACCTGTTTGAGTCTTTATAAAAATATCATTGAAATCCTCGTAATTGTTGTCGGACGGACGCATTTTCCCAATTCTCTTTCTTACTTTTACGGATTTTGGAATTGCGCCCTTACTGGTAATATTCTTCTTACGAGTATTTATGTCCATTACTGTTAGTATTTTGTCCATTACTGTTACAACTTTTTATTGCTTCATTTTCATCATTATCCTTGGCAGACCGTGCTTGGCTTCCGTGGCATGGAGGCGTCGGCGCACTAGATTCCAAATATTCATTTTCGTCAGATTCCATCATATCATAATAATACTTATTTATTCTTGCATTCTTATAATCTTTTGCGATTTTCAACTTCGGCATACTGCCTTCTTGTTGCTCAAGCATATAGCGTTCAAAATTTGTATCCACATCGTTTATTATCTCTTGAATTTTTTTGCTCTTTTCCACAGGGTCATACTTGGTCTGAGCAACACTGACATACTTGGTCTCGTAATAATTCTGCTTTAATTCTTAAATGTTCTCTTAGCTTCCTCTTTTGTCTCCTTGACATATTCTCATAAGCATTTGGAGATTTTAACTTTTCTTCATAAGCCAACGCGCGTTCTATATCATGAAACTTATCCATTTCAAGCCTATCATCGATTTCATGTAATCGGTCCCATGAGTAATCAATGCCATCTTCCGGCTCCACTTCTCTTAGACACAATCGTCCCATAAGTCTCTCATATTTTTCCATTATTTCTTGAACAGTATCACTTTCTCGTATATTCTCGAGGTTTCTATCCTCCTCATAATCTGCTGCAATATCATCATCACTGTCGGACGAATAATTATTAAAATTTTTAGACCGTATAACTTTTGTCTCAGTTTTACTCATCAATTTTCCAATCGAAATAATACCATTATCTTTGCTCTGGCATACATACACATTTTCAGCGTCATACTTAGCGCCTTGAATTACCTTTGTATTATTTATTACATCTTTTGCCTCATTTTCACCTTGGGAATCTACAAAAGTGTCATCATTATTTTCTTCACAGTAATCAACATTAGTCCCCCTTTCCAATGGGGATTCCTCAATTATACTCTCTCTTCGGCTCACTTTTAATGCTTTCCAACGGCACCTCTTGTATGTATGCACAGGTTATTCTCTCGCTCCCCTGCGGCGCGATCGTTCCGTCTTCCTGCACGGGCCCACTCGCATCCGAACAATTCTCTCGACCTGTCTGATTCTCCGAGGTCGACTCGAAAGTGTTATTACCAAGAAAAATGTTTTCTGGAGACTTAGCACGCTCCTTTCGAAAATCTCTAGTGGCTCTTTCAAAGGGCCTCTCCGATACGACCCTCTTATCTGCATCGTTCTTTGAGCCCCACGACTCATCAATGTATTCATCATTTTGAAAGTTTTGCATATCATTAATAAATGGATATTCTATATTTGCTAATTCGAGACAATTCCTCTCGTAACAGATTTTTGCACTCGTTTGTTGAAAGAAATCGCTACCCAATATTCCTGCTTCTTTGATTGGAAATTCATCAGAGACTATATGAAAGTAAATATTCAAACCGTCGTAATTGACTGTTATTGTTCCTAAAGTCTTTATTGACATTGAGGTTACTCCTCTTAATAAAATTATTTCTTGTGAATTTATTGGCAAATATATAGGAACATGTGAAATTTTCAATAAGTTTGGCGAAGACCCCGTGTCTAACATAAAAATAGCAGGACGTGTTAGTTCTTTAATATCAATCTCAACATTGGGCGCGCAATTCTTTTGATTTAAGTTGACTGTTGTCTCGTAGAGGATGCACTCGCTCCCTGGGTCTCTGGGATCGGGCGAGCGTTCGAAGCGGCAGCCTCTCCGCCCGCGTGAGGATTGCCGCGACCGTTTCCCGAGGGTAAATTCCCTTCTTTTTGATCTCTCATAAACTTACAACAACTGCGCTTAGAGTGCCCCGGTTTTTGACAGTAATAACAAACGAAATTTGCAGGTAGATTAGAAGTTGTATTATTCGGATTCTGATTATTATTATTATTATTATTATGGTACCTCATGTTATTATTTGAAGTTGCTCCGTTATTTGGATTAAACCGATTATTGTTATTATTATTATTAAAATTATTCGGACGATTTCCGAAACGATCGTTGTTCCCATTAAAGTTGTTTTGACGGATATTACTATTATTGTCGCGATTCGGATAATAATTATTCCCTTCACGCGGTCTTTCGAAACGAGTGTTATTCATTGTGTCGGATGCTGCATCTCGAGAGAAGTTATTATAGCGAAACTTTTTTTCGAATCCGTTAGGATTATTACTCCGATTGTACAATTGTTGATTATCATCACGATTATTATTCCCATTAAAAGATGAAAATCGGTTATTACCGGGATTCCAATTCGATTGAGGTGGACGGTTATTATTTAATTGTAGGCAAAATTTTAAACAATTCATTGCGTTGTGCCCAATTTCATTACGAAAATTGCAAGTTATTTCCGGGGTCGCTTCTACAACGTTCACTCTACGCATTTCTTTTGGTTTTTGGCGTGCGTCTTCTCGTCTTGAATTCTCGTCACATTCACCCGTATACGCGAAGTCCCTTTCGATTTCTATAGCTTTCTCACGTGCTTTTTCAAGCGTCCTGATGTCGCCCATTCTCGTCTGAATTTCTCACCTAAGTCCTCTAATAAAAAATCGAATACAATCCTTTTCTAATTCTGCGTTGAAAGTAGCATCGGTATCCGTCGCTCTTCCTTCACGAATAGCGGCCTTTTTGATTTCTTTCTCAATTTCTCGGAGGCGATTCGAATACACTACAACGCTTTCCGTCGGGCGCTGCTTAATCTTAGCTAATTCACCCGAAACCTCGTGATATGTTTTTGATGATCCAAAATTGTTCTCGAAAAATTTTATTATTTCATCGATAGTTGTAAATTTGTGCCCTCTCGCGCTCGATAAAGCGTCTCCGAAAAGTCGCATTCGAATGAGACGTGCAAAATCTTCTTCATTCCCTGGCGAAATGATATCTCGAGCTTCCGTACATCCATCGACGAATTGGGTTAGTGATATATTCGATCCGTTAAAGCGCTGAATTAAATCGAGCGTATCTTTGAGAGAAATTCCTTTTATTTGTGGAGCCATAATTGTATCTTTATTCTCGGTTTCACTTTCGTCTAAACTATCTATGCTTATGTCGTCGGGGTAACTTAAACGCGTTTTAGGATGAACTAATGGTGACGGCTTTATTATATTTCCCGTAGGGGTAGCAAATACTTCTTCACTCTCTGTAGTAGTCTGATTGTTGACCGGGCTAGTTTTAAGCGCGGTGTCTCCCCAAAAAGTCATGATCCGTCGGCGAATATAATCGTATACGTTCGAAAATTTTTCACCTCTCCTAAGTTTTGCACTCAACTCGTCGGCGTTCTCGGGACTTTGAAAATAATCGTCTAAAACTTCTTGTTTAATACAAGGACTTAATTGATTTTTTAATTGTGCCACAAATTTAGCCCGTAATTCTTCGGTTTCTTTCGTTACTTCGTCTTCCGACTGTGCAAATGATTGCTTTGATAACGTCTCTAAATGTTCCTATATTTGCACTTCTCGTGTTTCTATCGAATTTACGGGACTGATTTTATTGTGAATTTCCTTTGGTGGCGTTGTTTGATTTTCTGTTCCTTGGGAAATGATTATATTTTTAATGGTTGAGTTTATTGCGGGACTGGATCAATCGATTATATCTTCGGTATTTAGAGATTCAGATTAAGTCAGATTTACGGCGAATTCGTTAGATAAACTTTTTTCGGGTTCTGTTACGTTCGATTCTTGCGTAATCTCTCTTAAGGCGGCAGGAAAATGCTCTGGCTGCACACGAATGAGGCTCGAATGCACAGATGTAGAAAGGGACGGGACTTCAGAGCACACGGACTCTGGAGCGACTACCGTGGAGTTTGCGTGATCTAATTTGCTGGGTTTTAATATGGACGGCCATAGACGGGGCCGTTTCGGAGGAGCTTGTAAAATCGAGACACTCACGCTAGCTTGCTTGTTAGGGCTATCGTCTTCGTCGTCAATGACTTTGTTTTCTCTATAAGTACTGAATAATTTTCTGTCTACTCTTTGTATTCCTTCGTGAATCGATTTTCTTGCTCTAGGGTGCGCATAAGGTGCATCTAAATGATATTTGGACAATCTTTTTTCTATTCTTTTATAACTTTGCTTTGCGTCCTTTGGATTTACTGGAGTGTCTTTCTCTTATGATTCCTTATATCTTTTTATTATTGCTATATCCGCACTTTCTAAAATACTATCGTCAGAGTCAAACGTTAGATTCCCACGGGTTTTAGTTATGTTTTCCTCTCCATTTGTCGTGGTTCTATCGCTATCATCGTTACTCGACTCATCCTCATTTTTCGACTTTTGTTTTCTTAATTTGTTTGTTCTAAACTCGTTTTCAGCAATTGCAATCAGTGCGTCGAACTTTTTTCCTACTTCGATTTGAAATTCGGACAATTCTGCTCTAGGTTTCAATTTTACCTCTACTTTCTCGTTGTTAATTTGGCAATTCTCTAGTGTTGAACTTAGTTTTTCTTCCGATTTTACTAAATTTTCCCTCTTAACTGTTGTACTAAACAAAGTTACTTTCCTTCCTCTCCTTCTATTTTTTCGTAAGGCTCCGATCGGGTTATTTTCGAAATTCATTAATTTGATTTTGCGTTCGGAAAGCAGGTCGCTGCTGAGCGATACTTCTGCTTAAGAGGATTGTTGATAAAACAAGCCGCTGCACAGCGGTCCCTTGTCCTTTTGGAATGATTATTGTTGAAATTCAAGTCGCTGCAGAGCGATTCCTTGTCTTTCGGAAGAATTATTGTTGAAATTCAAGTCGCTGCGGAGCGATTCCTTGTCTTTCGGAAGGATTACTGTTGAAATTCAAGTCGCTGCAGAGCGATTCCTTGTCTTTCGGAGGGATTATTTTTGAACAGGTCGCTAATTAAAGCGATGCTACTGTTTCTCGGGGTTTCGGAAGGATTGGAAGAAGGATTACACAATATAAAACCTTTCACTGATTTGACGCGATTTCAACTTTCAATTTTCACGAGTTTTTCCCAAATAATTGTCTAAATTGTCCGAATTTTTTGCGTTTCAAAATATTTTCCCGGCCGCGATACACCAAAAAGGATAAGTATATAACCTGTTATGTCCTAAACTGATGAGAGTTGTCAACGGACAGTAACTCTACGGGTTAGTTACTATCATAAGTACGGACGAGGACAAAGCTCCAACGCATGGAGTCTGAGCGCCGTCGGTACCTGACTACCTTCGCGATCTTAATAGAACAGCCTCCAGTAGCCGCCGGATAATACTTTGAAATCGCGCTAAATTCCCTGATTTGCTATAAACACTCTAATTAACGACCCCTTAACAACACTTCTTATCAATCACTAAGGCGGGACGTTACTCTAGTCGTTATGCGAGAACCACGGACTAAATTGAATTTAATTCTTGTACAACAATATTAATTACATGCCCTGATCTATTGAAAGAGAAAGAGAGAAAGAGAGTGCAAATGGAGGCGCATACCCTAGTGGTGTATATGTATAAGTCGCTTACCTTGTTCCTTGTCTGCTACCGAGCTGCTCTGCTACCAGCACGTCCTCTCAGTAAGTGCATGGACTCAGCTTCCAAAGCGGGGCGAATGCGAAGGCGATTTGGGTTCGACAAGGATTGGGAATTGTTGGATTTAAAGTACACTCGCGATATCAATTTAATTCGATTTATTCGCTTTTAAACAAATTTCAAATAACGTTCGCTCGCAACTAACTAAAATCTCGCGCTGATTATAATTCTTTCAAGAAAAACGACAAACGACAACACGACTTCTGAGTCTCGACAATCTGAGTTGATCGTAGCAAAAAAAAATTCTAAGTCTCAATGATGACAAAATCTTCAAGTGTCTATAAGAGCGAAAAATTCGAAGTCCCAAATTATCAAAATTTTGTAAGTCCAGTAAAGCCGAAAAATTCTAAGTCCCGAATGTGTTGGAAATTTATAAGTCCAATGGAGCCAACAAATTCTAAGTTCCGAATGAACCGAGCTCCTGCAGAGCTTACGCACGCGATGATTTTTTGATCGAACTGGAGTCCCGCGAATCTGTTGCCGGGTCCTTATATACCTTTTGGACTATGGCGATCTGTTGCTTGCTTGGTTCCTACGGAATGGCTTTTTGGCCAATGGGAGGGCTCGGATGCATTACATATCCTTATTTAGCATCTTCTAGGACGGAATCGCGACTCCGTGGTACGATGAGAAAATTCGTTGGATAATCATTCCGTGTACGCTTTTTTGCTCTTGTTCGCTGTCAGAGCCATTGTAAATTATCATTTTATGGCGGGCTACTCTCGAATTTTTCCTGTCAATTTGGAGAGCTGCACCTTACTATCCGCCGCGCGGTGTCGTTTCTAATGCCGGCTTGAATGGTTTTATTTGCCATGCGGCAACTTCTATCCGGCTTCGGAGTTTTATTTTTCTCGTCTGTAATAGCCATCGCACATCCTCTAGGCAGTGTTTCTCCTTACGGCGGCATCGGGCTATGATCTAGCCGTGCTCGAGCGTTCCTCCAGATTTCAATAACCTCTGCACGTGTTGGTTTTAGGCAACCTTCGACTGGCGGCCTTTCACTTTCTACGTCTCTTGCTCTATTGTTTCTATGAATCGATGTTTTTTGGCTTTGATTCTACTTTTGTACTTTTTCGTGCTTTTAGTTATTCTGCGCGTTCAAGTTTATGTCTTCTTTAATCATCATTATTATACGTGAGTCTATGATTATTATTAATTATTAGAAATGATTTTACTTATTAACTCTTGAATTAAATTATAGTTTTACTCTTACTTCATATCACGTTGTCGTTTCTCGCTTTTATTTCATTGATCTTTACTGTCGTTCTCTATTTAAAATATTTTCAATTATGAAATGGTAGCGTTCTGATGTCAAGTATAGTATTACTTTGTGCTGTCGGGCGTGTTTCCGACTTATGTGTTTTGAATTTCCTAAATCTCATTATACGCTACATTCTGATGGGAAGGGTATTGATTGACTTGTTTTATAACAAATAACTTTACTATTTTTAATATATCAAAAATGCGAAAGAAGTGAGCATTTCACAATATCAAGGTTTGAATTTTTTTTGAGAATTTTTTGATTCCTTATATCTCTAAAACAATGTAGTCAAATGCTTCAAAATTTTATTTGGTGATTCACTATAAACGAAGATATCTGTTGTTAAAATTTCAAACAATTTCGTTAAGCGGTTCTTAAGGAGGTTCATCTGTTACGTCGCTGGTAAAAAAGAGGATAATTTTTATAAATTCGTATTTCCTTTTGATACAAGAGACATCATTTATTTAGGACTTATAAAAAGCTAATTTATAACAAACAATGATTATAGATAAAGATATCGAACTCTTTATGTGACAAAAAAATTTAATATAAACAATATTTTTTTCATTTATTATTAACAAGAGCAATTATCAGTTATTTTGAATAATAAAAAATACATACAATGATCGATAAATAAATTTTGAAAATGATATAATAAATATAGTATGAAATAACGTAAGACAAAAAGTAACGTAAAAATTTTAATGCAAGTGAAAAACCGAACCTAAATATGATTAAATATTGTGTACAAAAGGCATAAAGTTGAGTTTTATAAAAGCTAATAAATAACGGTCATTCCTTCTCGAAATTCTTAAGCAAAGAAGCGGCTCCAGGATCATATTCGGATTAATTGCAACTATATTCAACCGCACAATAGCAATCGATAGAAATTATTTGTCTGCTAAAACAATGCATTTCTCAGAAAACGTTATATAGATTATAAAAATGCTAATAAAAAATGAACTCACTTTTTACTTCGCTTTCAGTTCAATTGCTTTACTTCTTTATATAATGGGGTATCATCAAAGATTCAGAGTGAGAAGAAAGAAATGCATATCTATTTTTGGATTCTGAATTCGGGAAAAACATTTTTTTTTTAATTTTTTCAATTACTTTTTTTTTATGGCCATTTTTAGATTTTCGAAAAACATTATTTTCGTTTTTTTCAATCATTCCATTGTTACAAACAGTTCAGCTAACATGCATTTGAAAAAAATAGTACATTACGATACGAGTGCGCAATGTAGGTCGTTCCCGCACGAGCGAAGCGAGTGCGGGATGACCTACGTGCGCACGAGTATCGTATACTATTTTTCCTACTGATGTGCCCAATGTTCAATTTTGCAGACGCATACGCGTGAAAAGTGTCACTATCCCGGACGCTAAGAAGAGCATGGGTGAAAGCAGCCGAGCGTGCGGGGAAGTAGCTGAGCGTGGGGAAGTCAAACTAGTGTGCGCACATGTGCGAGCGGGTTTGTGCACGAGCGAAGCGAGTGACACAAAGGAGCCGCGCATGCACGCACACTCGTTTTATATTCCCGCACGCTCAACTCCATTCCCGCACGCTCAGCTACATTCCCGCATGCTCATCTCAGCGTGTTGGAAAGTGACACTTTTCACGCGTATGCGTCTGCAAAATCGAACTTTGCGCACGTAAGTAGGAAAATAAAATTACCTACTATTCCTGGTTTGGTCCTCGGGATTGACCGCTCCGTTCGGCAGATAAAATGAAAAAGGTTTTTTTTTTAAATTCATATCTCTGAAACTAAACATCATAACCTCACGAAAAAAAATATATTCATGGGTTACGTGTCAAACTATATTCCGTTAAAATTTCAAGTGATTTGACTACTTATTTTTTCAGTAATAAATTGGAAACTAAATAAAATGAGGTTTTTTGAGTCTCGATTACGGGCGTAAAAAGGCTTTATTGTACTTGAGATTTTGGGAAAAGGTAGATATTTTATATGATTTGGCTAAGTTTGTTGCGCAGCTTTGAAACCCCTATGGTTTTTTAGATATCAACGTTTTCCAATTTTTTTGAAAATTTTTTGATTTCTTATATCTAAAACAATGTAGTCAAATGCTTCAAAATTGTATTTGGTGATTTACCATAAAGATAGCTATCTGTCGTCGAAATTTTAAACGATTTTGTTGAGCGGTTCTCAAGTAAAGAGCTGAAATGTAAAAACCGATTTTTTTCAAAAATTTTGCTTCCTCTTATAGAATTATCGTTGCACGTCGAAAAAGGCATAATTATACTGTATATTAAAACAATATTTTATTTATTGGACCTATAAATTTAGTTGAAGGAAGCTACGTGCCAATGAATTGGCAGCGGTTTTTTTTAACTTGTCTGAAATCTGTGATCATCAAATGATCTATTAACTCATCTATTGTATTGAAATTCTTGCATTTTACTAATTCTTTTGCTTTACCTTTAATTTTGTTAATTATCGGTTTCAATATAATCTCTTCTAACTCTAAATGAACAATTTCTGATAATTTAATACACTGTTTGACAAATGATTTAATTTGATTTACTGTTTCTAATATCGGAAAATCATATACATACTGACCTAAAACCATTAATTCATCATAACTAATTTTAACTTTCGAAATCACATAATGCGAAATAATGTTAAGCTCTTTAACTGAACTCGAAATTTCAGATTTTTTTTATTACTGTTTCATCTTCAACCATTTTACTATTTCCTACATGTCCTACATTTTCTGCACTAATTTTATTAATATAATCATTTTCCTTTTCTACAAAATTTTCATTTTCTGAAGTAATACTATTTTCTTGGACTTAAAATAACACAGGCACACAAGAAAAAAACCGCTGCCAAGTCATTGGCACTTAGCTTCCTCCTATTCTGCTAGTGGAAGATAACTACATCGGACAATCAACTCATTCTTTGATTTAAATATTCGCTACTATTCGATACTAAAAGGATAGGTTAGGAAGACACTTGTAGGGGAGGGGTATCATGGGAGTCGGGGTTAAGGTGGATATCAAAAGGATAGAGCTCCGTGAACTCCTAAAATAACTTACATATATCGTAATAAAAAAAATACCAGTAATTGCGGAATCGTTAATAACGTTAACAACTGCAAGTTACAAAATTGCGGGTGGATTCATTTTTTTGTGAAAAATAACTTTTTCACAAAAAAATTATTTTTCACGATTTCTACATACCCACAGCCGCCTTTCAGGCCGCTTGACGTGCTTTTCGTATACTCACATCAATCGTCCTGTTAAAATATTACGCCTCATTCAGCACTCCCACCCAGTCGCATTTAAGACCATCGTAATCGTTTTCTGTCTATTCCACAGTCCGCCTTTTTACATTGCAATTAGATGTCTACATCACCCACAGCCGCCTGTCCAGACCCTGAAGTTGTTTTCTATTTTCCCATCATCGCCTATTAAAATTTAAAAGCTCATTTCAGTACTCCACAGTCGCCCTTTTAGACCCCGTAATAGTTTTCTATATTCCATAGCTCCTGTGAGAGTGGTCTCCACGGAGATCCGCTCGGACTACAAGCCCCGAGCTCTCTCAAGACACGAGAACGCGGGCGTCGGAGAAAGACGGGAAATATTTCAAACCATGTAGGTAGCAGTCTTTTAGTACACTATTGTTGAAGTATATGTATATAATCATATATCATAATAAAAAGCAAAAATATTTTTTCAAAAATCGAAAAAATGGCCATGAAATGGTCATAAAATAGTCTAAAATCGTAAAAGAAAATTTACTCGAATTCAGAATCAGAAAACAATATGCACCCGTCAATCTTATTACGATCGATCACCGTAGTTCCAGAATTATACAGCTATACGTACGCACGCCCACACACAACACACACACACACACACACAACACACACAACACACACAGACCACACACCACACAACACACACACAGACAACATCTGCACGACATTTTATAAAACACGAAAACTCTCAATAATATACTAAGCTTTAATTACTCAAATATATGGTTTAACAAAAATAATAATGTTCAGTCACACTGAGTATACAGGGTGAAAGTTGAAGAATTTGAATCTTTAATATCTTTAAACTAAAAGGTTTCATAAGCTATCAAAAAGAACCTAGCCGAAGTGATCATAAAGATCAATCTCTTTCCTAAAATCTTCAACTCAATTTAAACCTTTTACTCCCGTACATCGTACGCATAAAAAACCATTTTTTTTAGTTTTTGATTTTTAATCTCAAAAACTAGTCGCAAAATGCCTAAAATTTTACAACTAGTACAATATCGCTTGGTTTTTTATTCGTCATGAATTTTTCAAAACATTTAACTATTTATTTTATGAGTTATATAGTTTATCGAAAAATTACCTTTTATATCATAAAAAAATAACAGATTAGTCAATCTAGAAAATCTTGCGTGGGAAAAAGTAGACAAATTTATGTTCCTTTAGATACACGTATTGTTGAATATATTGTATAAACAATCATTATAAAAAGCAAAAATATTTTTTCAAAAATAGAAAATGGCTATATATTGGCCATAAATTGGTCAGAATCATTAAAACAAAAATGAAAACTGAAATTTCAGAATTCAGAAAAAATTATGCATGTCAAATTTTATTACGATCCGTGCATGGTTCCAAATATGGGCCGTATACTACATACACACACACACACACACACACACACACAGCCATCCGCACGGACATTTTCTAAAAACGTATGATTCGTACTCCAAACACCTCCAAATGCGTTTCCACGAAGTATTAGCAAAACTGAAAATTTTACTATTACAAAGCTTCCTCTTGAGGAGGAAGCAAAAGTTATCAGTACCAGAAACTAGACCCATGGATTATTATGTATTTTGATGCGCTGACACCGAATCCAAGGGCAGAATAGCCCATAGATCCCCCATTTTTTTTAAATCGCAAAAAAACGCCCTCAAATACGGAATTATGCGCTTTTTTTAGAGTGAGCATTCGTTATACGACTTAACAGTATTTGAAAATTACTGTAAATGTTATACTACATGTATTTTGATGTGCTGAAACCGATTCGTCAGAAACATCCCAGCACGCTCCATTTTATTTTTAAATCGCAAAAAACCACCCTTGAATACGGAAATTCGCGCTTTTTTGGGAGTGTGCGTTTAATATACGATTTAATAGTATTCAAAAATTACTGTAAATGTTTTACTACATGTATTTTGATGTGCTGCTCACGACGCTCTCTCTCTCTCTCTCTCTCTCTCTCTCTCTCTCTCTCTCTCTCTCTTTCTCTCTGTATCTCTCGACGGGGAGGCTTTGGTCGATGTCGAAGATCGTCGTCTTTTGCGTCGAACAGTGCATTGTCCTGTAGTTGTAATCCACCCAGAGACTCTCTGGCACACTTCCCACAATTAGCGCCTGAATCCGGGTAACCTGGCATACATGGACCCAGATCTGACGCCAGTAGTTCCGAGTCCTGTCGCCAGGTGGCGCATGGCAGAAATCGCCAATCCCACATGCAAACCAGCACCTGGGAAAGCATATAATGGATGACGATCTCGGCCTACCCCATGTCCTTTTGCAACAGACAATTTATTGTCTATGCTCCCTACAACACAACTTGTGCAGGAAACGAATTGAGAACTATAAAAACTCTGTTTTTTGGAATCGAAAAAATTACTTTCTTATTGAATTTCTTATTACTTCGTAATTATTTCCTCCTCTTTTACGTCTTGCGCTATTTTACCTTCTTTATGCGGAAGCAAAGAACAGTGGCTCTGCAGGCCGAATTGGACTTTTGTCCACCTCCAGCTCGCTGCTCTCAGGCGGAAAGATATCTTACGATGACGACGACCCACTATGGAAAACGGTGACTGTCAGACGGACCCCTTGCCGGAAACAGCTGACGCTGCAACTCAAACCGATCTACCATCGATTCGGCCTGCGACGCACAACGTCGCACCATTTCTTTTTAAATCTCAAAAAACCGCCCCAAATATGGAAACTTGCTGTTTTTTTTTTTTTTGTTTATTTACTCTTTTTTCTTTTTATACCGAACTCTTTTATCTCCAAAGGTTCTATTGTTACGTCCAGACTACTCTTAAATGAATAGTTATGAACGTAGTGATAGGTGTAGTGGCAAGGCTGTAAAGGATATTAGTTCGCGCCTAACACTCTCACTGTTAGTCAAATAAATGAGAAACTTACCTTTGAGGGCAGTTGCCAGTATGTAGACTTGAGCTCGTGTTGGGTAGGATAGAATGTTATAAATAACGTTCAAGGCACAAATAAGTTTCACTGTAACGATGTAATTTATTCCACTAGCGTTAGCAAATTAATTACAATATTACTCGACGATGACGAGAATAAAATAGGGCAGATGTATTTAAAACTATGACTGTTTCCACGTATGAGCTTCGCCGATTGTCGAACTGACGTGTACGGAGCCCGTGTCTGGTAACGAACTGTCTGTTTAAACGAATCTGGGGCTTTTTAAAGCCTCAGTTTATTACAAAAATCAAAATATTGATAATCTTAAAATTACTGACGTTTCGCTGATTCAGTCCTGACATTCTTTTGCCGTATGTTGACATACAGCGATGTAGGTTATTCGGAGAGTTTGAATTTTGAATGTTTTTTAAACGCTCTTTTATTGAGGTCATTATATAGAGGTGAATGACGTAACACCTCGGGGCCCAAAACATTGCAATAGTTGAAGATTATTGCAATGAAAAATGTTCATATCAAAATTCGAACTCTCTATACGAAAACTGCTAGATTAGGGAATTTCAGTTCGTTGACTCTGGGTCATTTCAACATATGCTTAATAAGCAGATTTCGTGTTTAAAAGGCGTGCTATAACATTCGGTAAGTACAGTTTATTCCTACAGCTTATAGATACAACAAGTTATTATTAAAATGTACGGTTTTTCCCGTAAACGCTGCAGTTTGATCTGCGTAAGTATAAATTTCTTTTTAGTCTTTTTTTCAATTTATTCAGATTGTTTTTATTTATGCTATATGTATTTGTGACCTTTTTTCTTAATTTAGTTCGAGGATTGGCAGTATACTCGTGCTGTGAAGCGAGCGCGCCGAGAAGGATTGCCAGCTCCCGTTCCTCCGAAGGCTGGATATCGCAAATTCAAAAAAGTCTGTGTAAGTATTCTATATATACAATTTTTCCTTTTGTTATGAATTTTATCCTGTTATTAATGTATTATTATTTTTTTTCTTTTTGCAGTTTGAAGATTGGCAGCTCTCCCGAACCTGGAGGTACTGCGACCGTTTCGTCAATGACCAGAATTTGGAGGGACACTATGGCCCGGATGAAGACACCTGGGGCATCGCAGCATTGATGTTTTACGAGTTGAAAGTTTATTGTAACGATCTTAACCGCGTTTATATTGAAGTTTTTTCGAATTACTATAATGTAGTTGTGGGTCCGCTTATCTACCATAGATATGATTGTAATTGCATTTAATAATAATTTAGTTTTAATATATTTACTATATTAAATTATTTTCCTTATCTTATTGCTCTATCCCTTGTCCTAACGATTTTCCTGAAAATATTTAGTTGAATCGAATTTATTAATAAATCGAATATATTAATAGACTAAAAATTACATCGTATGATGTAAATCCTCGGGGCCCGGATATGGCAATAGAAAATAATAAATCTTGAACGTGTTCTAGAATTATCTTAAAAACTAATGGATGCAACGTTTACAATTATCATAAATTATTCAAAATTTTAACTATATCCCTATTTTTAGAAACATTTAAGGAAACGTATATTTAATCTAAACTCAAAGAGAAAATTCCATTATTTTTCGGGACTTGAATGGTAGGTTTATTCGGTGCAACGATTGGTGGTCTGTTGGGGATAGGAGGTGGTTGTATAGGTCTAGAAATTGCTGGAATGACTTTGATCTCTTGCAGTTCCGTCTCTTCATACACTTCATTTCTTTTTTGCTTATTCTTGGAATCCTTATTTCTTGGATTATTTTGTAATGATGTCAGCAAATGAGTGATGGAACTAAATAATGCTCCAATCAAATTTATTGACCATCCATAAATCGTGTGAAGAGTATATCCTCTGATAATTGTATCTATTATTAATTTTCCAATATGTAGAATAATTAATATCATTATGAATGACGAAGAAAACGAACCCCATGTCATTAGTTTTTCAATTATTAGATGCCAGGTGCTATCGGCAATGTGTTTTAGTGTGTTTTCTGTGAAAATTTCTCCTGACGTGTGTTCTCCTGCCATGTCTCTTGCTATTACATTGAGCAGTGATGCTTTTTCCATTGGAAACATTAGTTGCTGTTGTAGTTGGTCCAATTCTTCTTGAGAATACACTCCGCTTGTTGCTAGTGTCTCGACAGATTCAAACGTCCAACTGATCTTCGTGTTTGGTTTCAGAATATGAGGTGATACTGATTTGATTGGTGTTGGAGTGAATTTTATCCACTCTTCTGCTATTTTGTAGTACGTAGGTACAATCGAGTTGCAATTTTCTTGAACTCCCTTTTTTATCAAGATGTGTGTTCTCGGTGTAAGGAACCATGTTTCATTTCCTGAAGATACTGGTAGTTGATTATAGCATTCTTTTAAATGTAGTATTTTGACGGTTTTCGGTACACATTTGATTAAATGTACAACTTCTCCTGCAATCCTTGCTATGTATCCAGGTTTTTTCATGATATTATATGCAAATTCATCTGGGGAAAGGGTAGCGATTGATAGGGAATTTTGAATTACCTTCCTTTCAAGTTCACATTTTTCTGTTATTACGTTTAAATATAGATTATTAAGTTGCTTCCTTAAATGTTTTTGTACATATACGAATTTGGAATTAACGTACGTAAATAAGTCTAAGTTAACGCTATTTTTAGAACTAACTTCATCATTCTCAAAATGATACGCATTTAAATAACTACTCTTCTCGAAAATTAATAACTTAGGATGTTCTGTACGTATAAATTCTCTGTTACAACGCATGATTTTATCTTTTATAGCCAAAGCAAATGTTATTTCGTTAGAACTTAGTGTATAAACAATTTCGTGATTTGCCTCACTAAAATATTTTGTAGCTACTCCCTTAAATAGAATATCGAAAGAGTTTCTGAAACACTCCCCCTGCGGTAAAACTTCCCAAAATGTATGTCCGCCCTCCATATCAATACAGTGTTTTTCTGAAAATTTGCATACTGTTCCTGAGCTTAACCTTAACTTATCATTATTTAAACTAACCTTAGCACTATTTTGAATTAACGTTATTTTGATTAAGCCATGAACAAATACTTTATTCCATGATCCAAAGCTATCGGCATAAGATGCACCGGAGCAAGAGTTACCCTCAGCGCTTCCTGCAAAATCTATACCTTTCGTTGTCGTCGAATTTACTTTTAAATTGGCTATTGTATGAATATTATCGTATTTAAAAATTCCCGTTTCATGAATTAATTTACATTGCTCATGACTTATCTCATATATATATTCTTGTTCTCCGTTTTCCGTAGGTATAAGATGACCGAAAATCCCGCAACTTGATACTGTTCGATGAATTTCTATCTTGCATTGTATTACCGTGACTTCTCGAAATTCTGCGACTTGTATCAGCTCGATGTTGACGCTTGTTGAATTCACGGGTGTATTGTGAAAGTCGCATTCCCCTGAGTCCAGTAGAGAGAATGTTGTTATATTTGGCGTTGTTGTGCCGCAGTCATAGCCAATGATTGCTTCATTTATTTTAAAAATTGTCGTTAATAAAAATATTTTGAAGATCATGGTTCAGAGTTTCCTAAAACAGAAAAGAACGTTAGTTTTCTTTTTTATACATAATTAATTTATTTGCATGAACTGTGTTTGGCTTTCCATTTTTATTTATTATGACATTGCTATTCTCAGTGACGTCTAAAATTTCAAAAGGTCCCAGGTTTTGATTTTTTTCTAATTTTCCGGGTTTTGGTTCTTTTATGAGCCAGACTTGATCTCCTTTGTTAAACTTAACAGGATTTGTAAATCGATCGTAATATTTTTTAGATTTTTCTTTTGATAATATTAGATTTTCACGTGCAAGGCTAGCAATGTCTTTCATATTTGTGATTAAATTCGATAGATAATTATTAAAAGTTGGAAGTTGTTCTGATGTTTTTAAAGGTTCACTTGAAGGTAATCTCGGTGGATAAGCAAAAACCAGTTCATACGGTGTGAATTTATGAGCGCTATGTACACTCGTATTATAATTAAATTGTGCCAATTCTAACAAACTATCCCACTCAATCTTTTTCGTAGAAAAGTTTTTCAGATATTCACACAATGGGTGATGAGCTCTTTCTAATGAGCCATTCGATTGCGGTGAGAAAGCTGTTGTCTCTATTTTTGAAAATTTAAATCTTCGTGCTACAGCTTTTAAGATTTTACTTGTAAAATTTGCACCTCTGTCCGTAAGGACAACTTTTGGTGAACTGAAAATGCATATAAATTTTTTTATAAATGCATCTGCAATCGTTTCTGCAGTTTGGTCCTGTAAAGGTACTGCAATTAAGAATTTTGACAGTTGATCTTGTATAGTAAGAATATATTTATTTTGATTTGCAGTTATATTCAGTGGGCCTACCACATCCATGGCTATTTTTTCGAAGGTTTTAAACGGTGTATCCGTTATCACCATTGGTTGTCTCGTTTTTACTCGTTTTAGTTTGTTTCTTTGACAATCCTCACAATTTTTGATTTTACGTTCAATGTCGGATTTTAAATTTTCCCAAAAATATTTACTTCTTATGCGATTAAATGTTCTGTTCACTCCTGAATGTCCTCCTACCGCGCTTGAATGATTTAGGTCAAATATCTTGTCTCTATCCTTTAATTCTACGTATTCTATATAGTTTAAACAGATTACTACTTTAATATCAGAATTTTGAAAAACTTTAACTAAAATTTCTTCCATTTCAAGCCAGTTAATATTATTTATTTTTAAATCTTTAGAAATGCTAAAAGTATTTAATTTTTGACGTATCATAATATTTTTTAGAAGTTCAAAGCTCTGTAATATCTTCTCTTTAACCCTGATTACTGATTGACCTGTATCAATGCATAGTATGAATAATTTTTTTGAATTTATATTAATCATTTCGACTTCATTTACACTTAGATGCTTGTTAAACGTAATATTTTTTCTTTTTATTAACGCATCTAGTTTTTGATCTAAAGATTTGCCCTGTTTATTTATGAAGTGTGCAATATTATCTTTCCTAAATTCTATAGATTTTTTTGTATAAACAATATTTTTATCTGCCTTATTGTTTATTATTTTTTCATCGCATGTTTTTGCCATTCTGAATTCTTCATTATTAGTTTTATTTTCCTCCGCTTTAATTTTGCTTTTCTTTTTCTTGCTCTTTTTTCTTTCCTTTAATTTAATCCGTTCTTCATTTAGTTTTTGAATTTTCATGTCGTTTGTAGGTATTTCGCTAGTATCTAGTGTTTTTAACTCTTTCGCTTTTTGAGCTCTTGTAATTACATTTATTTGAATATTTTCTACTGGATTCCTTGACAATGCATCAGCATTTGTATTAATTTTTCCTGGTTTATAAATAATTTCATAATCATAATCTAATAATTGTAATCTCCATTTTTGAACTCTGCTGTTTTTATCTGCTGATTTAAATGACAATAACGGTTTATGATCAGAAATTATTTTGAATTTGTTGCCATAAATATAATTTCGAAATGTTTTTACTGCAAACATGATTGCGAGTGCTTCGCGTTCGTAAGTATGATAATTTTTTTCAGCTGCTTTCAGCACTCTTGACGCAAATGCAATTGGTCTGTCGTCGCCAATCTCTCCTTGCGATAATACGCAGCCAAGTGCATAATTAGATGCATCTGTAGTTATTATGAACGGTTTAGTCATATCGGGAAATTGTAATATTGGTGCTGAACATAAAGCTTCTTTTAGTTTCTCGAAGGCTTGTTGTTGCTCTTTATCCCAAACAAATTTTGTTTGCTTTTGTAATAAATGTATAATTGGTTTAGCTATCTCCGAAAAATTATCTATAAATCTCCTATAATAGCCTGCCAATCCCAGAAATTCTCGAACATTTTTAACGTTTCGTGGAATTGGAAATTTCGTTATGGCTTCAATTTTCTTTGGGTCTGTTTTTACACCTTGTTCACTAATAATATGACCTAAAAATTCCACTTCTTTCTGGAAAAATTTACATTTACTCGTTTCCAATTTAAGTCCGGCTTCTCTTAATTTTTGTGCTACCAGATTAAATCTTTCGTTATGTTCTTCTACTGTATTGGATACTATGATTATGTCATCAATATAAACATAGCAAAATTCTTTTTCTAGCAGTTCTCCTAGTACTTTTGTTAATACTCTTTGAAATATTCTAGGTGAGTTAATTAGTCCAAACGGTAGTACTTTAAATTCAAATCTTCCTAGCGGATGTACGCTAAACGCTGTTTTATGTATGTCTGACTCCTTCATTCTTATTTGATGAAAGCCTGATACCATATCGATCGTTGTAAAATATTTGTTTTTTCCCATAGAATCGAATATTTCTGTTATATTCGGCAATAAATATGGATCTGGTATTGTTTTAGCATTTAGCTTTCTATAATCAATTACTAATCTCCATTTCTTTTTTCCGTCCTTTGTTAAACCTTTTTTTGGTACAACCCACGCTGGGGCGTTGAATGCACTCGTCGAAGATCTAACCAATTCATTTATTATTAATTTTTTTGTTTCACTGATAGCTATTTGTTTTAATGTATATGGTAGTGGGAATTGTTTCACGTAAACTGGAGCTTCGTCTACTAAGTTTATCTCATGCTCTTCGACGTTACACATCCCTAATTTATCTCCATCTAGCCAGCATATGTCTTCGTTACATAATATTAAATCTTCAATAAATTTCCTTTTCTTTCTCGATAAATGATTTAAATTTATCGTGTTAAATAATACATTTTTCCTCTCTTTTTTACTTAGTTTTTGCACTTCTTCAAGACTCTTTCCGCTTTGTGACGTTAAATATATAGAGCCACAATATAAAGTTTCTTCCTCTTTTGGCAGTGGTAATCCTGAAATTCCCATGAATGTATCTGACATATCTTCGATATCAAACGTAAGAAAATTTATTTCATTTGTATAACGTAAATATTTTTCATCTCCTTCGAAATTTACATTATCCTTGAGTGTTTTTACGAATGTCGGGAAATTTTGTATGCAATACTCTTTGGTTTCTTCTTTTTCTGTACTTTCAAGAGTTTCATTAATGTTTCCTATAAACTGTTGAATATTTGACTTTGAATCATTAATAAACTCTGTAAGTTTTACGTTGCTCCAATTACTCGGCTGTGCTCTTTCCGAGATTTCTTTCCCGAAATCTGGTGAGTCGCCTGCGTGTTCTGAGTCGTTTTTGTTCTCTGAAATTCCATTATTTATATTATCTTGAATTTTTTCTACTATATCTAATACTTTTTCTAAATCTTGTTGTACTGTAATGTTTTCTCCTGTGATTTCTTGAGTACTTGACTCTTTTTCACTTTCTTTAGCTATGATGCTAGTATTTATTTGATTTGTATACATTGTAGATTTTAACTCGATTTTTTCATTATTTATTTCTAAATATCCTTTATCTAGTCTTAATTTTTGTTGCAATAAAACCTTTATTCCGACGATTCCATCGTACGGAATGGCAAATGTATCTGGAGCTACGTGAAAGTCAAAATATATTCCGTTTATTGGCAATTTTATCGATCCCAGAGTACGTATAGCGTTTTCTGTTATTCCTGATATTAATATTTGTTCGTCATTATTTATTTGGTCAATTGATATATTTTGTTTTTTAATAATGTTTAGTTGTGCACCACTATCTACTAACAATTTATTTATTTTCTTCGATTGTTTATCTTCTACTTCTATATATTGTAGTAAATTTTCTAGTTTTAAAACATATGTTTGTAATATACTTTCTATCTTACTGTCAACCTTTTTGTCTATGTTCTCTTTATCTTGCGTATGATTAGTAATTTTATCTTTGGTTATTTGTAGTGGGAACGCTTTGTTTTCGTTTTCCCTTCCTAGGCGTTCCCTCCAGGAAGAGTGTTGTAGTTTTCCTGTTTGTTTTTGTTTCTATAGCATTTCTCTGCTGTATGATTCGTATTTTTGCAAATTGAGCAGAATTCTTCTTGCTCTCTTTGTAGGCTTTTAATCTTCTCGCAATTATCTATTTTGTGTCCTGCTTTGCTGCAGTACTGGCAAAAATCTTGTTTGGATTTTCCTCGATTTTCTAACGCCATTAGTTTTTTACATTCGCTGACTATGTGGCCTGGCGTTTTGCAGTATTCGCAAAATTTCCTCTGAAAACCCCTGTTGTAATTATTACCGTTATTTTGATGTGTTTGTTGTTTATTTTTTAATTTATTACAAAATTTGGCTGTGTGACCTGTTTCTTCGCATATCTGACATTTCAACTGTTGTTTTGCTTTATACTCTGCCACAAGAATTTTTACTTGTTCGCATTCTGTTTCTTCGTGCCCGATTGTTTCACAAATTGTACATACTCTAAAATATGGTCTTCCTTCACCTGTTTTACAATACTTTATCGTATGTCCCTTCTTGTTACATTTTTTGCAAACGACATCTGGGCAGTTTTGTATTGTATGACCATTAATATCGCAATATTCACATTTTTCGATATTATTCATGCTTATGTTTACACATCTATTCGGGTTATGACCCGTTTCTTTACATTTCCAGCATATCTCATAATCGCTGATATAAGGACATTGCCCAACATCATGCCCCATTTCCTGGCAGTATTGGCAGTGGTTATTTTGCTTCTTGTTGAATCGACATGCGCTTATCGAATGCCCTGGCTGACTGCAGAATTTACAGATCAGTTTGATTTTATTTTTGACATTCATGCAATTATTTGAAAAATGGTCTGCTCCCTTGCAGTAGACGCAAGCGGCAGATCGGCAGAAAAGAGCTTCGTGTTGGAAGTCTCTACATATTTGGCATGTCAGCACTTTCTGTGGTTCTGTTTCTGCTTTTCGTTCGTAGTCTTCGTATATGTTATTTACAATACCCTTGTTTATGTCTTTTCTTTTTCTTATGTCGCTTTCTATTTCTATAGCTGCTTTTGAAATGTCCGCTACAGTGGTTTCTTGTCCTAATTCATATTTAATTTCTGATTTCAGGCCTTTTTTATATTTCTTTGCGGCTTCTGCGTCTAATTCCGTCTCAAACCTTGTCCTTTCATCTTGCGATGGTCCTTCCAATTTTTTCAATTCTTTTATTTTAAAAACTATTTTTCTTAGCCTGTTTGTGTATTGTACTACTGTCTCTGTTTCTCCTTGGATGATTCTACGCATTTTCGCGAATAGCTCGTGAATATCGTCGTCGATTGGGTACAGCGTTCTCACTCCTGTTATTAAATCATCTATTGTTTTTATACTTTTACCGCCAAGAGCTTCTTCTGCTTCCCCTGTCATTCTCACTTTCAGCAGACTTGTGAGATTTGCCTCGTCTATGGGGTCTATAAGACTTCTAACCTGCTTCAATTTTTTTATGTATTCCGTTGCTGTCATATTTTTTCCGTTGTATTCTGGGACGTAGTTTACGACATCCTTTAGATTTAATTTTATTGGCCTTGCTGGTTCTGCTGGGGGAGCCATGTTTATGCTTGCTCCTCTTTGCTCTGGATTTCTTCCGTTATTATAGTGTTGGTTTGTGGCGGCTTGGATTTCTTCAGAATGATTCTCGTTATGGTTGTTGATCAGCTTGTTATCAGTTATCTCTTGTATGGATCTAATTTCTTCTCTGATTTGTTTTCCGAAGTCTATTAGGGCCTTATCTTCGTCTACGCTTGTATTTGTCGAAAAATTTGCCGAAGGCTCGTCGTATTTAAGTAGGTTTTGCTGCGGATCTTTTGCTGTTCCTACTACGAGGCTTTGTTCTGCTAGAAATCCTCCTATGTCCGAATATCGCTCGTCCTTTTCAAATTCGAACGTTTGTCCTAAAAATGAGTCGTTGCCTGATTGAAAAAATGATAGGTTAGTTTGAAAAGTTGTTTTGTCCTGCTGTTCGGTGTTTATCTGTAGATTTTCTTGATTATTTTGTTGATTTGCCACTTCTTTTATCTTGCTCTTCTGCTCTTGTTTGTTTGTTATTTCCTTGGTTTTCTCTTCAAATTTTTTTTCAATGATCCCCTTTGTTGTGTTTACGATTTTTTGTTTTGTGCTCGTATTCTGTAGTTCTTTACTGTCTGTCTCTTCTTTTTTTTGTATTCTGACTTGTTTTGGGGGTGTCCGTTGTATTTTTGCACTCTTCTTAAACGCCTGTTCTTCAAGTGGCCCAGATAATAAACTGCTTTTTGAATTCGGGTTTCGTTGAACGTGTTGTCTAGTGATCCTTACGTTGTCTGAAGTTTTCTTGTCTATATTTGCTTTGTCACTCATTTGAAAATTTCATTATTAAATTAGCAATATGGTTCAGTTATTTGATTACGACACGTTTAGTCTTGTATATTTTTGTCCGTGACCTACTTATTTTCCGCGATCGTTTACGCTTTGCTCGACTTCCGCGTCTTTGCTGATGCCTGCAGATTCAGTAGGTCACTCACCGCGCCGCGAGTAGCTATTGAAAATTTGACACGCGCTGCGTTTTATCGTGACATATGTTTTACAGCTTGTTCTTTTAATCTTATCCTCACTTGATATTTGACTATTCAGACATGCAAACAGATATTAAATGCCTGTACAAATCGTAGATGAATATATTTCCGTAACTTGTAACTATTTACGATTTTTTTTATACTTGCATTAATTTTTAGATGTTTTTAAGAAGCTATTACGCGTTTTTTTTTTTTTTTTTTTATTAAGTTTAAAGATATACGTTGTTTTGAAAGTATTATAAAATTATTATTATAATATTCTATTCGATTATTATATTCTCTGTCTGATTTGTTTCAATCTCCGTGTTTTTGTTAGTCTTATTTTTATTTATTTCAATTTGAGCGAAATTTAATAAATCGTCGAATTTTTGTCCTATTACGCGTTGAAATTCCGAAATTTCTGTCTCGTTATTTTTCTGAACTACTACTCTTTTTGTTTCTGAAATTGCATTGAAATTATAAATTTGTAGGTTTATACTTTTAATTTGCTCTATCAAAATTCTTCTTTCGTTTAGTAATTTTCGTAGGAGTATCTTTCTTCCGCCTCTCTTCTTTTTAACTAGTGTTGGCTTTTTTTGACACTTTTCGCTATTCATTTAAATTTAATGTGCGTTCAATGGGTTGAGTGACCGCTGTGTAAGCAGGTCTAAGGATGAGTTTGCTTTTCAGCAGACTGTAGGAATGATTAGAATGACCGCTCTTTAAAGCAGGTCTAAGGATAAGTCGCTATTAAGCAGACTAAGGAATAAGGTACACACATAAACCAAAATATACTTGTTCTGAATTTTTTTTTTTTTTTTTTTTTTATAGTTTTGTCACTTCGAAATTGTTAGACGATTTTCTTCGCTTGATTTTATTTCAAAATGCTAGATTTTATTCACTTGTAGTTTTGTCACTTTGAACTTGTTAGATTTTTTTCTTCACTTGGTTTTATTTGAAACTGTTAGATTTTATTCACTTGTAGTAGATTCTTTTTATTCGATTTTTAATGTTCACTTTTGATATTTTAATCTTAATTCATTCAACAAAAATTATTATTGCGCGTTTTCCTAGTCTTTACTAGATTTTCTTAAGTATCGGAACCAATTGTTAATTGGTTCTACAAATTTATTGTTACGCGTTTTTCCTAATCTTTATTAGTTTTTTTTAAGTATCGGAACCAATTGTTACGTCCAGACTACTCTTAAATAAATAGTTATGAACGTAGTGATAGGTGTAGTGGCAAGGCTGTAAAGGATATTAGTTCGCGCCTAACACTCTCACTGTTAGTCAAATAAATGAGAAACTTACCTTTGAGGGCAGTTGCCAGTATGTAGACTTGAGCTCGTGTTGGGTAGGATAGAATGTTATAAATAACGTTCAAGGCACAAATAAGTTTCACTGTAACGATGTAATTTATTCCACTAGCGTTAGCAAATTAATTACAATATTACTCGACGATGACGAGAATAAAATAGGGCAGATGTATTTAAAACTATGACTGTTTCCACGTATGAGCTTCGCCGATTGTCGAACTGACGTGTACGGAGCCCGTGTCTGGTAACGAACTGTCTGTTTAAACGAATCTGGGGCTTTTTAAAGCCTCAGTTTATTACAAAAATCAAAATATTGATAATCTTAAAATTACTGACGTTTCGCTGATTCAGTGCTGACATTCTTTTGCCGTATGTTGACATACAGCGATGTAGGTTATTCGGAGAGTTTGAATTTTGAATGTTTTTTAAACGCTCTTTTATTGAGGTCATTATATAGAGGTGAATGACGTAACACTATGCAGAGGATTTCGCTTCCTCTTTTGTCCTCTAGATTTAGTTTCTCTTTTCAGCATCCAACAAAAATTTGCCATCATATTTACGTCCCATCTCCCCTGGTATCGATGCTCCGTTTCCTTAATATCTTGGTGAAACCGTTCACCTTGTTCTTTGCTGTAATCTCCAAAATTTTCTGGAAAGTAGTTTAGATGCGAGTTTAGAAAATGCACCTTCAACTTCATTAAACAGCCCAACTTTTTGTAATTTCCCAACATTTCCCCGCTATATTTTTTAAAGCTTATTTTATCGCCTGTGCCTGTAACCAGGGCACCTCCACGTGGTGACGGTGGGCAACAGATCCACGCTGCTTGGCCTCTATAGAGTCTAATGCTACAAGAATTTTAACTGGTCATCAGTGTAACAAGAATATTGATGAGTTTTGCTATGTTTGTGGACAATATGAAGTTCAGAAAAATCGACGAGCTTTTTCCGAAAAATTAAAAGCTACGTATGTAAAATGTTTTGATATAGAGGTAAAACCTGAAGGAGTTAAGTGGGTACCTCATACAATTTGTGGTAATTGCAGAGTAATGTTAACACGATGAGATACAGACAAAAGAAAGAAGCAGTTGAAATTTACGAAGCCAATGATATGGTCTGAACTAATTTCTAAAGATGATTGCTACATCTGTATGACAAACATAGGAGGTCATAGTTCAACTACTAAAAGTAGAATTTCATATGTTAATGTAGCTGCAGTAGAGAAACCTGTGATACCTACGAAAAATGCAATCAATGAGGACCAAGAACCTATTGACATTGACAAATCATTGGTTGAAGAGGAAATGCAAGTTGATGAAAGTTCTGAGGAAGAAAGTAAACGTGATAGTGAAGAGGAATATATAATATCTAATAAGAATAAGACTCCTCAGTCTTTTAGTCAGGAAGAATTAAATGATCCTGTACGTGACTTAGGGTTACCCAAAGATGGAGCTGAGCATCTTGCCGCGGTATTAAAAAAAAAAAAAAACTTATTGTCGAACAAAACGAAATCTAGCTTTTGTAGAAACAGAGAAGAAGAGCTTCGAAAGTTTTTCGTTAATGATACGGAAGTTACATTAACCTATTGTAAATACGTGAAAGGTTTAATAAATAGATTAAAACCTAGAAGTTACAAAGATGAAGAGTGGAGACTATTTATTGACTCCTCAAAACGTAGCCTAAAAGCTGTTCTTTTGCATAATGGAAACACATACGCGCCTATACCTATAGCTCACTCAACAAAACTAAAGGAAACGTATGAGAATTTGCAAATAGTTTTAGAGAAAATAAAGTACAAAGAACATAACTGGAAAGTTTTCGAGGATCTCAAGAGTTCAACCATGGTTCTTGGACAACAATCAGGATTTACAAAATATCCATGTTTCTTGTGTCTCTGGGATAGTAGAGCCAGAGATGAACACTATTCACAGAAAGAATGGCCGAGTAGAACCGATTTTGAACCAGGCAAAGAAAATATTATGGCGAATGGAACCGATGGCGGCAGAGGCGATCGAGAAGATAATTGACAAGCTGTTTCCCACCCATCCCACCCGACCCGAATTAGAAGTGACGGACGAACTGACGGATGAGATACCCCTTTTTAGCGAAGGCGAACTTATCGCGGCAACTTCTTCCCTGAAGAGCGGTAAGGCTCCGGACTCGGATGCATTTTCCCCTGCGGAAATACTTAAAGCCGTTGCCAAACTAACGCCTGAGCTGCTCCCTGGAAATGGTCGCTCAGTGCCTGGTGCAAGGCGTTCAGGTCCGCGGTGGAAAAGGGCTAGGCTAGTCTTGTAATTGAAAAAGCTTAAAGGTCAGGCGGGCGCGGAGACATCGTCACAGGCCGTTGAGGCCTGCTCGACACTAGTGGGGAAAGACAGGCGAATCCGCTAATAAGAGCCGCAATATTAAGCGACCGTCCGTCGAACGAAAGAAGGGCGCTCTCGGCATCGCCGTGCTCGTATCGCGACATACGGTATCCGGGGACTCGCTCAAATGGTTATGTTGCGGGGTGACCCAGTGCGCATGCTGCTGTGCAATATGAACAGCACGGATCTACGAGATCTTCGGGAATCGGCTAGGGTGGAATCCGAAACCGAGAACGCGGTAGGACGATGCGGAACATGGCAGGAGCGATGGGATCGAATGCTCATGCAAATGGACGAAGAGAAACATTGATAAGAGGTACGGGCCCCGTGGTAGCGCAGAAGTATGGGGGGGCAGGTCATTTTTATCTCACCCCAATTTCTCCGGACACGGCGTACTTAGGAGTTACTCTGTCGCATGAACACGGTAGCGACAGCCGGGTGCAAATAACTGCGGTGACGAACGGACGACGGAGACACACGTTTTTTGACTCGCCTCGGGGGCTGATAAGCGTAGAATCTTAAGAGGCGACGGTAGGGGCATTTACGCCCGACACGGTAGTGAAAACGATGCTTGCTAGCGAAGCAGAATTGGCACGCGACATAACGGCGTTCGTCGAGCACGGTTCTCTGCCGCCGAAAAATAGACGGGGTGCTGTAGAGTCTGCTAGACCGACGATTACGATACCTAGTAGGTCGTAACAAGTCACGACCCCCCCCCGAAGGATGGAACAGCGCTCTCGGGATTCTCGCGGCCGATCATGAGAGGTGGATTCTAAGTGTATGCGTGGCGCTTCGCCCGCGCCCAGGAGAGTCGCCTACACACGGGAGTCCCGCACGCTTCCTGCCATGGTGCATTAGCATTTCTCCAACTCTCACGGATAAAATCAAAAAAAAAAAAAAAACAAAATAAAATTATACGCGAACCCTTGGTTGATCCGTCAGTTATTTTGCTTCCACCTCTCCACATAAAACTTGGTCTTATGAAACAGTACGTTAAAGCTTTGGACAAAAATGGTGAGAGTTTCAAATATTTAGAAAACAAATTTCCAGAAATAAGTGATGCTAAACTAAAAGAAGGTATTTTTGATGGTTCGCAAATCCGTACCATGTTTAACGATGAAAATTTTATAACGACAATGACTGACGATGAAAAAGCAGCATGGTTAAGCTTTAAAAAAGTATCTCAGAATTTGTTGGGGAATCAGAAAAGTGAAGATTACGAGCATATAGTTGAGTAAATGTTGGGAAATTATAAAAGGTTGGGCTGTTTAATGAACTTGAAGTTGCATTTCCTAAACTCGCATCTAAACTACTTTCCAGAAAATTTTGGAGATTACAGGGAAGAACAAGGAGAACGGTTTCACCAAGATATTAAGCAAATGGAGCGTCGATACCAGGGGAGATAGGACGTAAATATGATGGCAGATTTTTGATTGATGCTGAAAAGAGAAACTAAATCTAGAGGACAAAAGAGGAAGCATAATCCTCTGCATAGAACCTTTGAAGATAAAAGAGTTCGGTATAAAAGGAAAAAAGAGTAAATAAAAAAAAAAAAACAGCAAGTTTCCATATTTGGGGCGGTTTTTGAGATTTAAAAGGAAATAAAGGGTGTTGGCGTGATTCTAACCTTGGATTCGGTTTCAGCGCATCAAAATACATAAGAATCAATGGGTCTAGTTTCTGGTACAGATAACTTTTTTTTTCTGTGTGCCTGTGTAATTTATCTCAATATTCTTCAGTCGTACTATTATTATTAGTCATATAACCATTCTCTTCAGTATTTTTAACAAATATTTCTCTCTTATTTTCTTTCCTAACTTTATCTGTAAATGTTTTTACTAGCATTTCTTCCATCACTGTTTTACTTGAATCTGTTATTTCCCCATCTCTTGAAATTATTAAGTTTTTTATTTTACTTCCAATAAATTTTAATCTTCTTGCAAAAAGTACATTTTCTTCATTCTCTAACTGATACACTCCATTTAATTCGTCAACACTCTTTTTAATCTCTTTATTATAATCCATTTTAATTAAAAAAAAGTTATTCACACTGTTCAAAAACAAAAAATTTAATCTAATTTTCCCATGTAATATTTCGTATAATATTGTTAATGATAATAACTATGAATCAATCGCTTTATCACTTAATTTTACTTTCTCCCTATTGTTAATAAACAAATTATTTAATTAATAATTTTTATGAATTCTAACATCTAATTGTTAATTTATTGTCAATTGCGAATACTACCGGGCCAATCGTAGGTGCACGCAGCGGAGCATTTAAATTGTTGATGTAATTGAGATTGTTATGTGACAACTTTCCCGTGGCTATTATTCGAGATTTGATTTCGAATATAGCTTCGAGAAAGTTCTACATACAAAAAGCATAGCGAGTATTCAAGGCCACTAAAATATCAAGTGACCAAGAGTCTCGCTGAGCTAAACACCTTCTCCGCCGACGGCTACTTGCGCGCGTGCGATGCTGCGATTGCAGTTTCGGCGCTTGACCGTTGCCAGGCCCCGTAAGGTCTAATGAGTGCAACAAGCGCGGACACTGTGACGTAGCGGCGGGGAAATAAAGCTTGGGACAGCGTGGGAGGTCCGGAAGACTTCCGAGCGTCCCCAAGCCAAGCTTCTCTGCACTCCGTGATCGGGCATTGAAGCCGGCGGACCTATAGATTTTTATAATAGATTTCAGTTCAGATTTTAAATTCAGATTCAAATTGTAAATCCATTGTTCGGATAAATACGAGTGTTTAATTCTTTCTTGTTTGGAAGCTATTAATTTCATTTAAATAAAGATTTGGACCAGATAAATACAAGAGTATATTCAGTTGTCGTTGTTCAATAAGAGAATTTGCCCGAAGCAAGACTTTTCCATTTTCATTGAGGGAGATTTACTGATTGCTGAACAGGATAAAATCGAGGTAAGAATTTTGACTATTAAAAATACATGAAGAAAGAGAAAGAGAAAATTCGAGTTTAGTCTGCTGAAATTCAAAGGTTAGACCAACTTTGAAAAGCATTTCCCTGTAGAGGGGAATTGATGCGCAAACTCTCTCGCAAAAATTAATATTTTAGTCAACGGAAAAACCCCTCGGGTTTTTCACGTAACAGAGATTTACTCACAGGTTTAGATGCTTTTGCAATTTGGGGTGCTTATGAGACATAGTCGTGTTGTCAATCAGGGAATTGAGAAATGCTACAATGGTAGAGGCAGTCGAATTAAATAACCATGTTTTTTTCTTTTGTTACTTAATTATGTAAGAAAATATTGTCTATGATTAAGTGTGCGTCAGTCTTGGTGCCGAGAGCATTTCGGAATTCGATTCAGCGGTACGATATTTCCGATTAGTAGCGGTCTATAGAGTGTAAGCTGGCCACTCCAGAGGTATGTCCTGCTTAGGGGCAGGATTGTGATGCAAATAATCGCGTCAATGAATACTTCCAAGGGCAGACAAAAAGTCCCGAAGTGAGAGCAAGAGAGTGGACCCACGGCAGCCCATACGAGAGCGAGCGAGATAGGGGACTCGCCACATAGCCCATCAGTGCGAAAAAGAGGAAAGGACCACCAGTGCTCGCATGAGTGCGTGTGAGAGGAGCGTCACGACTTCGCGCGCCTACCGCTAGGCCAATAAGTGCAAGTTAGATTAGATTATATTAGTTATGATATGTGTGTGTATGAGATGCTGTATGTGGAGTGAATGAAGAATGATATATATATAGAGTGTTGGAGTGCAGATGTTTGTGAGATGATTATGAGTTTTTAAGTGAGAAGAAGTGTTCTTTAGCTATTTCTATGAAGTGTAAAATGGATTTAGTGTTGCGAAGGCGTGATAGTAGAGAGTTCCAGAGGTATGAGGCGCTTATATGGAATGAACCTTTCAGCGTCNGGGGTCCCCCCCCCCCCCCCTCACAGGCCTGAGCACGACGTGAAAGTCGAAAAAGACCATCATGTAAGAGGGCACAGCTGTGTCAAACAGTTTTCGTAGAAAACATGCTGCAAAATACTTTCTACGTCCGGCAGTTGTAAGCCATTGCAGCTCACGCCTGTAAGGCGAAATGTGCTTGTCCCTCCTTACACCATAGATGTATCGAATTCCCGTATTACAAGTCTCTGAAGTTTTGTGTCAAGTTCTTGGGTCAGGGTAAGGTCTAAACTAATGAGCAGTAATCAATGATTGGAAACAGGAGCGCTTGCACAAGATGTTTACGCAGTCTGAGGTTGGTACTTTTTGTGAAAAAATATAGCCTGTACATTAATGAGTGAGCACGTTTGCATAATTGCGTAACATGCTCTTTCCACGTTAGTTTGGAGTCGAGCACCAACCCCAGATTGCAGAGATTTAGATTTAGATTTAGATTTAGATTTAGATTTAGATTTAAGTGTTTTATTGCTGTACATTATGTTGTACAAATAGTATTATAGAAAATATTTACAGATTAATTACAAGTTTGAGCGATAGATGATTTGAAGTATGTTAAGTAATGGAGGTGAGATGAGATAGCGAAAAGTTATGAATGAGGTGTTTTTGTGATAGTTACTATTGTTTGTGAAGGTGTTTGAGAGAATGTTGCGAATTTAGTTGTTTCTACTCTGTTCTTCTTGAGCGAAAAAGTATTGTCTAGCCTGCGTTTTGAAATAAGAAGTTGAACTATTGTTACGTAAGTGAGATGGTAGGGAATTCCAGAGATATGAGGCGCTGATGTGGAATGATTTCCTCAGCGTCTCTGTGGCGAAGGGGGGGATGTCTAGAGGACTCACATCACCCCTCACTGGGCGGAGGGCGACGTGGAAGTTAAAATAGGCTAAGATATAGGATGGTACAGCAGTATTAAATAGTTTTCTTAGAAAACAAGCCATAAAGTACTTCCTACGTCCGGCGGTGGTGAGCCAGCCGAGCTCACGCCTGTAAGGAGTGATGTGCTCATCCCTTCTTACACCATAGATGTAACGAATTCCTGTATTTACCAGTCTCTGTAGTTTGAGGTCTAGTTCTTTAGTCAAGTCACAGTATACCAGTGAACAATAGTCAATGATGGGAAACAGGAGAGCCTGCACAAGATGTTTGCGCAGTCTAAGGCTAGTGCTTTTTCGAAAGAAGTTTAGACGGTACATTAAAGAGTGAGCACGTTTGCATATTTGCTTGACATGCTCTTTCCAGGTTAGCTTCGAATCTAGCAATAACCCGAGACTGCGCACGGATGATTGATACTCGACCCGGGCTCCTCCTATGTTTATGTAAGTGTTAGCTACAGTTGGTAAAGAGTTTATGTAGTACGGGGAGCCCAGGACGATCGCCTGAGTTTTGCTGACGTTTAACTTCAAAAGATTTTGTGTCCCAGCCTGAAACCCTCTCGCATTAGCTGTCATCCAAACGGAACAGGAATCAGCCTCCTCGAGGGGCATTGACAGTATCTGGAGTCATCCGGCAATAAATGAGGTGATAGGTACTGATCAAGACAGAAGGCCGATGTCATTGATGTATAACGAGAATAGCAGGGGCCAGGACGGACCCTGTGGGACTCCCGTGTTGAGAGGGCGGAAAGGTGGAGGCTCGCCCTTATCACCAATGACAGCCGGCTTCTGCCCGTAAGATATGATGCAAGCCAGCGATGACCTGTTTCGAGAAACCGAAAAGAGTTAGTTTTGAGAGGATTTGACGTGACAACAGTGTCAAACGCCCTTACTAAAGTCGAAGAGGAGGAGAAGTGTAACCATCTTTTTGTTTATCCTAAGCCTGATACATCGTCACAACTTTATCAGGCCTGAGAGCTACTATGTCCGGAGCGAAAGCCGTTTGAAGATCATCAAGGCAGAGCCTCGATTCCAGATATTCAGATATTTGTTTGTGTACCAGCCATTCCAGTGCCTTTGCACAGAAACAAGAAGGAGATCGGACATATGTCAGAAAGAGATGTTGGGAAGCTGACTTTGTTTAGCGCATGCACTAGAGACTTTTTCCAGACAGAGGGAACATGAACTCGCTCAGGGACAGGTTTAAAAATTCTAACAGAGAAAGGGAGCGAGTACAGCAATGCCTTCTGAATTATGCACTGTGGAATGCCATCGCTGCCCTCTTGCCTGGAGTCAAGTCATTACGCAGCATAAAACGTCCGATTCCGTTATCTCCCTGCAGAAATTAAATTCGGGGTGTTCAGACCTCGAGCCCTTGCAGGTATCCGCAACGTCAGGGCCAGCGGATCGGTGCGAAATTTCCGCTAAAGTGCTTGAGTCGTTTCATAGAGAAACGAGAGGGAGTGATCCTGAGAGAGAGAAGAGAGAGACAGAGAGAGAGAGAGAGAGAGAAGAGAAGAGAGAAGAGAGAAGAGAGAGAGAGAGAGAGCGAGAGAGAAGCAGAGAGAGACAGACAGAAAGAGAGAGTCACCGCTCAAAAGGGGATCAGTATACTATCCCGCTCACTCCCTCGCGTAACCTATGCTGACCACGTGTGGCCAGCCTGGTGATTTCAGCTGCGCGCAGCGAAAAAGAGGGCGCAACGGTGGACGGCCTGAATGACAACAGAGTCCGCTACGGTAGATAGCGCTGATAGCCCGAGGCGGTCTGTAGCCACCAATTTACACTCATCAGGACGGAAGATCGCCACCGGACCTACTGGCGTCGTTGGAACTAACGCGACAGCCATATTGACTTCATTTTGAGTCTGCCTTTGCTCACGTGAAGACGTACAATGCACGCTCCAACATGTGATAATTCTTTAAGACGCCATTTTCTCCACTGTTACGATTCGACAAGTCGCGAAGTTTCCTCGCATAATTGTTTGGCGGAATCCGCTTTGCGACTCGAATCGAGGATTGGAGCGTCGTTCGGCAAACTCTACCTGCCGACCTAATCAAAGCTGAAACCAGGGAACTTCAAGGCCACGGTGGAGCCGAAGTTTTTCATCAAGACCACGACTGACCCGGTGAGTGGCCTGAAGACTCTCAGCACCGAGTGTTCGGCCTGATCGAAAAGGCTAGCAGTGGTGTGAAACGTGAGTGAGACACGTAAGTCTCTTAATTGGTGTGCAGTGTGTGACCGCAAGATAATTGATAGAGTGAGCGCGACTCGAAGCGTAAATTCGGAGAAAATATTCGTGCATTGATACTTGTGTAGTGCACTTTGGATGGCGTATCTCGGTGGCACGGATCTCGGTTTGGTTTGCCACGTGACAGTGCGAGTATCGGTCATCTTGGCTTTCAATCGGTCGTGCGTGCGATCTCAATGGAGCTTAACTTCGTTGTGAGATGGAGTTTAAATTAAGAGATTATTAAAGGATTTGAGTGCTTGCGTGGGAGAAAATTGTCATCGTATTTTTTTCTGGACAGAGAACGATCGGTTAACGATTCGAAAAGTGCGATAAAATTGACTAAATAGTAATTCTAAGTTCTCGTGAGTCGTAACAAAATTATATTGAGTTAATTGACAGTCTAATATCTGAAATATTTGTATCGTAAATAGTCGGCGCGATTTGTAGCGCGTGTTACAGTGAATCCAACTGAGTTGATCCAATTCTACTTGTAATACAATCGAATTGATACGATTGTGTAAAAGAGAGATGTGCGTGCTGTGACGCGTAGTTGTGTCTAAGAGTTATGTGAGTTATTGAGATATTCAGAGTAGCTGTTTATAGGTTAGCGTAGGGGAAATCGCAGGCAACGTAGAAGGGTATCGCGTCCTCGAAGAAGATCTCCGCAAACCGAATACTTTATTTTTGATAGCTTACGAATTAGCTTAGCTAGATTATTTTAATAAATCACTACATTGCTATTTTCTCATACAAATATTGAGATATTTATTTATGCATGAGACTTTTCCTCTCTCTCTCTCTCTCTCTCACACACACACACACACACACACACACACAGCCCGTATTATCTTAATAATATGGCCGACTACTTATCCAGAGTAGTCGGTTGAGCAGATCCCGCTCTGGGACGAATACCATACTGAGCTAGCTACGCGAGAGTCACATGGCGCCCATTATAATCTCTAAACTCTCGACTTTTTTCACTCGCGTCCGTTCTCACTCTCTCTCTCTCTAAGTCTCTCTTGCTTCTCAGTGGCCTTGTAGCTCGCGCCGAGAAGATCTCCGGAGGAACAAGAATGTTCTTACCTCGCAAGGGGGGGGGGGGGAGACGAACCTTGGACTCCCCATTTCCAACGCTGGNCTGCTCTCCCTCTCTCTCTCTCTCTCTCTCTCTCTCTCTCTCTCTCTCTCTCTCTCTCTCTCTCTCTCTCTCTCTCTCTCTCTCTTATAATAAAACTTATCTAAATCTAAATCTAAATCTCTTACTCTCTGACGCAATGTAACTCGCGCGCCGTTCCTCTATCTCGTTGACGTCTGTTGCCAACCTGAGTTCCTTCCAGGAATTCCTGGGATGCAGCTCGCGTCCGAAAAAACGCGGGCCAAGCTGGAACCAATCGGCTCGTTTCTCGTTGTGGGTTAAGTTAGCCGCGCAAACAGCAGAATGCTATTTGCGTGGCTTCGACGCAGGGGTTGGCGACGCTCGACTGCGCAGCCATACCCCTTCCTATTTCTGCAGCGAACGCTTGCATGGCGCGTAAGGATAGTTACTGCCTGCCGCCAGAGGACACTTCTATTTCATAAGGCCTTGCTCTTGACAAAGTGGAACCGACTGCTGCCATCACAAGCCATCGAAGTCAGTCTGCATCAAGCAACTGTAAAGCTTACTTCTAACCTCCCTCTACCAGGAGCACAAATATCATCTGTAACCTGTGCGGTTCACTCACTCAACCAATCTCTGTCCGGTACACGTGTGTAACTTCATATTGTCGTCCAGCATCACTAAAACGCATCTCGAGAGGGACGCCGTTTAAACGTTCGCTTTCGCAACTAGGCACGCTAAAAGAGGGTGGCTGCTTCTATAACACAAGTCACATCAGCGTAAGCAAACATACAAATCTTAGCAATCTGTAAGTTCGTTACTGTAATTTCATAATAGCAAGTTTCTACGATCATTTTGATTTATAATAAATTTCATATTTAGCTTGCTTTGGCTTTTCCCCTTATTCCGATTTTTATGCCAAATCAAGTTGTTCATTGTTCGTTGACGCGAATTCTAGATTATTTTTTTTTTAATCAATTGCTCATTTTCTTTCTTCCGATCACCCGTAGTTATACAACAATACATTAATAGAAGAATATTATATACATGTGCCTTGAGAAGATGTTCCTTGTAATTTATGAATTCTAGGTTTATATAACATTAGATCAATACTTTGTTAATTGAATAATACTATTAATATGAATGATTTATATAAATAATAATATTTTGTAGGTGGTAAGAGGCAAAGTGACCACGCGCTGTTTGTGGCATGCCTGCAAAGCTCTCGGATTAGGATTACTTCTCATGCTGTTAGGTGCATGCATGGCGACTATTGGTAATTATTAATCTATTCTTCATTTCATTTAAATAATTCATATTTTGTATCAGGGATTTATTTTATGTTTTTTTTAGTAACCACTGATAGTGAGTTTGCAGTTTTTAAAAACTATACATTATATTCTATAGTTTATTAACTCTAAATGACAATGGCTATGACTTTGTAGCAAACTGCCTGCCTTACAGTCAATGGGTTTAAATCCCGTCATCGAGATCCAATTTGTTTAAATCCTCCTTTCAACGTCAAATTTTAAAATGCGTAGGTATGATAAACCTATTCTTGAAACTTCTTAACGCTCGAATTAATCGAGAAACATAACCGATATATTGTGAAACCATAGATTTTTAAGTTCAGATAAGCGACCATTTAGTTTTGAAATTTTGTATGTTTTCGCCAAATTGCAAATAATTGATGATGAAAATTTTGGTAGATATTTGTTTTTTTTTTTTTTCGTTGTTTTGTTTATCCGGAGAGTTGGAGAAATGCTTAATGCACCATGACAGGAGCTGTGCGGGACTCCCCGTGTGTGGGACTCTCCTGGCGCAGGACAGACGCCAGGCATACCCACTAAAACTCCACCTCTCATATGGCCGCGAGAATCCCCCCGGTAGCCGCTTTCGCATTCCTTCGGGGGGTCGCCTGTCTTGTTACGACCTATAGGTCATCTATCGTCGTCTAGTCAGCTAAGCACCCGTCACTATTTTTCGTGCGGAGAACCGTCTCCACGAACGCCGTTATGTCGTCCCAATTCTGCTTGCTAGCAAGCATCGTTTTCACTACCGTGTCGGGCGTAAATGCCCCTACCGTAACCTCTAAGATTCTACGCCTATCAGCCCACCGAGGGCAGTCAAAAAACCGCAGTATTTGCAACCCGGTGTCGCTACCTTGTTCATCGCGGACAGGTAACTCCTGAAGTAGCCGTGTCCGGAAAGAAATTGGGTGAGATAAAAATTGACCTCCCCCCTTCTTCTGCCTACCCACGGGCCTACCTACTTAATCAATGATTTCGTCCATTTCGCATGGCGGCATTCACTCCATCGCTCCTGCTATTTCCGCATCGTCCTATCGCGTTCCTCGGTTCCGATTTCCACCCTAGCCGATTCCCGGATACTCTCGTAGATCCGCTTGCGTTCAATTGCAAGCAGATCCACGGGAATCACCCCCGCGATAACCATTGACGCGTCCCCGGATACCGTTCGGTACGAGCACGCGATCCGAAGTGCCCCTCTACGTTGCACCGCCGTTATCTGCTTACGATACTTTTTCTTCTGCATGGCATCGGCCCACACCTCCGCTCCGTATAAAAGAATAGAGTTTGCGGTTGCCATTAAGAGTCGTCTAACTGCCGGCCTAGGCCCGAGCACGTTGGCCGTTAATCGACTAAGCTGCGCCACCCTAATCGCCGCCTTTTCGCATACGCTGTCTAAATGCGCCCCGTAGTTCAGCTTCGTATCTAGGGTTACCCCCAGGTACTTGGCTGTCGGCTTCGTCGTTATTGTTACGTCTCCGACGCGCATCGGTATGATGGTCGAGACACGCTTCCTAGTCAAGAGAACTATCTCCGTCTTTTCGAGTGCTAGCTGTAGTCCGTGGTCGGTCATCCATTTTAGCACCCGGGCCATTACCGCGTTCAATTTGCCCTGCGCGATCTCCACATTTCTAGCTATTATAACCGCCGCTACGTCGTCCGCGTACCCGACGAGTTTAACATCCTCCGGTACTTCTACTCTGAGTAACCCATCGTACAGAATGCCCCAGAAGTCCGGTCCCAAGATTGAACCCTGCGCCACCCCTGCCGTTATGGGCCTGCTCTTACGTCCCTCCACGGTTTCGTATTCGATCGTGCGCTCCCTCAGATAATCCTCTACGACTCGCATGATGTACCAAGGCACCCCAAACGATCGCAGAGAATCCAAAATGTCGACCCATCTAGCCGAATTGAACGCGTTTTTCACGTCTAGTGTTACGAGCAAGACCAATGGCCTGGCCGCATGACACGCTTCATCCGTTTTCTTGACCGTGTCCGTTACTTCTCTGATCGTGCCGATTGTTGAGCGTCCCTTTCTGAAGCCGTATTGCTTGTCTGAAAGGTCTCCCGCCTCCCTGACGGCGCTTAATATTCGCGGTTTTATTAGCGATTCGCCTGTCTTTCCCATAGTGTCGAGCAGGCTCAACGGCCTGTACGATGGCTTCGCGCCCGCCTGACCTTTAGCTTTTTCAATTAAGACTAGCCTAGCCCTTTTCCACCGCGGACTGAACACGCCCTGCACCAGGCACTGATTGTACATTTCCAGGAGCAGCTCAGGCCGTTGTTTGGCAACGGCCTTAAGTATTTCCGCGGGAATGCCATCCAGTCCCGGAGCCTTACCGCTCTTCAGGGAAGAAGTTGCCGCGATAAGTTCGCCCTCGCTAAAAAGGGGTATCTCATCCGTACAGATATTAGAAACCAGAAATTTTTTAAATTAAAATTAATAACAGAAAAAGTATAAAATTTTGCTTTTTTAAAAGAAGCTTTGTAATATTAAAATTTTTACTTCACTAAAAATCGTTTCAAAGTCTATTTTTAGGTATTTGGAGTTTAAATCACATCTTAGTTTTAAATTAAGCTTGTTTATTATAACAAGTAGTAATCTGATAAGAGGAAGTCGGAAGCAGGTGCATATAAAGATCCGGATGAATAAGTCCTTTGTCACAGCTATAATTAGTCATTTAAATCATTTCAGAGGGTTTTTCACTACTCTGCGTCCCAAAAAACAAAGGCTTCTGCTATTCTGGCTCTTATACAGGTACTTTTGCATTATGAAAACGTATCTTTTCACTGTACAAAAGTAGTCGGAGTCCGGATCGAATCTTAGATTTTCACATTTTAAGGTTTAAATTGCAGACAAGTCAGTTATAACATATATATAGGGCTACAAGGGAACTTTTATTGAAAAGTTTAGAAAATTAAAAAAAAATATTAAGTGTGTTTTTAGTAAAATATGCGTTGTGAACAAGCTAATGAGTTCTATATATATGTATACTAAAGTGGTGGATTGAGTGAGGAAAGGCTGGGTGAATAATCAAATACAAACACAATTTATTTCGCGGGAAAAATAAGACGACTTGCCTCGGCGTAAAAACTCTCACGGAGAAGAGAGAAAAGCCGGGACAAGCGAATGATTTTATTCTGAACAAACAAGAGAAATTGTACAAAATGAAAGTGACTCTACGATAGGCAAAATAGAGAGATAAAGAGAGACGCAATTACAATTAACGCACGCCGCGAGGTACCTTTGAACGCTGGAGAGCTCTCCTACCTTTTCGCAGAACGCAACGTGGACGGCGCGACGTAAAGCCCTGGCCGCACGTGGGTGGGATGCACCTTCCTCGTGCTGCCGTCGCAGGACGCCTCGACGTCTCGAGGGAACCTATCCTGGACCACGGGCAGACCTTTGCAGCCCTGCCGCGTAGGAGCGATCGCCGGGTGGAGATCGACACGTCGAGGAAGCTCGCACGTGGCCGAAATCCCAACACTCGAAGCGCACACACAAGACAAAGCACACCGGTCGCAAACCACACACACTACGCGACGCACCGAGATACAAAAGGTAGAGAGTTGTTCGCCCTGAAAAGGACGTTACGGACAACTTTATTCGCACGCTGATTTACAAGAGAGAGGATATCGCAAGACGCAATAAAAGGTAAAGGGCGACTGGTCACTCGAGAGGAGCGGTCAGAACTGACTCGCACTTGCACGCGAAACCTAATCCCGCGCGAAAAAGGAGGGGCCCCTGGCGGCGCTCGCCCGCTCTCGGCGCCGCGATCGGCGCGCTACGGCGCGAAATTCAAATCTCGCTAAGAGATCTAACATAACCCGAACACGTTGTTTAAGAGCTATAAATCATTGAAAATAGGCAAAAATGCAAAAAATGCTTAAATAACCAACTTTGAACCCTTATAATTCGAAGAGAATTGATCGAATCTATCTGAAAATTTACAGCTGACATCATAGTGACCTCTAGAATATATCCCCCAAGTTTGGGCAAACATTTTTTTTGTCGCGCACGATTTGTCAGAGAACCACCCATATATATATATATATATATATATGGGTGGTTCTCTGACAAATATATATATATGGGTGGTTCTCTGACAAATCGTGCGCGACAAAAAAAAAATTTGCCTAAACTTGGGGGATACGTTCTAGGGGTCACTACGATGTCAGCTGTAAATTTTCAGATCGATTCGATCAATTCTCTTCGAGTTGTAAGGGTTCAAAGTTGGTTATTTAAGCATTTTTTGCATTTTTTTCCTATTTTGAATGATTTATAGCTCTTAAACAACGCATCTTTCACTAAAAACATACTGAATAATTTTTTTGTAAAATTATGTCAACTTTTTAATAAAAGTTCCTTTATAACCCTATATATATGCTATAACTGACTTGTCTGCAATTTAAACCTTAAAATGTGAAAATCTAAGATTCGATCCGGACTCCGACTACTTTTGTACGGTGAAAAGATACCTTTTCATAGTGCAAAAGTACCTGTACAAGAGCCAGAATGGCAGAGGTTTTTGGTTTTCATGGGACACATAGTAGTGAAATACCCTCTGAAATTATTTAAACGACTAATAATAGCTGTGATAAAGGACGTAAGATTCGTTTATAAATTTATGAATGATCTGGATTAATACGTCTCTTTGTTTTTAGTTTTCATGGGACACATAGTAGTGAAATACCCTCTGAAATTTTATAAATGAGTAATAATGTTGGTGGTTGTTTATGTTAGTAAAAAGGAATCTGACGCCCTTTGTCACAGCTATTATGAGTTATTTGAATCAATTATGAGGGTTTTTCACTATTGGTGTACCATGAAAACAAAAAACAAAGGCTTTTGCCATTCTGGCTCTTGTACAGGTACATTTACACTATAAAAAGGTATTTTTTCACTGTACAAAAGTAGTCAGAGTCCGGATCAAACCCTCAGATTTTCACATTTTAAGGTTTAAAATGCAAATAAGGTAGCCTAAACATGTATATATGACTTTAAAAGTATTTTTATTGAAAAATTCAGGAAATTTAACAAAAAAAGTATCTAGTTTTAGTTAAAAATGCATCTATTATGAGCTACAAATCGTTGAAAATAGGCAAAAAATGCAAAAATCGCTTAAAACACCAACTTTGACCAGCTATAACTTAAAGCCAAGTAAAGGGATCGCGCTGAAAATTTTTTTGGGAGCCACGGGCATCCTATAGAACATATATATATATATATATATAAAGTTTGAACCAAAAAAAAAATTTTCATCTTCGATTTGACAGAGAACCACCCATATATGATTATTAAAAAATTCATGTTTTGTTTAAAATATTATTTAAAATAATATTGTTCTCACTGAACGAGAGAGAAAAAGAGAATGAGGAAGACAGTACGAGAAGGAGGACGGGCTGAGCCATGGGCAGCAAAGGCGAGCCGAGAAGAGCAACATGTGTGACAGTTCTGAGGTCAGACAGTTAAAGTATCATGTCGGCTTAACTCCAAAAAAATTTAACGGCTTTCACCTACTTTCATACTTGAACCTTCCTTCTTTTATTTGATGTTAAAACGCGGTATTGAATAATTTAAGAAAAAAATTATGTCGTGAATATGTTTTCAAGATATCAGAGTACAATGTGTCAAAATTACAAGTCTGAAAACCTTATAGACAGGCTGTGAGAGCTCGTCAAACATGGTGCATTTCAGGCAAAAATCATGAGTTTTTATTCTTGCAATAATCAATTTTTTGTTGCAAAAACTTTTTAAATATAACCTTGCCTGTGTAAACATATGAATAGAGAAAAATAATTTCATAAAATATGTATATTTAACTCACAAACTTCGAAACAAAACTCAGGTTACAATTTCCAGTGTTAATTCCTATAAGATACTAAATCGAAAAGCGTATGGCTTCTAATTATCTTAAAAATATAAAAACAATGCCTACGGATTCCCTATGCCTCTAGCTAACGTCAGGATGGGTGAGACAACAAATTCTGCAACTTCATGGTCAAACGTGTCACCCTATTATGGGGTCATAAGGTTAGAGGGTTAAAGGTTTATAGGATTATGGTTTTACACATTTAGTTTAATAGTCGATGGGTTACTGGGTTTTAGGTATAAAATCGTTTGCGATTATCGAATCTACCGGATTTAGTAGATTTCGGAGGGGTTTTTGAACTTATAGCCATACTCTGACGTGTCTGGGTTAAGCCGACCTTAGATTTGGATTCAGCGACTCCAAAAACATATAGTATACATAGCCTGACCCTCATGCCAAATATATTTCTCTGTGTGGCTGCGTAGTTCATAATGTTGCCGTGAAAAATCGATTTTGGGCTGTAAACTTTAGTTATAAGCATTTTCATAATTTGATTTAGATGGGAAAAAGTTGTATTTTTCAACTATCTACAACTTTTTTGTAGAATGCTTAGAATTTTAGTTGCAACCAAAAAATATTTTAAGTGATTTTTGAAGGTGACCACGATCTGCGTATATGTGCAGGATCAAGCCAAAAATAAAACCATCATCTTATTATATGAGATGTTTGCACACAAATTTTTAACTTGATTGATTTAAGTCTCTCAGACATAAACGCATCATAACAAAATTTTTATTGTAAAATACATGTAAAAATGGAACAAATTATATCCGCATTTCAAAACAACCGAAGGAATCGGGATGAACAAAAAAATAGTTATTCAGTTTGTGCGAGACAAGACTCCTAAAACTTCAGTCTGATTGGTCAAAAATTGCGTGAAATATTGTATCTTACACTTTTTTGTATTACAAAACTATAAAGCACTTCCATACTGCACCGTGCCTAAAAATATCATTCATCTAAAACATTTTCGACAAATTTTTATTTTATCTTATTCATTTATTCATTTTTTGTATTTACAACGTTTCAAATTAATGATTTTCAATATGTTAATGAAACAGGATACTATGCTGATCAATTATCTATAGCACAAGAAATACGAGGAAATCTCACCATAGATATAAAAAATGAGTTACGAGGATTTCATTTAAACAATTTAAGCTATGCTGGTCCTATAGTTATGGGCATCGGAGGTATTTATGTTTTTATACCATAAAATCTTGTTTAATTTTATTTAATTACTAATAAAACAGCACTAAATGTTTATTTAAATAATTAGGTAAATTACTAGAATATTTTGAAATTTTTTAAAAAGTTTAGTTAAATATTTCTGGAGGAGTAATTATGCATTGTGCAACTAGAGACAAAATTAATTACGGTGCTATTGACTATATACTGGTAACCAAATATCATCCAAGTCTCAAACAAACACTCTCTTTTTGTACGTTACACACTATACTTTTTGCTTTCTCAAAATAAAAGCTTTGTGATGGTAAATATTCCAAAATAGGATATTTCAGTAAGTTTTTGTTGAATTATGTACATTCTATATTGTATTATAAGAATAAACAAACTAGATGGTTGTACGACCCTTACAAGGAAAGTACAAGGGTCGCAAAGAGTGCGTACAAAATATATGCGAGATTGAGTGAGCGCGCTGACGAGTGTGTGAGGGGACACACACATGTAAGTATCCCCTCTCGCGAAATGCGTGTGAGTCACATGACTGCAAACGGTGCCGAGACCATACGATTCTCGGACATCGCTCTCTTGGGTTCGAGCCGTCGCACAGTACACATGGTGTACACGGTAGTAGTACCCCGGCACCATGGAGAGTAAACAAAAACTGACCTTGACCCCCAGTGACATCACTCGGGTCACTAGAGGTCAAGGTCGAGTTTGTTTACTCTCCATGGTGCCATTTGCACTTTGGAGAGAGCCCTCCCACTCCTTTCCTCTCTATCCAAAGTGCCTCTGGTTTTAGAGACACTCTGGAGGAGGCCCCCCCCCCGCTCTTCCTTTCTATCCAAAGTGTCTCCGAATTTTCGAGACACTTTGGAGAGAAACGAGTCCCCTCCCCTCCTCTCTATCCAAAGTGTCTCTGATTTTTAGAGACACTTTGGAGAAAACCCCCTCCATCTTACCCTCTTTCTATCCAAAGTGCCTCGGCGTTTTTCAAGGCACTTCGGAGAGAGCGTCGGAGCGGCATCCTGTGGTGTTGGCGATCCGACAGTTGGCTGACGACT
>CM053171.1:12983674-12990131 GCA_012977825.3 Pteromalus puparum
TACTCTTCTAAGCACTGCATCTGCAAAATATAAATTACATAAATGACATGAAATCATTTAAATTATATGAAACATATTGTACCTGATGTTTACAAATAACGATGATCCAGTATTATGATATAGCATAAACCGATGCCCTTGATCCTCCGCTCCCCATCCGACAGACCATGATATCTCCAGTTGTAGTATGACTTAAAACTGAAAACAAAAGAAAATCATATTAAAAACTCATATCAACAAAAATTATTCAACTCACGATCTCACCTGATAAAAACTATCCGTCACTAGTAGATAAGCAGTATTGGCCGAGTCTATGATGGAGCTTTCTTCCAATCTCCAAGATTTTGATGGCTCAGATAGAATGACACCATATCTTTAGTTGTAGTCGGTGCATGCAGTAGACTATATTGTCAACATGCCATTGCTCGTACACCTAGACATACAGGAAAACTAAGTTATAACTTTCTCAGATAGTTTATATTACAAACAGAAAATAGCAGAATTAATAATTATTGTTAAGGTACCGCAAACAATTCAAAATATTTTATTTTGAAAACTTAGAACATGTATAAGGTATTCTAACCAAAATTATTAGAGATTAAATATCATTTAAACATAGGTAAAAGTCATTGCAATTGTGTCGTATAATTACCATGTAAAAGATAGTACAAACCCATCTCCAGAACCGTATTAAAGTATGTTAAAGTATCAAGAACATCCATCAATATCTACAGCAAGCAGAATCAGCTCCAACATCATTTCGACATGGTTTAAGAGCCAGCAAGCAACCAGGACTGTCAGAAAACAGATATACAGGTCCATGGTCATGTTCCAGTGGTTAAAACTAAAATGCCGCAGGATAGCAACACGTACGAATATACTTGAGGGTTATCTGGGTGGTTGGATCAGCTACAACACCAAGCAGCACGAGCAGTAATGTTGAAGACCCAAGACGCAATCAGCACCATCACAGGGAGAGTAAATCTAGCTCCAGGATCATCTTAATGTAGTTGCAGAAGTCCAACGCCAGCCTGGCACAATAGATAGTGTGAATCTGCTCCAGTCGACACTTGGGTGTTTAAAGAAGCAGCAACGCCAGCCTGCATCGCTTAGACGTCGAATCAGCACCAGGTAGTGCTTCATTGTCAAATTGCATAATGTCTGCCTCTGATACCAATGCCGTATAGCTATCAGTAGGAGACATCAGATTACAAACTGATTTAACTCTAAAAACAGATCACACATCCATAAATCACTGATACTGTACATAACTCAAAATGATGAGCACAAAAAATAATACTTTTTATGGATTAGTGTGATGGTGAATTCATACTAGACGCATTGACAAGAATAATATATCAGCACAGCATGAATCAAGCAGAGCACAGCAGTAGTAGTCACGAATAGAAAAGATAACCTCCAAGCCAACCAAATTCTTGGCCTAACGTTACGTATCTTCACATATTGCAGCATTCTTCGATAGAATGATATTCACACATCGCATCGTCTGTGCCATTCCGGGTGCACCACCTTTGAATACTTTTTGCCCTGTTTTACAAAGCAAGAACCGCGAGTAGCTGATCCGCGAGCGGGATCGCGGTGAGCAGAGGTTGCTTGTAAACGCATACAGGATAAACAGGAACCATAGGAGCACTTCTGCTCTAATTTTTAAACTACTTATAACACTACTGCATCGCGTCGTTTTTGTCGTTTTTCACTACGCACTCACTTATAATATCGTCGAAAAGATGTACAGAGCAAAACATTTCGGTTAGCGGAGGCCGGAAGGCTACTTCAAAACGTCAAAACACACACACGGCAGACAGCTGCGTGAACCGGTCGCCAGCTCGATGCGCACAATGTATGCGCAGTGGTCGAGCTCGCTAGCTGCCTCGCTTCGATAGAGCCAACAAATTATGTATTTTCTTTGCACAAAATTTATGACTTTAGAAACGTTATGGAATTCACTTTGTTAAGCATGACGTCACAGCTTACACATAAACCTGCAATGTATTTTCCACCAATAGGATAGTTCCGATTTTGTCCACCTTATGAAATTTCGCGTATATTTTGTGCGCCACTTGTTGTCGCTTAACAAGGCGAATTCCCATCTAAGTAATATAATTTGAATTAAAGTAATATAAAATAATAATTTTTTTTTAATCTTACGGAATAATAATTGGTTTTTTTAATTATATTTAAAGTAAATTTAGTCGCGATAACAGAATACATATCAAAATTATGAATGTAATATTCCAAAATTCAACATACTTGAAAATTAGACGTTAAAAATTAAAATAAATAAAAGACTTGAGATTACGCATGGCAAACACATTTTTTTAATTGTATACAAAATAGATAAAATTAATTTTTTTTTATATATATTAGATAACAAACGTCAGACAGCGAGAGTGCAGCGCCGACACCGGCAGGTTCTTATGGCGAGCGCGAAGCGCGAGCGACGGGGCTTGGGCGCTTGAGGAGCGCGTAGCGCGAGCGTCGGGGGGCCTGTGCGAGCGCGAAGCGCGAGCGTCAGCGGTCGTGCCTTATGCGCAAAACGCGAAGCGCGAAGCGCGAGCGTTTTGCGTGCCTTGCATCGCGAAGCGATGCAAGGCGGCAAGCCACATAGCAGCCGAAGGCCGCGTTGTGGCGCGCTAGTTATCTTTTAACAATTTATCTATCTTATCTACAAGCGATTGATCAAAATTTCTCATTGCACACTCACCATTATATGCGGTGAANCTCATTGCACACTCAACATTATATGCGGTGAAGTATGTGTACTGAGAATTTTCGCTATTCATCAATTTTTCTTTGCTATAGTCACCCACCTCTCTCACAATGATCTCTATATCTTCTTTAACCTTCAATAAATACTTAATTCTATGATCTATTATTTTAGACAATGCCTTCAATCTGTCAAAGGTCACTCTTTTAAATACAAGCGAAGGCTTACGTTGTCGTTTTGCTTTAGGCTCCTTACTGTCCTCGGCCTCCTCCATCACCAATTCAAACGCCCGATCCGAGTAGCTGATCATGAATCTTATGGTAAACCCAGTAATGGTGATTCGTTGATCCAGCATTTCTTCCTCACTGTATGCCTGGAAGTATCGGTCAATCTCGTCAAACTGCTCCCGGAACTGTATCCAGGTGGCGAGCGGCAAGGATAGACCGTAAAACACCTGATTACTCAGTCGGACAACAAGGTTGAAGTCGCCAGAGCCGACGGAGGTATTTTCAAGTCCTACGTGAATAATTTTCCCGTAGGAGTTGTTCGAGCCAAACACCATTGGTAGGATTTGATGGCAGCGATACTTGCTGACCTGAGTCTCCTGGGCCTGACTATCAGCGTGCTGTCTCTTCTGTCCAGCCATCTTCTTCCTCTGAGAGCAAACTTCCTTACTAGTTTCTTACGGGCGAGAGAGAACTGTGGTCTCTGTGCTGCAACGCATTCAGCTTATATTCAAAATTGGTGGTTTTGGTGGGGTTAGTGAGACCAATTAAAACCAGCCTATCTCGTGGTGGGGGACCAATCACTGATTCTGTAGTGGGGAGCCAATAGAAATCTGCTGTGGTGACATTTTTGAAAACCAATGCTAACTAAAATATCTTGTTACACCGTCGTTTCACATAACATTTTCACAATATTACATTACAACCTGTCAGCAAATTTTTCAGCTATCTGATCATTTTTTCTCAAGTTTGATGAGAAATTTTGGAGGAATCGTTGCATACCCAAGCCATTAATCATATAATACAGAAACATGATGCAATATTTACCACAAGTATCAGAAAAACTGCTTTGTAATCGAATATTATTCCACCGTATACTCTTACAATTTCTCTGGATTCGACTTATGTGATCGGGAATGTATGGCGATCTGCCAAAACTATCAAAATACCATCCAACGCCACTCTCCGACACATATATTGCCACCCAATGCGAACCACGCCTCCTGTGACTCTGCGTATTAAACACAAAGCCACTTGGTTTTACCCACGTTATCGGAATTCGATCTGCCGGATACACTCCAACCGCATGAAAGCTCATTTTTCGCAACTTCTGAAGAATATCCAGCGAATTCATTTTTACAGAGGTAGAAGGGTGGTGAGAAGGGGCGTTCTGCTGATGTAACAATATCACTTCCACTACCACGGGTGTTTAACCAAAGTTTTAACTTATAGGCGTTGTTGAGTGCACAGGTATACTTGAGTGAGCAGTGTTTAATAGAGTGCTGCATACAATACCTCTCACTGTAAGGTAATCTATGAAAAGTCGGACACTCGTGCTACCGCTCCAAATTGATGATTTCTCGTGTGGTGATCTTATTCAGCAGTTCTGCCTTCTCCTCTCCTCGCACGTCAATTTTATTTGCTCTCTTGCAAATATCGTGTAAACTTTTATAAAATTTTTTCAGCGATACATCCCCATCATACCAATCCAGACCATGATGATGCAGAGTCAGCCAATTATTCTCTCTTAAAATATCTTTCTTTAAGAATCTCGTATTACAAGTAGGTGCGATAATCCAATGTGCTGTAATATCTTTATCTAACACTACCAAGCCCGCTTCTTTCGGTACAACACGGCCTTTGTTGTCCTTGAAAAACTGCAAATCAATAACTAGATCCATTTTCACTTGTCTGCACAGCTCAAGAAACAAGTATCGACTGACACGAGCCCCGTGTTGGTGAGCGGTTTTATTTGGTTTTTCAAGGAGCGCCATCTAACCTCAACCACTGTAGTCGACCAAAACTTGTCGAGACGAGTCAATTTCCAACAGATTGTCGTACTCAGCATAAATTATGCAATTCACAACACTGTCTAATGCGTCATCAAATCTCACATCAATCCTCACACTACCTCTTCTAATTAAATTCCAATGGGTATCGTTGTTGGCTGATAAGTCAGGCGTCAAATCGAATGCAAAAAGGCAGTACCCATTTGGGTATGCATCGCGTGATATCGAATTGCCGGCATTTGAAAAATGTACACCCGTACCCGAGAAGAGTGTGTGATACGCATCCACATACATCTTTGTTTTTTTGAAGTCAGGCTGTAGTGGTTTCGAGGGGACTTGTACACCGTCCACAAACAAACACAAAAAATTAATATTGAAATTTTTAAAATTGAACGGATTGAGTTTTGTATCGCCGTTGTAAGCCTTATTCTCAATAAATCCAATGATTATTCTTTTCGGTAATTGACCTAGTATGACATTATCTATCGACTGGCCATGCACACCGCTGTTTAGGGTTACATTTTTCACCTCTACACGCGTGAGCGGATATTTTGCTGTGGTTTTAGAAAGCATTTTTTCATGAGCCAATGCAATGCCTGGGTTAACCTTTACGCGACGAACAAACAGTGTCGCCTCGGATATGTGCACTGTATATGCAGAATTGGGATCCATTAGACAAAAGCTGTCACGAGAGCGCACAAGACGTACACGTACCTCAACACCACCAAGTAGCAATCTATCCATATTTAACACGTCTACGTGTAAGTAACCCAATAAATCAATTTTATTGTCAGTCATAACTGCTTGCCGTCTAACGAAACCAGCATTACCGGCATCAGCGTTATCCATTTTACCGGCTGTGTCGTCATACCACAAGACACTGCTCAAGTGTGAATTTTTTGCCGCTGGTCCGTAATTTAATAACGTCTCAATGTACGATCTGTATGCGTAGGCATTATTTGGTGGTGATACAGGTTTCTGATTAAAAAATACATCCACTTGATTGAACAGTGAATGCATAAAATTATTTACAGGGCCGACGGGTGGTGCTGTCGCATCCTTCTCTAGTGGTGCCATTGGCGTTATATTTACACGTAGACTCAGCATTGTATGCGCTAAATCTAGATATTCACAGTTGCCAGGGATCGTAAATTCTATTGGCGCTTGATCAGTGAGTGACGAGATTGGTTTATACTGCACCCAATGAGAGCCCTCAATGACCGTCTGTGTTGGTGGTAATTCAAAGAGTGACAACTCCGACTTCAACGAGTCACAAGAGTCAGTGTGTAAAAAAGCCATGTTTTTGCCTGGTATAGAGTAAGTAGGTATATTGTTTGAAGAGAGAGACTTTTTAGCTGACAAAGATATCCTTAGCTACTGCTGACGATGCTGTTTTAGTTGTAGATTTCTTCCTCTTTTTCTTCTTTTTCTGAGTAGTTGGCACGCTACTACCAGCTCCACGACTAAAACCTGACTGCGTTTTTTGCGTCATCTGCGCCTTCTTATATTTATCTTTCTTCTTTCCACCACTACCACCACCCCCCACCTCTGCCTCCTGCTCATCTGGTGCCATCATTTTATTCAGTACTTGTTCAGCTTTGCGCTTGAGATTACCCCTACTCTCGCGCATGCGGCTACTTAAAACCTCTCTGAAAGGTCTATTCTCGTTAACCACATCATCCATGATCTTTGCTCTAGCACGAGCAGCTTCCTTA
>CM053171.1:12995667-13007057 GCA_012977825.3 Pteromalus puparum
AGGAGAGAGATAAGTAAGTGAGAGAGAGAGAGAGAGAGAGAAGAGATGAGAGACAGAGGAGAGAGTATATCTGACTGTTACTTCACCATTTGCCCGAAAAGAATACACCGAGAGTCGTGCTCCGTGGATGAAAAATACCATTCCCACGTTAAACTCGAGATGGTATTGGACCATGCTGATTATTCTAACGAGACCAAGTTTCCATGCGTTCAACACCTTTTAATAAATCTAGATCAACAGCACCCGAAATATACATATAAGACGATTAAACTGGAACGCACTCGTCCGGCAGTTTAATCAAAAAAAGTGTCTATCAAGGGCATTTGCGAAGTAAAACAAAAAAGTGGTGGAAAAGTGTGTGGCGAGAGGCGAAAAATTCGCGCAGCTTCTTCAGTCCTTCGCCAACTTTCGCAGACTAAAAGATATATATACTAAGTTTAATAATGCGTATTCTAAGTGTTGTGGAGATTAACGCGCGCGCAGTATACCGTACCGCGTTACACCGTCACCACCACCACCACCGCGCGACCCTATGCTGCGCCAATTTTTAGATGATGCGGTACACGACCAGGAGGTTGCCGCTATAATGGCGAGCAGTTCCTGTGAATGTGGCACCGCTTATCGCATATTCGGAAATAAATTCGCCACAGCCACTACTCCTATATCCGGAATTGGGAGCTGCCGAAAATAATAGCGACGACGAGATGGATCGAGTATGGGCGATCCAAGAGGCAGATGAGAATGCTGCGAGATTTTTTGCCGGACAGGCCGAGGCTCGGGCTGTGAACGAGGAGGAGGAAGCTGCGAGAATTATGCTACTACGCGATGCTGAAGAAGATGATGATGATGAGGAGGAGCAAATGGAGGAAGAAGACAGGGTTGTAGAGCAGGAAGAGGTGGAGGAGGAGGAGGATGATCAANGGGCGTAGATATTACAATGACAGATGTTACAATTAATGTTCGTTTCTAACATAGCTTTAGTTATGTTGTTCTATTTACTGTTGATATTATTGCTTCCTCCTCAAGAGAAAAAGAACATAAATTTGTCTACTTTTTCCCGCAAGATTTTCTAGATTGACTGATCTGTTCATTTTTTATGATATAAAAGGTAATTTTTCGATAAACATATATAACTCAAAAAATAAATAGTTAAATGTTTTGAAAAAATTCATGACAATAAAAAACAACGATATCTACTAGTTGTAAAAATTTTAAGCAATTTTGGCGACTAGTTTTTGAGATAAAAATCAAAAACCAAAAAAAATGGTTTTTTTATGTCGTACGATTACGGGAGTAAAAAGGTTTAAATTGAGTTGAAATTTTAGGAAAAGATTGATCTTTTGATCACTTCGGCTAGGTTCTTTTTGTAGCTTATGAAACCTTTTAGTTTAAAAGATATTAAGATTCAAATTCTTCAACTCTCACCCTGTATACTCTGTGTGACTGAACATTATTATTTTTGTTAAACCATATAATTTGATAATTAAAGCTTAGTATATTTTGAGAGTTTTCATGGTTTTATAAAATGTCCGTGCAGATGGTTTTGTCTGTGTGTGTGTGTGTGCGTGCGTGCGTGCGTGCATGCGTGCGTACGTATACTGTTATAATTCTGGAACTATGTGATCGATCGTAATAAGATTGGACGTGCATATATGTTTTCTGATTTTGAATTCGAGTAAACCTATCCTTTTAGTATTATAGTAGCGAATAGTAGCGAATATTTAAATCAAAGAATGAGTTGATTGTCCCATGTAATTATCTTCCACTAGCAGAATAGGAGGAAGCTAAGTGCCAATGACTTGGCAGCGGTTTGTTATCTATGATGTTCTGCTAAGGCGACTTACAATTACAGTTGTTTTCTCACGCATTGGATGATGCAGTGTTCTTCTTGGTTTGCCCGGTGCTTACTGTTCTGCCCTACACGATTTCTCGTGGCAAGATATTCAAATTTATCTAAGCTGTGTTCTTACTAACGCCAGTTGAACATGACAAATGACAAGATGGGATAGGCCCAGTGTTAGCAAAAAGTGTTACTTACCTAGCGGCAGGAGTTGTCACTTCCTACTAGCTAGGCAAGTAAAATCGTATACAACCTACGGGAGGAAATTTGGACAGCCCATATCTCGTGTTTGCCAAATTTACACGATAAATGTACTATCCAAGTTTTGTCCTCCCTAGGTGTGTAATATACTATTTTGCTCTGCTGTGGTTGCTTTTGCGCTACGCTGTACACTAAGCACGGTAAGCGCTCGGTCAGGTATCTGCGGACCCCAAACGATTCCGATTTATTGCAGTTTCATTACGGTCGATTTCCACGCCATGGCAAAACTAACTTTCTTCAAATTAACGATCATAATATTTTTTTAAATGTAATGAAACAGCATTTATTAACAGTAAAAGTAAAATTTGAATAGAAAAATCGCATAATTCTAAATTACAAAATTAAAAGACTTCGAATTCTTATCTTTGCTATTTATTTGTATGATTAATAAACATTGATATTTTACTTTTCAATAAAATTTATTGAATATTTTTTAAATATTTTAATGCTTACCCTGGTAGAAACGTTCACGAATATTTCACAATTGCATGGCCAACTTTGCTAACATGGGTCAATGATTTTGGTAACGGCTGGCCACGTAGCACTGACATTTTCTTACGGTTTTTACGAAGGGCTGGCCACCGCTAGTGAAATTCTTAAATTAAAAGAAAAATTCTGATAAACTACATTCGCAGCAGAAATCATGTATTCATAATATTATATCATTAATATTTAGACATTAGATTGATAAATAAGACAGTTTACACCGTAAAGTAAGTTACTTCAAGGCAAGTGTGTGAGGTTATATTTCAGGTTTAAGTGAGCATATGGCTATGATTGATAGTAATATTCGTTATCGTGTTAGATTTCTCACTTTGGGCAATTCAAAAAATAGAAATGAGAGTTCTACTTTTAAAAATGTTATCTCTATTCCGTTTAATGATAAGTTATTTTTTTCATGTAAATCTTCCTTAAAAAGGTATGGTTTCTCCATAGTTCCTCTTATGTCAAACAAATTAAATAATATTGTTAAGTTAGGCAAAGATAAACTTGACAAATGGTGTGAGACGAATGTCGTATATGAAATTTCGTGCAATGATTGTAATGCTACTTATGTAGGCCAAACTAAGAGGAGTTTGAAAAGGAGAATAGATGAACATAAAAAAACTCCTTTAGAAAAAATATTACCTATTCCTACTCATATAAAAGATTTTTCACACAACTTTAATTTTGATAATGTTAAAATTTTAGATAAAGAAGCAAACTATTTTAAAAGATTAATTTCAGAAAGTATATATATCAATATCAATAAGAATAATATTAATAAACAAGAAGATTTTAATACTATTAGTAAACAATACAATAAATTAAACAAATATTTACAAAAACAAGAATTTTCTACTTTATAACGGTTCTCCTTTTCAAATTTATCTAAGTTCATGTACGCGGCCGTACTTTTATATGTATACGTATTGATGCTGTATGTGTGTGTGAGAATAAGTGAGCTCGGGTATCTTCGTGCTGTTCCGTTTCGCGCATACTCTATACATACTTAGACATATGCTATTGCCACTGACTGATTGTTCTTACGACGAGAGAGACGTATTTACGTCTCTCATTTGATGTTTTATTTAATTTAATTTTTTCATTATGGTGAGACTATGAAATATATATTTTTTGCAATAAGATGTTCTATATTTTTTCAAAATTTTCTATATGTATGATTTTTGTTTTTATATTAATAAAGGCTTGAAGAGGTCTCTCACCGGAGACGAAACGTCGCCAGTTAATTCTATTTGGACTGTGTTTATTATTAAAAAACCTGGGTTATCCTCCCACCTTTGTTGTCCCAAAAACCATATGGCTATGTATAAATAAGATGAAGGATGAAAAAATAATTTTAAACTCTGTGTTAGAATATGCATAGTACATTTGTCTGTACACTATATCATAGCATCTGTAGATAGGATGCGCAGAAGCGCTGTGCGCAACTACCCGACAGTGAGTCTCGTCTCGTTGCGCACCGTAGGTACTATATATAGTCAATGTTCGACTACGACTGGGCTCACTCGTTGGTGTACGCTCTTGGAGAGCTCACGCATGCTCGGCATGCTCTGTATATATCAATAAACTCTATCATTATTATAACTAATCCTCTCCGTGTCAACCTCATTTCAACATAATAGCAGAGCGTTGGAGCCTCTTGTTATCAATTTTACATTAATCTTCGGAGAGATGTAAAATTGAGGGGGGTGATAAAGGGTAATAGTCGTATCGTTCATGCTTTGCGGGGACTGCAGATGCCAGTGGATCATTGGGATGTTTGGTTCGTTTTTCATTTGTCGGAGCGCTTAGATCCACAGACTCGCAGCCGGTGGGAGTCCTTGCTCAGCGAAAAGGAGCGGACACCAGTGCAGAACGAAGCTGAGCGGACGTACACTCCGGCAACATTCGATGAGTTTGTCGAGTTCCTCGAGACAAGAGCTCAAACTCTGGGTATGCTTGCTCTTGAGCGACTTGGTGAGAAGCGGCCGGCCCCTTCATCTGACTCGGTGCAGCCTCGTAAGATTTTCCATGCTAGCTCTTCGCAGTGTCCTCTCTGTGCTGAATCCCATGCTCTTATGCGATGCTCTCAGTACAAGAGCAAAAAACCCCAGGATCGCCAGAAGGAGGTTCAGCGGTTGCGGCTCTGTTTCAACTGTCTCGGGTTTCATAAGGTGCAGTCTTGTCCCTCTTCTGGTCGTTGTTCGGTGTGTAAGCAGAAGCATCATTCTTCTCTTCACGACTCCAGCAGGAGCAGCCAAGGTTCAACGCCGGCCGCACCCAAGAATAACCAAGGGAATCCGGGCAGCGGCTCAGCGGTGGTGTTGCATGCAGCGAGGTCCGTAGTGTCTTCAAGAAGGATTCTGCTTGCTACGGCGCGTGTATTGGTGGTAGGTCCAAAGGGCAAGGGCACTTATGTGCGGGCGCTATTAGATCAAGGCTCAGAAGCGTCATTTGTGTCAGAAGCCATTGTGCAGTTGCTTGGACTGCCTAAGCGACGTACACATGTGCCATTGTCTGGTCTTGGAGCTAGTGCAGCTGGCACTGCTCGTTCGTTTGCTCCACTTACTCTTCGATCAGCGGTAGATTTGGAATTCCAGGTTGAAACTGAGATGTTGGTTCTCCCCAAACTCACGTCGCTTCTTCCTTCGTATGAGATTAGCGAGGAATTGGCCCGAGAGCAGTTTCCAGATGTCGCTCTAGCTGATCCAGAGTTTGCGGTGCCGAAAAAGATTGATATGATCTTAGGGGCTGATCTTTATGGTCAGTTGCTTCGCTCCGGGGTGAAACGATCCACAACATCGTCGCTCGTTGCTCAAAACACCGTACTCGGTTGGATCGTCTCCGGGCCGATGGATGCAGGGATGACACGGCGGGCGGCGGATGCGGGGATCCACCTTCCGGTCCAAGCGTTTCACTGCGCCCTCGAGGATGACTTGGATAAAATGCTGCAGCGATTCTGGGAACTTGAGGAGATCTTGGCTCAATCACTTAAGTTGAAGCCGGAGGATGAGATCTGCGAGAGAATCTTTCGGGAGACTCACCAAAGGGACGCACAGGGTCGGTATATGGTGAAGCTGTCACTGAAGTCTGATCTTCCTCAAGTAGGTGCGGAGTCTCAGGGTATAGCTCTTAGCTCTCTCACTAATCTACATCGTCGCTTTTCACGTGATCCGAAGCTTGCTGAGAAATATCGGGAATTCATGGAGTTGTACGAGAAGCTAGGGCACATGAAGCGCGTTCCACAGTCGGAGATTCACACACCGACTGCTTGGTACGTGCCTCATCATGCGTTTGCTGAGGAGATCAAGCTTTTGAGATCGGAAAAGAGACTGCCGAAGGGCAATCGGCTCAGTACTTTAAACCCGTTTTTGTAGGAGGTCGATTGGCTCAATCCAGTCTCTCTTTCGATCGAAAACACCCCCCAATTCTGCCTCAGAACTCTGCTCTTAGTTTATTGTTTGTACGACACGCTCATCGCCAGTGTCTTCACGGCGGTCCCACTTTGACATCGAGCATTCTAATGCCTCAGGTGTGGATTTTAGGTAGGAATCGGCTGGTCAAATCGACGATTCGCGCCTGCGTGCCCTGTCAACGGGTTAAGCCTCACTCTGCTCAACAACTTATGGGTGATCTTCTGCCGATAGGGTGATTAGTAGTAGGGCCTTCTGTCACTCCGGACTTGATTATGCTGGTCCCTTCCAGATCCGGATGGCGAAGGGTCGTGGAAATCGTGCTTTCAAGGGTTTCATCGCTCTGTTTGTTTGCTTTGCTACCCGTGCTATTCACCTAGAGCTCGTTAGTGACTTGACTTCCGCATCGTTCATCTGCGCGTTCCGTCGCTTTGTAGGGAGGCGAGGCATTTGTGCAAATTTGTACAGTGACAACGGTACGAATTTTCAAGGAGCGGATAAGGAACTTAGAGGTATGTTCCAGCGTGCCTCCGACTTTTACAAGGACGTTGGCGCTGTTCTTGCCAACGATGGAACCAACTGGACTTTTATTCCTCCTAGTGCACCCCATTACGGCGGGTTGTGGGAAGCAGGTGTTAAGTCGGTGAAGCATCACTTAAAGAGGGTTGTCGGCGAGCACACTCTCACCTTCGAGGAGTTTTCTACGGTTCTGGTGGAAATTGAAGCTTGTCTCAATTCTCGTCCTCTAGGTGTATTGAGTGCTGATGTCAACGATCTAAGGGCGCTTACTCTCTCTCATTTCCTCAATGAAGGAGTCTCGGTGTTACTTCCGGAAGCTGACTGTCCAAAGTTGCCAGAGAATCGGTTGACTCGGTTTCAGCTACTGCAGCGCATCAGAAACAACTTTTGGAAGCGTTGGTCGACGGAGTATCTCCTTCACTTGCAAGAGCGAGAAAAGTGGAGAGATCCAAGCGAAAATTTCGCAGTAGGTCAGCTGGTGCTGGTGAAGGATGATCGGTACCCTCCATCAAAATGGCCATTGGGCAGGGTCGTTGAGGTGCATCCTGGCCCAGATGGTCTGGTGCGAGTCGTCACCATCAAAACCGCAAGATTTTCTCTCCGACGACACGTTGCTCGACTTTGTCCTCTGAGGTTAGACGAGAAGGTGAAGTGAGCGGTTCTTTCGATCCTCTAGGGCCTGATTCGTCTGTTCGACGAAGGCGGGCGGAATGTTCGGGTTATTCAGGGTTGATTAGGGAAATTTGAATTTCGCGCCGTAGCGCGTCGAGCGCTGCGGCGAGAGCGGGCGAGCGCATGCGCGCGCCGCCAGGGGCGTCTCAGTTTTCGCGCGGGACGGGGGCTCGCGTGCACGTGCCTGTCAGTTCTGACAGCTCCTCTCGAGTAATCAGTCGACACCACGTTTTTTTTATAACCGGCTTGCGATTTACTTATTGTAACAGCGTGCGATTAGAGTCGTTCTTAACGTCCTTTTCAGGACGATCGACTCTCGTATTTGTATTTGCGTGCGTCGCGTAGTGTGGGTGTGCATTTTGCGACCGGCGTGCTGTGTGATTGTGTTCTTCGTGTGTTGGGACTTCGGCCACGTGCGAGCTTCCTCGACGTGCCGATCTCCATCCGGCGATCGCTCCTACGCGGCAGGGCTGAAAAGGTCTGCCCGTGGTCCAGGATTGGTTTCCTCGAGACGTCGAGGTGTCCTGCGACCGAGGAAGGGGCATCCCACCCACGTGCGACCAGGACTTTACGTCGTGCCGTCCACATTCTCTGCGCTAAAGGTAGGAGAGCTCTCCAGCGTGCGAAAAGGTACCTCGCGGCGAAGGCGTTAGCTGTAATTGCGATTTTGTCTATCTCTCTAATTTTTGTTCTATCCTAGAGTCACTTTCCTTTGTATAATTTCTCTCTTTAGCTTACTAACTTTAACTAACTTTAACTCATTAGCTTTTTTTCAGATTCCGAACACGAAGGAACGTTCGAGAACATAGAAGAAGTTGAAGAAAATTCCGAAGTTAAAGAAAAATTTGAGTTTCAAGTAGACAAAATGGAGAAGAGAGAATTGGATATACCAGTGTTCGACGGAGAGGATTACAGCATGTGGAAAAAAAGAATAACGATGTTTCTAAAATTAAAAAAGTGTCATGAAGTAATAGACAAAGAAAAGCCATCAACAGAGACAGGCACAACATGGGATGATAATGATCTAAAAGCGATAAACATTATTTATTGTGCGATTTCAAATAAACAATTGGAGTTTGTTTGTGAAGAAACAACAGCCTATGGCATAATGAAGAAACTAGACAGTATGTACTTGAAAGAATCTACAGCACTGCAGATTGTTTGTAGAAACAAGTTGGAAAAACTAAGATTAGAAAAATACAGCGACACTGCTACATTTTTCAGTGATTTTGAAAAATCAGTAAACGAATTAAAAAATGCCGGTGCAAAGATAACTGAAAAAGAAAAACTAAATTACATGTTGAACACGTTGCCATTACAATATAGTTATATCGGAGACTTAATAGATACACTCAAAGAAGAAGATCAAACAGCAGAATACGTGAAAAATAAAATTCAAATAGCTGAAATGAAGAACGGAAAAGAAGACTCAGAAAGAAAGTCAAACGCCTTCGTCACAAGAAAAGAAAAATGCTTCAAGTGCGGAAAAACCGGGCATTTTGCAAGAGAGTGCCAAGATGGCGGCCAAGCGGGACAAAGCAGCGCAACATGGCGAGGTTCAACACGTGGCCGAGGCCACGACAGCAGAGGAAGAAGAGGCAACTACACCAGAGGGCGCGGTAACTTCCGCCATCACCATCACCAACAGCAGGGGGCCAGCACTACACACGAGCAGAGCAGCTCAGGAGCCAACGCCTGGATAGCAACGGTACACGCGGCGAAGAACGATGAAGCGAGGTTAGGTAATGAAATTCAGTGGCTACTAGATAGCGGGTGCTCCGATCACATTATCAATGATGAGAAGTATTTTGAAAATTGTATAGAATTAAAGAAACCTGTAAATATTTATCTCGGTGATAATAGTCCGGTAAAAGCAACAAAAATTGGCAATGTTGTAAGTTATTTTGATGCATTTGGCAAAAAGAGTAAAGTAAATATGAGTAACGTTTATTATGCCAAAGAAATGAATATGAATTTGATTAGTTTCGGTAAACTAACTGATAATAATACAATTATTTCGAAATATAATATTGCAAAAATCATAGATAAAGATAATAATTTAATAGCTGTTGCCTATAAAGATAATAGAACTTACAAGATGACTAGTAAGTTAAATTTCAAAGAAAAGATTGTAAACAGAGCAGATAGGAGTAACAATAATAATATGAGTTTGAAAGAGAGATGGCATAGAATGTTAGGTCATGTAAACTTTAGCTATTTGAATACACTGTGTAAACAACAGTTGTTAGTTGGTATTCCAAATGAACTTGAATCAGAATGTATGAAGTGCAAAACTTGTATTGAAAATAAAATGCACAATCTGTCGTTCAACAATAATAGAACAAAGGCAAATGATATATTAGAAATTATACACACGGATGTGTGCGGTAGTTTTAAAACCGCTGGTTTAAATGGAGAAAAATATTTCGTTTCGTTTATTGACGATTATAGTAAAATAGCTAGAGTTTACTGTATTAAAACTAAAGATGAAGTTTTTGATTGCATGGTTCAGTATATTAATGAAACTGAAAATTTAACGGGAAAAAGAGTAAAGAAAATTCGATGCGATAATGGTAAGGAATATTTAAATAATCGATTTTATAAATATGCTAAAGAAAAGGGTATTTTTATAAATAATTGTCCAGCATATGTACACGAACTTAACGGTACAGCGGAAAGATTTAATAGAACAATAATGGACATGGCACGTTGTTTGTTAGAAGAAGCGCAAGTAGATAAAAAATATTGGCCTGAAATCATATGCGCAGCAACGTATTTAAAAAATCGCACGTTAACAAACACAATTGAAAGAAAAACTCCTTATGAAATATTTTTTAAAAAAAGGCCAAATGTAGAACACTTAAAATTGTACGGTAGTAGAGTCTTTGTTAGAAAACCGGAACAGAAAAGAATATCTAAATGGGATAAGAAAGCGGATATGGGAATTCTGTTAGGATACAGCGAAGTCGGCTATAGAGTACTAATAAATAATAAGATAACTGTTGCGAGACATGTTGATGTTGTCGAAAAATATGAAAAATGTATAGGTTTTGATGATAGTGAATCTGAATATTCAAGTAGGGGAAAAGAAACCGATATTGAAAGTGATCTCGAAGATAATGTTTTTGAAAGTGCAGATGAGAGTGATAAAGCACAAAATATTACAAAGAAAAATGAGAATGTAAATTTGAAGTCAAGCACTCCACGTAGATCTACACGTTTAAGAAAGAGTCCGATAAGGTATCCAAATACTGCTACGCCTTCATTTATAAATCAATCTTCGGAAAAGTTTATAAATAACAGTAATAAAAATATTTCAGTACATTATTGTAGAGTAGATGCACCTTGTACGTTTGAGGAGGCGTTGAATAGTAATGATAGTGAAAATTGGCAAAAAGCCATGAATCAAGAAATAGAGTGTATAAATAAAAATAAAACTTGGAAATTAGTAGATAAAGTAAAAGATAAAAAAGTCTTGGACGTTAAATGGGTTTATACGAGAAAATCAGATAATAGATATAAGGCTAGGTTAGTTGTGCGAGGATTTCAACAAACTGATGTAATTGATGACATATACGCTCCAGTTGCAAAGAATCAGACATTAAAAATTTTGTTTTCTTATTGTTGCCAAAACGGTTTAAAGATTGAGCAAATGGATGTAGAAACCGCATTTTTAAATGGCAAAATAAATTCAGAGGTATATGTCTATCAACCAAAAGGTTACGAAGATGGAACAAACAAAGTATACAAATTGTCAAAAGCGTTGTATGGATTGAGAGAAAGTCCTAGAGACTGGTATGAATGCTTTGATGAGTGCATTATAAAATTAGGATTTAAGAGAAGTAATGCAGATCTCTGTTTATACAAAAAAGGAAAAGGAAACGATGAAATTTATATTTTGATTTACGTAGATGATTTGTTAATTTGTAGTAAAAGCAAAGAAAAGATAAAAAGAATTAAGGATCTCTTATCAGATAAATTTAAAATGAAAGATTTAGGAAAAATTAAAGAGTATCTTGGAATAAATATTGAATATGACTGGAACAATCGTGAAATGAAACTAAGTCAAACAAAGTACATTGAGTCACTAGCTGATAAATATATAATAATAGATAGTAGATTGTACAGTACTCCTATGGAGACTAATCTAAAACTCGAAAAGGCTGAAAATTGCGAGTCAAACATAAAGTACAAAAACTTGA
>CM053171.1:13008102-13055501 GCA_012977825.3 Pteromalus puparum
TTATCCGAAGTTGTAACCGAAATAGAATATATTCGAGAATTAGTAAAAATATTCGATATAAATATTGAAAAACCGATAAAGATCTACGAAGACAGATTACGCAGACAATTCGGGTGCGATAAATATTGCGAATAAAGGCAACATGACAAAAAATTCTAAGAACATTGAAATACATTATCATACTGTTCATGAAAATGTAAGAGAAAAATTGATCGAAGTTTGTAAAGTCGATTCGAATGAAAATGTCGCGGACATATTTACTAAAGCACTATGTAAAGAAAAGTTTGTAAAATTTAGAGAATTGTTAAATGTAAAATCATAATGTACAGTACAAATGTAAGGAGGCGTGTTAGAATATGCATAGTACATTTGTCTGTACACTATATCATAGCATCTGTAGATAGGATGCGCAGAAGCGCTGTGCGCAACTACCCGACAGTGAGTCTCGTCTCGTTGCGCACCGTAGGTACTATATATAGTCAATGTTTGACTACGACTGGGCTCACTCGTTGCTGTACGTTCTTGGAGAGCTCACGCATGCTCGGCATGCTCTGTATATATCAATAAACTCTATTATTATTATAACTAATCCTCTCCGTGTCAACCTCATTTCAACACTCTGTGTCATACATTATAACACTCGCTAATACGAAAAAAGGGCAGTAGTAGGCTAATTGTGCCCGATACAACTGTACTATATATATGACCAAAAAATTCAGGGGGAATTGATTAATTTAGCTTAATACCAAACGATCAAAAGAATATCCTTTATTTTTTGTTTCCTTCCTAAAGAGGCCTTGTAATAGTAATTTTTTGAGTTTGTGTAAAAACACGTAAAAACCGCTGCCAATTCTTTGGCACGTAGCTTCCTTCAACCTTATGTATCGCTTTAATATCTAAATTGTTTTTACTTCATACATAATTCTATAAATTTTTATGCTTTTTCGTTTGATGGATAAAATTATTTCGAAATAATTATATTACATAATCAATGCGTAACTGAAAATATTGTATTTAACGATTTAATAAAATAAAAAACAGAAAAAAACTAGCCAAGGTATAGAAAAAAATCCATCAAATAGAAGCTAAGATCTAAGCGATGCAGTTTTCAGTTATATAGAGTATACAATATACCGGGTGAGAAAACGAAATTTTGAAGCTTAATATCTTTGAAACCATTTATTTGGTTTCATAACTCTTTGACGCATAGCATATTTTCAAAAATTTTGAAAATTTTGACTACTTAAAATTAAAGTAGTCTATAGAACAACATTCGATAATCATGATGTTTTAGCGAAAAGTTCAAAATTTAGTTTCTGAGATATAATGATAAGGATATAGTTCGCGGAACGTATCTAAAATCACCATTGATCGAAAAATCGTTATGAATATACGCACATGCGTAACTGAAAATCTTATTTTTAACGAATTAATAAAACAAAAACAGCAAAAAACGAGTCTAAGTATAGATTAAAATCCATTAATGGAAACTGAGATCGAAGCGATACAGTTTTCAGTTATATAGAGTATACAGGGTAAGAAAACAAAATTTTGAAGCTTAATAACTTTAAAACTAACTGGTATCATAAACAACCTAAAGAAAGAGATAAAGGTGCTATATAATGCTAACTAAATCCAAAATTTTAAATTGATTATTGCCTTTTTACTCCAGTTATCGCATCACGTAGAAAAAACGACTCATAGTATACAGGGTGAAAAAACAAAAGTTTGAAGCTCAATATCTTTGAAACTAACTGGTTTTATAAAAATCCCAAAGAAAGGGATCATTGTGCTATATAATGCTAACTAAATCCAAAATTTGAACTTGATTATTGCCTTTTTACTCCAGTTATCGCGTCACGTAGAAAAACGATTTTTTTCAGTTTTTGATGTTTTTCTCAGGATCTGCCCCATGAAATGACTTAAAATTTAAGTGGTATATAGTTCTAATTACCTTCAATAATCATATATTTTTTTAGAATGATTCGCTATTTAGTTTTTGAGTTATAACGATTTAAAAAAATTGCACTGTATTGTGTATAATAAAGGAACGACGAACGATAATATAAATTTTTCACGGTAAAAACATAGGCAATTTTATTCTCTTTCAGGTACATATTAAGCAATTTACTTTTATTAACTTTTCCGATAACTTTGTTGGCAAAAACTGAAATCTCAAAACTAAAAAATAACTATAAAAAAAAACACGTATATAAATTGTAAAAACGATCTTGCCACCCCTCTACTCCCACTCGCTCAATCGCCAGTTGGTCTTCCGCCCGCCGCAACGATGCGGGTGCGTCCAACTGTCTGCCGAAGTTCATCACAGCTGGTGATACTCCCGTCGCCGCGTGCACCACCGTATTGTACAAGAACGCAATCTCGTTGAGGTGCTGGTCCCAGGTTCGATGGTTTCCTTCTGCATACGTCATCATTTCTCGTTTCACTGTGCGGTTTACTCTCTCCACACGGTTAGGTTGCGGGTGGTATGGCGGGTTGAAAGAGTGTCGAATTCCTTGTGCCCGCCAGGTACTCGTCGATCAGTTTATTTTTGAACTCGGTACCGTTGTCGGAGTGAAATACTTCCGGTGCTCCGAAGCGCAATATCACTCGTTCTTTGAGTGCTGCTAAGATGGCTTTTCTGTTGGCTTTCCTCAGAGGCACGCACTCGATCCATCGTGTAAAGAGATCCTAGAAAATCAGGGCGTAGTCATGCCCTGCAGTCGTCCTTGGCATGGGACCCATGACGTCCCCCGCCACCATTTGCCACGGTCTCTGCACTACTCGCTTTCCCATTAGTCCGGGGCGCGGCCTCTGTTCGACCTTGCTCCGTTGGCATAGTTGGCAGCGCTGTAGATCGATACGTCTCTGTACATCCGTGGCCAGTAGTACAGCTCGGCCACCCTCTTGTATGTTTTTTCACGGCCAAAATGGCCTGCCGTCGGTTGGTCGTGGCATTCGTTCAGCACTTGTTCTCTCTGTTCTCCGGGTACAACCAACTTCCACGCTTCCTCATCTTCTCCGAGTGTGTCTGCAATCTCCGGATCCACTATATACTTGTATAGCCGCCCCCCCCCCCCACAATTTTCCATTCCGGAAAATTAGTAGGTTATACTGTCGAAATTTCCTTACTGCAAAGATTACAGCTAAGCACTCTCTCTCGCTTACTGTGTAGTTTCTCTCCGCTGGCGTGAGTACGCGACCTGAGAACTCAAGTACTCACTCCTTTCCGTCAACTTCTTGCGTTAAGACGATCCCTATCTCGGTGTTGCTGGCGTCTGTTTCAACTACGAATTCTTGACAAAATACTGGGCTGTGCAGTACTGGCGCTGAGGCGATCAGGGCCTTGATCGAGTCAAAGGCTCCTTGCTGTTCCTCCCCCCAGATATACGGCTGGTCCTTCTTCGTTAGCCGCGTTAGCGGCTCCGCTAGCGCTGCGTAGTTTCCTAAAAACTTTCGATACCACGACGCCATTCCGTGGAAGCGCCGGAGTTGTTTTAAGTTTTTCGGCACCGGGTAGTTGATGATCGGTGCGATTTTATCCGGGTCCGGCCTGAAGCCGTTTCTATTTACCGGTACGCCGAGGTACTTTACTTCTTCTCTACAAAATACGGTCTTCTCGCAGTTCACTGTCAGACCCGCATCCTTTATCCTTTTCAGCACGCACTCGAGAACCCTTTGGTGTTCCTCGAATGTCTCCGTGGCGATTATCACGTCGTCAAGATACGCGAACGCGTGCGGTTGTAGTTCTGGCGTAATGATCTTATCCATTAGTCGCTGGAACGTGGTCCCTGCTTCGGATAAACCGAACGGGAGCCGCGTTAACTGGAATAATCCCAATCCGGGTACCGTAAACGCCGTATACTGCTTGCTCTCTTCGCACAGCGGTATCTGGTGGTATGCGCTACTGAGATCAATCGGCGATATGTAACGCGCCTGTTGTAATTTTCTCAGTATCGCGTTCATCTGTGGTAGCGGGTACGCATCACATCTTGTGACCGCGTTGATCCTTCTGAAATCTACGAAAAATCTATATTTCCCGTTAGCCTTTCGTACTATCACCACCGGGCTCGAGTAAGCGCTGTTCGACGGTTCTATTATTCCTTGCGCGAGCATGTTTCGTACTTGCTCGTACATCTCTTCCTCCAGTTTCCTTGAAACTGGGAAGTATGTTTGCTTTATTGGTCTCGTCGTCTGCATCTCGATAGTGTGCTCGATCCAGCTTGTGCACCCGATTTCCCCGCTGTCTTGGCCGATCAGCCTATCGAGTAGCGCGTTAAGCGCCTCTCTCTCTCTCTCTCTCTCTCTCTCTCTCTCTCTCTCTCTCTCTCTCTCTCTCTCTCTCTCTTTTTCTCTCGCCGCGNGCACGGCGGCCAAGTCCATCGATGCCAGATCCGGCGAGCCACCGCCTTACGCCGCCAATTCCAGGTCCACGTATTCGTTGCTCTCTTTAAGGTGGATTTTCGAAGTTGTCGTGTCCAGCACTGCCTTAAACGTCAGCGTGAAGTTTACTCCGACTATGCAGTCTGTTGGAAGATCCGGGACTATGGCAAATCGTACTTCCTTTTTTAGACTGCCAACTTCGAAGGGCAACCATACGTATCCCACGATGGTGGCGTAGCTGCTGTCGGCTAGTTTTACGCCGCGACCATTGTTTGGCATAACCTGCCTTCCCAGCGCGCTCGATAGCTGTAGGCCCAGGCGGTCCATGCACGACGTCCACGCGACGCCCCGCTGTCGTATAAAGAATAGAATAAGAATAGAATACATTTATTTGACCGAATCAAAAAGTTACAAATCATACATGTTCTTTGTAAAGCTGTATAACACAGCAGTCAAGTCCCAAATCATACTTATTCAGGTACTCGTTGTAGTATATTGCGTATGACATAATACTTATAGTATATTGTCCTTATTCTATCACGTCATTGAATTGAAACAGCAACGCAGACTAGTGAGATTGCACAGTGGTCTTAAGGAAATAATATTTACAACACATAAAACGCAGATACATAGAATTAGCCTAGAATTAACATAAATATTATTGTACATAGCAGTCTCATTACTCATATTACAGTGAATCACAGCGAATTTAGCGACAAGTATTTTCGCATTGCTATTTTAAAGCCAGCCAGCGATGGCAAGGTTCGCATACCCTGTGGAAGGGAGTTCCACAGACGCGCCCCGCACGCGGCAAACGAGTTCAGTCCGACGTCCGTTCGCGACCCCGGAACCGACATATCTCTGGACACCCTACTGGAAGTCCTGCACTGGTTTCTTTTAAAGAGGGCCGCGAGATACGGAGGCTGCCCCATGCTATAGGCTTTATAAACCAACAGCGTGGCAAAGTACGCCCTTCTTTCCTTAGTGTCTAACCAGCCCAGTTTCTTCCTGTAGGGAGTGCTATCTCCTTCTAGCACCACATATATACCGCACACATGAATTCTGCAATCTCTGCAGTCGAGTCTGGAGCTCCCCGGACACATCAAGTTACACTACAGAGCAGTAATCTAGGTGAGAAATAGCAAGGGCGGCTGCCAGCTGCTTACGTAACGCCTCAGTGGTACAGGACCGAAAAGACCTGAGTCCATAAAGAACTCTGTTAACCTTTCGGCTAACTGCATCTACCTGCGGTTTCCACGTTAATTTAGAATCCATGATAACACCAAGGTTAGTTACTGTGTCGACGAATGGCACGAAAACAGCATCTTGCACCTCAACACCAGGCAAGTTCAACCCCTGCAGTTGATTCATATTGTACTTCGACCCAAAAATTATCGCTTTCGTCTTGCCAGTATTGAGATGCAATGCATTATCGGAGGCCCAAGCCGACACAACTCGCGCCACAGCCGACAGACGGCCCACACCCTCACGAAGATTGTCTCTCGTACATTGAGTGTAGGTTTGCCGATCGTCCGCGTATAGCAAATGCGCAACACTATTCGATAACAGTCCCCCTGGTCCTTTGAAATTAGACAATACGTCCTTAAGGTCATTTATATGTGGGACGCCAAGATTGGTTGTTAACCAATCCGACTCTCCGCTAGATGCAGTAACCACTCGTTGCTTACGCTCTGTCATAAGCGACTTGACCCACAGGACTACCGATCTAGATAGGCCCATCCTGATCAGCTTGCGTAGTAATTTTGAGAGTGATACGGTATCGAACGCTTTACTAAAGTCGAAAAGCAGTAAGATGGTCAGGAGCTGCTTTTGATCGTCTATACCCTGCCTTATGTCTTCCGTCAGTTTCAGTAGTGCTGTTTGCGTTGAGTTGTTCGTTCGAAAACCGGTCTGGAGAGGATCAAGAATCTTCTGTGAGTTTAGATATTCCGATATTTGGTCATGTGCGATCTTCTCCAGGACCTTCGAGAGGAAACTCAATAGGGCTATTGGACGAAAATCCGTAACAGCTGATGGAATTGCTTTCTTTTTAAGAGGCACTAAGCGAGCCCTCTTCCAGGCCCCAGGAAAGATCCCACTTGATAAGGAAGCATTGAACAATGTTACAAGATGGTGGCCAAGAACTGGCAGAGACTTCGCGATGACACTCTGGGGTATCCCATCCTCACCCTTAGCTTGCGACGAGAAATGAGCGACTGCCAGCACAACATCCGAAAAAGTCACCTCATGAAAAGTGAAACCACTCTCACTGGCTTCCGACACGATATCGCTCAGATCTGCCTCTCGCTCGAGATCGGATATGGACACCCCAGCGAAGTGATTGTTCAATTCATCGGGAGTAAAACCGTGTAGTTCACTCTTTGCTTTCGATATAAGTCCAAGATTCCGAAATTCGCTCCATATATTTTTGTTGTTATCAAGCGCATCAAAGATTCTGTTTTGTATAAAATTCTCTCGGGCTAGAGTAGTGCGTTCTTCAGCCTCAGCGGCGAGAGACTGATATTCTGTCCACAGGTCGTCACGTCGTCGAGTGTCACGTCGAGCTTGTTTGTGCCGTCTTTTTAACGCGTCTCTGTGGTTATACAGGTCTTTGAGCTCTGCATCTACCCAGGGTGGAAGACCCTTTTTCTTCGGTTTATATTCTTTCAATGGAGCTAGTTGGTCAATGACACTCATGATGTTTTCACTTAGATGGTCAAGTCGTGTGTCAACTCCGTTGCTCGGACAATTCACTGCCGACCATTCACAAGCAGCAAGAAGGGATAGGAGTTCCCCCGTATTAATCGACTTAAAGTCCCTGTATGTAAAACTGTTGAGAGTAGGGGGTTCCACAGTTTGAAATTTAATCTCAACATCGATAACATTGTGCTTGCTTGGGAACGCCGCCAGCGAATTGCTCGCATTCAGCACTACATTGTCATCGTCAGTATAGATCACATCAATCCATGTGTGCGAATCGCCTACATGGTGTGTTGCACCATGATTCACTAATTTTAGGTTCATTTCGCAAGCTAGTTCTCGGAAAAATTCAGCATCGCGTGAGGTCGAGAGCATGTTAGCGTTCAGTTCTCCCATCACTATCCTACAGTCATATCCCATGGAATATTTACGCAAATCTTCCGTAAGATCTGAATTCTCAATAGAGATACCTGGTGGTCGGTAAATCACAGCAACGAAAATGGGCGTCATGGTGCCCTGTTGTATGGTACACATTAAGTATTCCGGAATACCCGGTTTTCCTTCGAGCTGTGTTGGTGATGAACACAACAGCGTAGCTTTGTAGTCGTTCCGAACATACAGAGCAACTCCTCCACCACGCTTATTTCTGTCCTGCCTCATAATTGAAAACCCATCTATCCGAACGAACACGTCATCGACCTCATGCCCGAATCGCGTCTCAGCCACACCGAAAATGTGATACGAGGGTCGAGCCGTGTCCAGGAATTGACGAAACATCCCCATATGCGCATAGAGGGAGGTGGCGTTAAGGAAACCCGCCCTCAAACCGTCACACTCTGCTCCCGCGACCCTTCCACGATCTAGTCAATCCCCACCAGCCACTGACTGTGAGTCCACGCTCACTACGTCTGTTGCGCCAACATTGTCATTAACTAAGCTATTTACAGAATTTTTAGTGCTTATTGCACAGTCATAGGATGCAGCAATCGCGTGCAAGTCAGCTGCCGTTTGAAACGAATGCGACATTTCCCCATCTCGCATTTTTACTAGGAAACGACCGCCTCTGTGCCAGACATATTTGAATTTGAGACCGCGAGCTAAACTTTTGAGACTATTAAATTGCAAAAATAATTCTTTACTTAACATTTCGTTTATAAAAATTTTACTTTGTATCAAGCTATTACTCGTTTCCGGAGGCAAATGCGAGACGTTAATATGTTGCGTACTTAGTCCAGTGATCTGATGCTTCGCTCGCATTATGTCCTTCACGATGGTGCCGCTCGAAAGACGAACCACCCACGGCGATAATCGATCACAGTTCTCCTTTATTTTCGTGTTTGCACGCAGCATCCGCGTAGACAATATATTGTCCCTCGCGACGGAAGGCAGAACAGTGCTGAGTATAGCGTGGGCCACGTCTCCACGCTCTTGCTCAGTACCATCAAAGATATTAGAGACAATTATTTCTGCAGTAGACTCACCACTGCTCAGCCTGTCCGTCGATGAGGAACTCCCGCCAGCAGAGTGATCAACAAGCCTCCCTCCAATCTTACCACCCTTCTTCCCACGATTCCCACTGCGACGTCGTCCTTTACAGACCGCAAAATCGTCTGTATCAGTCGACCTGGAGGCGCCAGCACCCCCATTCGCATCGACTGACTCTATATCTCTAAGCGAAACAAAAACTCGTGATGCGTTCAGCATTGCAGCTTTGATAATTACGCGCATCAGTATCATTAGCATCACCTCTTGCACCATTACTTAGACTAAAGCTAGAGCTAGGACTACCATCATCAACGTCGGTCCGAGCGCCATCAACAACAGATTTTTCAACCTTGAGCATTACTCGCGTAAGCTCTTCCAGTTTTTCTCTAAGCATTTTATTTTCTTTCGAGAGCAGAGAGCGATCAGAAGCTTCCAACCCTCGCTTGCATCCACCAGCGTCTTTCCTGGGGATTATCCTCGTCGTACGGAGTTTCGACGCTCTCCGTTTGACTGCCCGGGGCTTCTTCTGTCACCTCGTTAGGTTTCTTCTGGTCCCCGCCAGGCTTTCTGCGCTGAGCTCCGCACCTGCCTGCCTCATCGCCTCTTCCGTCGGCGCGTGTCGCCGTTAGGGATGAGAGCGCGGCGGACTTTTGCGCATTCCCGTCCGTCGCTTTCACTTCCGTCTCTTTGCTGAGACCCACTGCCGTCGCAGCGCCAAGCCTCTCGCTCTTCACCGGCGAAGTTCCGCTTGCCGTGTGCCGTTCGGCACACGCTCCTGAGGCCTTAGTTACGGGGTGGCTCTCGCTCCCCGTCTCTTCTGCGGAGGTCGTACCGGAGATTTGTGAGCGTCTGTCGGCCTCCTCTAGGCGCTCGCTTTTTCGTTTCCCTCCGGACAATGTTTCCTGATGTGGCCTTTTATATGGCACTTATAGCAAACCTGGTCTTCTGGTTTACCCCCGTGTTGTTTACGGTGATGTAATTTGCTGCCGCTACTGCCATTCCCCAGCCGTTCATCCAGCATTTTGCTGATCATGGCTGCCATCTCTGCAGCGGAATTCGTGGGTGGTTCCATTTCAACTGCAGCCACCTTCGTTGTAGCGGTCGGTGGCTGATTCGTTGCGTTGTATGCCAAATTCGAATACAACGTTTCGGCTGGTGTAGGAGGGTAGCGATAGTTATTCCGTGTCGCAATTACTGTTTCTGCTCTGTCGCCATTGTTCAAAAGGTTTTCCAATCGTTGCAGCTCCCTCGGGGTGTTAGTACCTGCAACTCTGGCCTCAAGTTCCGGGGTAGGATATTTAGTACTTGCTCCACCGTTGGAGCTGGTTTCAATTCGTCCATCATGCTCCTCAGACAGGTCATATAATCGCGCACGGTTTCTTCCTCGCCTTGAAAACGTCTCTCGACGTCGGAGGCCAGGCGCTGCTGGGTTTGCCTATTGGTCCCGTACCATTCTAGCAGTGCGTCTCGGAAATCTTCCCACGTCTCCCAGTCGGTGCTATTACTGTAGTACCACTCGGCAGCCAGGCCCGTTAGCACGTTCGGTAGCGCGTCCAGTTTATCCTTCTCTGATATCTTAGCTGCCTCCATATTCTTCTCCAGCTGGTTGAGAAACCTTTCAACACGCTCTGCGCCCGTTCCCGCGAACTGTAGGTCCCATTTTTGCACTGTTCCGACGAGGTCGTGCGTCTTACTCCTGTCTCCTGGGGTATCCGGTGTACTTGGCTTGCGTCTTTTTGCAAGGCCTCCTCGGCCGCTCTTCGGTGTCGAGGGTGTGGTGTTCGTTGCATCCTCGGCGAATGTTACCCTGGCCGGCGGGTATCCTGTTGTATTTTCCATGTGCGTGCTCGATGCTCTCGTTTCCATCTGCGCGGCCTGTAGCCGCCCTCTCAGCTCGTTCACTGTCTGCTGCAGGTCTGTGATGTAGTCCGATATCCCGGGTGACATGGCGTACTCTTTTCCGTCGGTGCCTACTATTGTTTCAGCTTATAATTCGACTCTGTTTTAGCTGCTGCTTGCTAGCTGCTGCTATCGGTATCTCTTGGACTTGCTCCAAGACCTGCTCCCCTTCATCCTCGTTTCTCTGTAGGGTCTGATGGAGCCCACTACGTATGGCTGGGTCCGCTAGGGTTCCCTCCAGCGGGTGCGGGGCAGCCTCAGTGCCGCTCGTTCGTCGGTGTTGTTCGCACACGGACCTTATGAAATTTCTTCGCAGTGACACTCTCTCGGCCTTGATATCCACCGGGTCGAGGTACATGGATGGTACAAAGTCTCGGCTGTTATACTCCTCCGTGATCCACTTGTGTATCCTCTCCACTTTGGCGCCAGCATCCCCGTTTGGCTGCAAATCTAACCTATCTAGTGCTGTATGCACACCCTCCTCCCCTAGTTCTAGTAGCCAATCGCCTATTCCCTCTTCCTTTCCTTAGCATTGTGTCGTCTTGCGTGCTTCGCAGTCTCTACTCTGCAAGACTCTCCTTCGCTGCCGTTTATTCAACCGCTTATACGTGTGCCGTCGGTCATCTCTTAAAATACCCCGGTCGAAAAAAAATATAAATCATTTTACATCTAGTGGTCAATACTGATAAAACAATCCATGTGAGCGATGTTTTCACCTCTGCAAAATCTTCGCTGCTTAAAAAAACAAAACTCTCAAGAAAATAAAATCAATTCCGTCTTTGCAGGGTTTTCGATTTACTAAACTAATAACGGTCTGACCTGGCGGCAGTGCCACTCCTGTTCTCATTTACAAGAGCATTCCCTGTTTCTAAAATTTGTGGCAGATCGCGAAAATCCTAGTTATACGCTACGCACGCGACACTTTTAGTCGTGCGAGTGTGAGAGGCCTACTATGCCGACGGCTCTGCTGGCCGTCGGATGCGTGTCTCCGTGTACCTGTGTGCACGGAGAGATGGTCGCCGAAATTCCCAACTCGCCGCTCGGTGTGACAAGTATACCTATAGCGTGAGACTTGACTCGCTGCTCGTCGCAGCGAGAGTATGTTGCATTGTGATTCGACTGTACGCTTTCCGTACGCGTGCACTCGGCTCTCTCTTCGTTTAGTGTTATGTGCTGCTCGGCCCCCTCTCTCCGCGCTACCTTCGGCCCGACTCCGGCGTGTCGTGGCGCAGCGGACTGTTGCTGTGTGCGCTCTACATATACTATACTAATACGTGGGCCTGCCACTCGGCCCACGGAAACTCGGCGCTGCGCCAACTGCCACTCCGGAGTCTTTCTCTCTCACTCGTACTTACAGCCGCTGACTTCGAGCTTCGCGCGCGGCATAAACACGCTTTGTTTACGTCCGCGCTGCTCGCTCGCTGCGTCCTCTTGCCCGCTGATTTTATGAGCGCTGTTGCTACGCCGTTACTTTTGAATCTGATCCGCGCTCGACTATACTACCGCACTGAATTTATTCGGTTTTTCTCCGGTTTCTCCGGTTTTCCTCGTCACCGCTGTATGCAGTTGGGCGCTAGTTGTAATGGTGTGGTTGGCTAGCCCTGTACGACCGCGAAGATGTCGTACGTCACCACGATTGCGACTCTATAATGCGTGTGGCTGTTCCCTCGATGTGAGCCGGGCGATAGCGCGCGCACACTAGCCGGGGAGTGCAACGCTATCGCTCGTGCGTTGGCTCACCAATTCCGTCACTACAAATGCGTGGTGCGTCCGGTGCACCACGCTTCCTCCGCGTATGACCGTGAGTCCTAACAGTTGATGAGGAGTTCGGGTTACTCGAATAACAAAGCGTGCAGTTCGTGTTAAGACCAAGATGATGTATTGTCTCTCTTTCAATGATTACAATTATGTTACAAAATCGCGCGCGATAGCAAGAGGAACGCGCGCGGATCTTAGAAGTAGCCGGGTCGATGGCTCCGTGGCGACGAGCCTCGACCTTCGGCGGCTTCGTGCGGAAACTCGGAAAATAGTGTCGGACTTACTCGGTCGTTGGCCACTCGCAAATGCCTCGTCGTCTCGCGTTCTCTACGACGATCCCCAGAAACCGGAGTCGATGCCTCTCGGAGCTGAAGGCGTCCCTCAAGCCGATGCAGTGCTCTACAGATCTCCGTGTACGCCGGTGTGGTAGACGATCCTTGGACGGTTGACGGTATAGCAACGATGTTCTCTCTGCCGTAGCGAACTCGAGTCTGATCTCTCTCCCGCGCGCGTGGCCTAAACCGCTGGCGGCGACCGCCGCCGTCGTCTGCTGCCTAGTTCTTACCTCGCGCTACGTACGAGCGCGGAAAATACAAACGCTCGTTACAGTGTGTGTTTTTTTTATGTGGCGTAGGCAGAGCTAGCTTTGCACAAGTAACATTGTTAAATAATACTTCCTCGGGGCCCGTTAAGGGAACGGATACACCTCAAAATATCTGAAAATAAAAATATTGAATTTTGTATTCATAACTATGATAAATTGTTTAAAAATTGTTTAAACAATAGTATGAGTTTCGAAACATTGTAATATATCAAAAACAATATTTTTATATGTCATATACTGGGCACAACGATTCTTCGAAGCCGAGAATTCATGATTTTCATTTTTACAGCTACCGCAGACTTACTTGGGATTTTGGCTTCGAATGGCACTTTTACTTTAATAAATATGCTTGAAATTTTTTTTTTTTTTTGCTTCCTCCTCAAGAGGAAGCTATGTAATAGTAAAATTTTCAGTTTTGCTAATACTTCGTGGAAACGCATTTGGAGGTGTTTGGAGTACGAATCATACGTTTTTAGAAAATGTCCGTGCGTATGGCTGTGTGTGTGTGTGTGTGTGTGTGTGTGTGTGTGTGTGTATGTACGTATACCGCCATAATTTTGGAACCATGCGACGGATCGTAATAAAATTTGACATGCATATATTTTTTCTAATTCTGAATTTAGGTCATTTTTTGTTTTATGATTCTGACCATTTTATGGCCATATTATAGCCATTTTTCTATTTTTGAAAAAATATTTTTGCTTTTTTATAATGATATGATTTATACAATATATTCAACAATAGTGTATCTAAAAGAACATAAATTTGTCTACTTTTTCCCGCAAGATTTTCTAGATTGACTGATCTGTTCATTTTTTATGATATAAAAGGTAATTTTTCGATAAACATATATAACTCAAAAAATAAATAGTTAAATGTTTTGAAAAAATTCATGACAATAAAAAACAACGATATCTACTAGTTGTAAAAATTTTAAGCAATTTTGGCGACTAGTTTTTGAGATAAAAATCAAAAACTAAAAAAAATGGTTTTTTTATGTCGTACGATTACGGGAGTAAAAAGGTTTAAATTGAGTTGAAATTTTAGGAAAAGATTGATCTTTTGATCACTTCGGCTAGGTTCTTTTTGTAGCTTATGAAACCTTTTAGTTTAAAAGATATTAAGATTCAAATTCTTCAACTCTCACCCTGTATACTCTGTGTGACTGAACATTATTATTTTTGTTAAACCATATAATTTGATAATTAAAGCTTAGTATATTTTGAGAGTTTTCATGGTTTAATAAAATGTCTGTGTAGATGGTTTTGTCTCTCTCTGTGTGTGTGTGTGTGTGTGTGTGTGTGTGTGTGTGTGTGTGCGCGCGCGTGCGTGCGTAATATTACATTTAAAACAATATCAAAAATCGGAAAAGGAGGAAGTAAGTGCCAAAGACTTGCAAGCGGTTTTTTTTTTTCAGTGATAGAATCGAAAACTGAAAAAAAATGCGTTTACTTGTCCAACGTTTACAAGAGCTAAAAAGACTTTAATACATTTGAAATTTTTGTATGTGCTGTGTGCGTGCATGCGTGCGTACGTATACTGTTATAATTCTTTTTTTTTGGAACTAGTGATCGATCGTAATAAGATTGGCGAACGTGCATATCTGTTTTTCTGCATTATCTGAATTCGAGTAAATTTTCTTTTAAGATTTAGACTATTTTATGACCATTTCATGGCCATTTTTCGATTTTTGAAAAAATATTTTTGCTTTTTATTATGATATGATTTATACAATATATTCAACAGTAGTGTACATAAAAGACTGCTACCCACAAGGTTGGAATATATACTGATACCCATAAGGTTGGAATCCACCTTAACCCCCCCTCCCCTGATACCCCTCTCCTACAAGTGTCTTCCTAACCTATCCTTTTAGTATCGAATAGTAGCAAATATTTAAATCAAAGAATGCGTTGATTGTCCCATGTAATTATCTTCCACTAGCAGAATAGGAGGAAGCTAAGTGCCAATGACTTGGCAGCGGTTTTTTTCCCGTGCTTCCGTTCAGACACATTTTTATTAATTTCACAAGTTTTTTGGTACGCCCAGGAGCACAAGGATTTGATACATTTTGCTTCTCTTGATAGCATCATACACTTTTTTAAAATCTATGAATAACTAGTGTATTGTTTCGCAATATTCCCATTTTTTCTCTAACAGCTGTCTTATAGTAAACATTTAATCGCTCGTCGACCTGTTAGGCCGGAATCCACACTGATAATCTCCTATTATATCTTCCGCGAACGGTGTGAGTCTGGCCTGTATTACGTTTGACAGAACTTTTTAAAAATCGGTATGATGATGGATTCTTTCCAGTTGTCCGGCATTGTTTCATTTTTCCAAATAGAGCGTACTAGTTCAAAAATGTTCGATGTCAGCGCAGTACCCCCATATTTAAGTAGTTCAGCTGGTATAGAATCGTTTCCCGCGGCCTTATTATTTTTTAGTTTTTTGATCGCGGCTTCTACTTCTTTATAGGTCGGTTCTTCCATATGGAGTTCAGCAGTGTGGATTTCGTCTCCCGTTTCCTCGCAGTTTTCATGTACGTTTAGCAGCTTATCAAAATAGCCCTTCCACAGCTTTAGCAGTTCACCTTCGCTTGGGACGAGATTCCCGCCCTCATCTTTCATTAATTGTGATCTACTCTGGAAACCCTTCCTAATAGCGTTAATTCCTTTGTACATCTCGCGCGGGTTATTTTCCTCACTATTAGTTTCTATTTTTCTAATCTGATTCTTTTGATACTCGCGTTTTTTGTTCCTGTAAATCGCCCCCACTTGCCTTCTTATTTCGTGGTACTCTTCACGGCCTATCGCTCCATTGGTGTTACGCTGTCTAATTTGGCCTTTTGCGCCTTTCAAACTCAGAGTTCGCACTCTTCGTCCAACCATGTTTGCTCTTTGGTTTTTATTTCTACCTAGCACTTTATTCGCGGCCTTTTTATAGTTTTTTCGATATCCCCCACGACTGTTCGGGTCGTCATCTACCTCCGTCGCGTGCATCCGTTTTTCGAGTACTGAAACGATTTCTTATTTCTATTGATACTTAATTCGTTCTATCCCGTTCTGTATAGTTTTTTCATATTCGAACGTTTTCTACTTTGTTCGCCCGTTTACTATTTTGCCCAGGCTACTAATTTGCGCTCTTAATTTGGCGTATCTACTAGAAATGATCCGAGTCGCAATCCGCCCCCCCCCCCCTATAGGTCTTACGTCAAAAGTACGTTCGTGTGGCTCATTAGTCGGATAGTAAAGAGATCGATTTGGGACGTTTTTTCGTGGCTCCGTCCGGCGATGTCCACGTTACTTTGTGTATATCCTTGCTGCTGAAAGCCACGATACTCTTTTCTATAAGATCTTTTCCGCCGCGAAATTTATGACTCTAATACCGTTATCGTTGCTGAGTTTGTGCCAGACTTTCTATGCCTATAGTGGTTAAACATTATTCTCTTTCCCTATTTTAGCGTTGAAATCCCCCACTACTATTTTGGTGTCGTAAGACGCGAATTGGTCGATTAATTGCTCCAAGGCTTCGTAATAAAGATCCTTCACTTCTTCCTCTTTGTCCTCCGTAGGACAATGCACGTTAATAACCACGTAATTGTACCACGCTCTTTCGATGATGATATACGAGAGTCTGTCGTTTACGAATTTGAAACTTTTAACCGCGTGTATAATTCTTTTGTTAATCAGGAATCCGGTACCTAGGGAATGTCCGCTCGCGCCCCCGTACATAAAGGTGAAGTTTTTGTTTCCTAACATACCGCTATCATGCCACCGAGTTTCTTGTATAGCTACTAAGTCTAGATTGTACCCGTCAGCTTCTTTTAAGATTTCCCGGTACGCGCCTGCTCTTTATAAACTGCGCACATTTCACGTTCCTACCTTTAAGTCCCTATTGATTTTGGTTTGGTTTTGGTTATTTTGAGCCATGATAGTAAGTGAAACTCACGCGTTTTGCATCCTGTTCCGATCGCAGGTGAATCATCCGTTCTAGAGGTGATAACCCCCCTACCTCTCTAGAACTAAGTATGAGAGCTTTCTGACTTTGATGAGGACGGAGGACGGACACACTCTTAGTAGACTAATTTTTAAATTTATATATATAAATATATATGTAAGCTTGTGGGTTACTAAGCTTGGCTTTGTCACTTGTTGACATGTGAGTGAGAGCCAGTATGTAATAAGACTCCGAGCCGTTAGGATCGTTATAAGTGAGGTTATTGAAACTGATGTACTTAAAGGTTTGCTATCGACAATTGTATAGATTCAGGTTAGTCTTAAGTTTATACGTTCACTGTAATATTTTTAGCCTTTACTAATTTGTTCATATCGTTAATATTTCAGTTGTTTATACTACAACATACAGGTGTTGATTTCTAACCTAAAACTCCACTCCATCGAACCTCTCAATGAAATCGTTTCAAATTTTAACAGCAGATAGCTTTTTTTATGTTAAAGAGCCAAAAAAATGTAGGACCAGTCGACTATATTGTTTTAAAGATATAAGGAATCAAAAAATTTTCAAAAAAAAATTCAAACCTTGATATCTCAAGAATCATAGGGTTTTGAAAGCTGCGCAAAGAACTTAGCCGAGTGACATAAAAAATCTACCTTTTCCCAAAATTTCAAATGTATTAAAGTCTTTTTACTCTCGTAAACGTTGGACATAGTAAACTCATTTTTTTTTCAGTTTTCGATTTATCACTGAAAAAAACCGCTGCCAAGTCTTTGGCACTTAGCTTCCTCCTTTTTCGATTTTTGATATTGTTTTAAATGTAATATTACGCACGCACGCGCGCGCACAGACACACACACACACACACACACAACATGCAAACATCTGGCCGGACTATTTTATAAAACATGAAAGTCTCAAAATTACTAAGCTTTAATTATCAAATTGATATGGTTTAACAAAAATGAATAATGTTCATCGGTCCCCAACCACAGAAGTATACAGGTTGAGAGTTGAAGAATTTGAATCTTCATACTCTTTTAAAGTAAAGGTGTCATAAGCTCAAAAAGAACCTAGCCGAAGTGATCAAGAGTCATCTTTCCTAAATATTTCACTCAATTAAACGCTTATTTACTCCGTAGGCAAGTAAAAAAAAATGTTTTTTAGTTTTTCGATTTTTATCTCAAAATAGTCGCCAATTGGCTTAAAGATTTTTACAGGCACTACGTAGATACGTTGTTTTTCTATTGTCATGAATTTTTCAAAACATGTTAATAGTTTAGTTTTTGAGTTATATATGTTATCGAAAAATTACCTTTTATATCAATAAAAAATAGAACAGATCAGCTCAATCTAAGAAAATCTTGTCGGGAAAAAGTAGACAATTTTATGTTTCTTTAGATACCTATTTGATATATTGTATAAGTATAATCAATATAAAAAAGCAAAATATATTTTTTCACAAAATAGAAAAATGGCTATCATATGGCCATAAAATGGTCAGAATCATAAAACAAAAAATGACCTAAATTCAGAATTAGAAAAAATATATGCATGTCAAATTTTATTACGATCCGTCGCATGGTTCCAAAATTATGGCGGTATACGTACATACACACACACATACACACACACACACACACACACACAGCCATCCGCACGGACATTTTCTAAAAACGTATGATTCGTACTCCAAACACCTCCAAATGCGTTTCCACGAAGTATTAGCAAAACTGAAAATTTTACTATCACAAAGCTTCCTCTTGAGGAGGAAGCAAAAATTTATATGCATTTTCAGTTCACCAAAAGTTGTTCTTACGGATAGAGATGCAAATTTCACAAGTAAAATCTTAAAAGCTGTAGCACGGAGATTTAAGTTTTCAAAAATAGAGACAACGTCTTTCTCGCCGCAATCGAATGGCTCATTAGAAAGAGCTCATCACCCATTGTGTGAATATCTGAAAAACTTTTCTACGAAAAAAATTGAGTGGGATGGTTTGTTAGAATTAGCACAATTTAATTATAATACAAGTGTACATAGCGCTCATAGATTCACACCGTATAAACTGGTTTTCGCGTATCCACCGAGATTACCTTGAAGTGAACCTTTAAAATTATCAGAGCAACTTCCAACTTTCAATAATTATTTATCGAATTTAATTACCAATATGAAAGACATTGCTAGCCTTGCACGTGGAAATCTAATATTATCAAAAGAAAAATCTAAAAAATATTATAATCGTTTTACAAATCCTGTTAAGTTTAACAAAGGAGATCAAGTCTGGCTCATAAAAGAACCAAAACCAGAAAAATTAGACAAAAATCAAAACCTGGGACCTTTTGAAGTTTTAGATGTCACTGAGAATAGCAATGTCATAATAAATAAAAATGGAAAGCCAAACACAGTTCATGCTAATAAATTGATTATGTATAAAAAAGAAAACTAACATTCATTTCTGTTTTAGGAAACCCTGAACCATGATCTTCAAAATATTTTTATTAACGATAATTTTTAAAATAAATGAAGCAATCATTGGCTATGACTGCGGCACAACAACGCCAAATATAACAACATTCTCCCTACTGGCCTTCCCTAAATATTTCCAGTGTCCAGCCTCTCTCGTAACCTTTGTCAAAGACGTATCTTGCACGACTGACGCGAACCAGCTCACCGACTTTGAACTTGTGTCTTATCGGCTTATGACCATTCTTATCGTAGCGACGCTGTAAATTCTCCCGTGCTTTGGCAACGTTGTATACAGTCACAGATGCCGGTGTCATCTTTGTCGCCGAGTGCTTACTGTGATTGTAAGCCGCTAGTATGTTCTGCAATACATCGATGTATTTCCGTGTATTTTTGTGGGTAAAATATCGCCAAATTCGCTCCTTAACGGTTCGTATCAGTCTCTCTGCGATCGCTGCCTTTGTATCCGGACTGCGAGCAACTCTGTGAACAATGTCGTTGTCGCGCAAAACTTGCTGTGTCTCACGACCCATGAATTCAGATAAGGGTAAAGACGCCTATTGCTTCTCGAAAACACACGCGAGAAAGCCTCAGCGACGTTTTTCGAGGTTTTTTCCTTGATCGGTTCCAACCAACTAAATTTGCTGACCACGTCGATCACCGTCAGAATGTAACAGTAGCCGTCATTGTAAGTTTTCAGAGATCTCAAATCCATTAGATCAGCTTCCCACAAATCATCTAAATTTCGCACATTATAGCTGCGTCGTGCAAATCGACGTCAAACGGGTCGATTTAGATTATACGCATCTTGACTCTCAAGCCACTCCACAACAGTTTCGCGATTAAAATTTTTTTCGTTTTTATTACCTTTTTTTCTTCTTGTTGTATTCTTCCCGCGTGTAGCTTGAAAAAGTTTTTCAACACCAGCGTACGCTGCCGGGTATGGAGATGCGTAATAAATGTTCTCAAATTTATCCTTATTCTTCCCCCTACTCCTCCTCCTCTTCCTCCTCCTTCCACTACTCATTGTGTGTCTTTTTTTCTTTTTTCAATTTTCTCTCTTTGTGCTCTCTTACTGTTTTTTCCACCGATGCGTCAACTTAGCTGATAGATTTCTTATCCTTCTTCTTCTTCTTCTTCTCCTTATTCTTCAGTGCCCTTTTTATCCGTGAAAAAATTTTTTCAAATTTTATCTTGTTCACCATGCAGCAGACGGTCATCATTGCCAGTGATGACCGCCTGCCACAGGATCAGCCTTTCGTCGGATGCCTTGCCTATCTCCGTAGACCAAATCATGCTGACGACATACTTCGTCCAGTGGATTGATGCCGACTTCACCACGTTCAATGCGTTCCGCTAGTTTTGTACCTGGACCGCAGAATCTGTATCCGGGTACGTGCATTTCGAACGGTAGTAGATTAATCAATTCATCTAGCGCACTATTTTTGTCTACACTTGATCGTTCTTGTTCTTCGTCTTCTTCTTTGACGGTGTTTTTGTTCTCGTGCTCGGGGTGTTGAATCTCCCGCTCAATCATCGCCATGTTTTAACTTCAGAAGAGGATATGGCTACTTTTTTTTCGCACTTGCTTGACCCGCGACTGTTTTTTTCTTTTTCTGCTTTATCACTCGCGCTGCTACACCACCGCTGCTTTCGGTGCTGTCAGCAGTACTACTGCCTTCGCGACTACCACTCTCAGCACGACGACGTGGTGTAACGAATAGACGATTGATGCCACCTGGTGTCACATGCTGTCGTGGAATAGTACCGCTAGCACCACCTGGCGGTACTGGTGTAGAATTCCTAGGTGGATCAACACCTGGTGTACTAGCTATCATGTTATTCCAAACGCGGTTATTACCAATGTATTCTCTTGGTATAAATGATTCACGAAGAGCAACGGCGAATTGCGTATGACCAAATGGTGGTGTGCATTTTCTATTTCTCATAGTATCGTTTATCAGATCGATTATGTTGGCATTGTGTATACGTACACCACCTATTGTCACGACACCGTTCTCATCCCAAGTAATGTTGCCACTAACTCGTAATTTACGCAATACGTGACCAGCTTTCTGTCTGTACTTTGTAAGTACACTCTCTATGATACCCGCATAGATTCGATCCTCTTCTTCTACTCGCTGTATTTCGTTGTCATCATAATTGTCATCGCCGTCTTCGTTGTACTCATTGTCATTGTTCTTCTTTTTCATTTGACGCTGCTCTTTTTTATCTTTCTCCTCCTTTTTCATACCCTTAGAATAGCTATCAAAATCTTTGAATTGAAGATTGCTGTAGCACTGATCGATATTGGCTCCATTTTTCTCCCTCACTTTTGCACGTAGATGAATTCAGTATGTTGCTCATTTCAGCATCCAATCTAGTCATCACGTTACCAGGTGTTTGAACTGTCTTTAGTATAGAACCATCATCGTTACCGCGACAACCGTTTGCTAACATACTCTGGAGACATTCAACGTTCTCGCGAGGTACAAGCACCATCTTCTTGGCGTGTTCCATACTGCCTACTTACTTACTAATGATACTAGCCAACAGTGTACCAATGATTGGTGCTAATAATGCAGGCAAGAAACCACCACGCTGTACAATAATTTTCTTCTTGTTCGACAGACTCACACAAGGCTCGGCTAGTTTTCGCAGTTTTTGCGTGTCTGCGTAAGCGCGACTTGTGACACTTTTCCAGTGGAACGTTACCAATTAACACATTTAATGCACACTCGCAAATATGACACACCAGTTTCGAATCAGCCATCTTCAAGAGAGCCTTTTGCTGATTATTATTCAAATGGAATAGCGCCTTTAAAATAACAGTGTCCTTACGAGTAAAAAGATGTCGCATCTCAGGCGAACCCATCACAGGGAAGCGATTGGCAGAAGGTTCGAAGTGTCACCACCTTTTATCTTTTTATTACGTGACACATAGACGTAGTGCAACTCGTTCTCCGCGAAGATACAGGTGCGAAATCTACAGTTGTCCGGTGTATTCTGCTTCAAATCCAGTAGAAGATACCCGTAGGGTCTCGAGGTGGCGTCCCAGTATGCTTCTTGCAAAAATCGTGAATCCTCTGGACACAGTTGACGCGATAGATGTTGTATCTGAGATCTGTCACGCAAATTTCTAAAAATCACAATGTATTGAGCATTGAGAGATATGTCGCGTTGTCCCCTACCCTGATGGAAGACGTTCTGAGTGATGAATATCACTGAGAGCGAGTGATGATGGGATGCTTTACCTACCTTTTTGCCTTGCAGTTCCTTGTAGCTTGGCTGCCACTCTCCGTAGTAGATGATCACGCGCTCGATTCTCGTATCGCATAGACGATCGTGATCCTTGAGGAACTTTTTGAGGAATACTGTTTTACCACAACCCGTGGGGCCGCACAGCATAGAGGTAAATGGATGTTTCCATCGTGTGTCCATAACTGCTACTGACGTCTATCGATTACAGTTCCCTTTTACTACTCTACTCCTCAGACAAACACCTTATAGATTGTGAATAATACACGATAATCAAATTGACCAATCACCTTACATGAAAAGCAGCGCCATCTATGAGTTTGGGAATTAATTTAAGCTTGAAATACAATATACATTTTTTCTTTCTTTTTCTCTTTCTGCATTTATTTTGTTTTTCCTTTTTGTTTACAGTCATTATCAAGTTGTTGTAAATTCAATTGCATTTTTTCCTTTATATGTTAAGAATAACTATAGTTTGTTGGCTTGTTCGCTTAGACTATTGAACAAATTCTCGTCTTTGAGCAGTGCAGCTGATACTCTTGACGGGAGAAAAATTTTGAATTCGTCGTCGAGGATAGCGGTGACCTTTGAACCGAAACGTGTCTTCACTTGTTTGAACGACATCAGCATATGATAATGACCGACCTCCTTTTCGACGACTTTCTTGGTGGGCAGGTATTCCCCACTGACAATCTTGTTAAAAACCCTCTAAATCTATCTGAAAAATATAACAATGGTATTAATAATAAATAATGATAATAGATAACACAATAATAACAATTATGAATATACATACTTTTTTAAATAGAGATCGTCGTTGTCTTGTTCTCTCTCTCTCTCTCTCTCTCTCTCTCTCTCTCGTACTGCAGATAACTTAGTTGCGCTCGCTGGGTGCCTTATATACTCTCTCTAGATCTTTCCACCTCCTTCGCTACTGTCGCTCCCACCATCACCACCACCACCACCACCATCACCATTGTTAGAAAGGTGAAGTCAGCACCACTTGAAACATCCAATCAGGTTACATTGATAGCGTGGCGGACGACCAATCGGTTCAAAGATGATGACACTAGCAGGAGTGTCCAATAATAAGCATGTCTTATAACGCCATCTGTGCTCTGAGTTTCGCTACATAGTGATCTTAAAACCGTACGGGTAACTTTTGTCCAATGTTATAAATCTTCTTTTGTTATAAACAGGTTTGCATGTCTTTGTCTCTTTCTGGGTTATTACATCATGAAATACCGTTCTACGTATAACGGAATTATTCAATACTATTTCCAAATTCGGAGAAGTGATCATCTCTCGAATAGAATCAAAATTGACTAGTTGACTATTTGCGTAATTTAGTCGAATACCTTTTACTTTACACACACACTCCTCCTGTCCATTCGGTTTTCTACACTTGTACGCATAAAACTTTGGACCACCTGACAAAAAGGTCGTTATATAGGTCCCAGGACCCTTGTCGGCTAGCTCATCCGTTAGACTACCCAATGATGTCCCGATCGGTAGCTCGTACTCCCCGTTTTCACCTTTGCAAACATAAAATACTGAATCAGTGTCGTAGTAGAGAACTCGAGGACCCAAAGCATGCAGGTAGACAAATAGTTTGAGTCGTGCTTGTGCCGTTGTAAATGCAGCGAGGACCACGTTCGTCATTGATGACGTTACTGAGGATGTCAGAGCCTCGTCTCGATAGCGCCAATTGACGTAGAGCGTATCGTCATTGACAGGTAAAATACCATTAACCTCAACCTCTGTACTGGTAAGTAAATTTTTCAATGTCTCTCGATTTTTCACAACAAGTGTTCTTGTCAAGTTCTCGCGTTAACCAAACTTTCCCCACAGAGAATTGAGACAGAGTTTGGCTACCGATCGTAGTCCCGCATTTAAATATATATCATGTTTATTCAAATTAATACCCTCGTTGTGTTTCAACTCTTCAACGGAGCGCTCCTTATCCTATTCTGTAATACACTCAGGTGGATATCCTGACGCCGCAACCTTTTGCGTGAAAAACTCGTTGATATATTCGGCAAAAATACCACCTGTGCCTTCTTCCTGACTGTACTGTGACATCTCATACTGCCAGATTCCATAAACAGACTTGACAACGTATCCCAACGTGAGGACAGTCATCTTGTGTCAGTTGTTCTCAACACGTTCGACATAATGGAAATATTAATTTACCGTGCATTTTTACAGGTAATAATGGGTGATATAGATTTTGTGGTGGTAATATATCGCACGAAATTAAGCCATTTACTTGTGAAATGTCGTTGTTGTTGATACCTATTAGCTGTCGGCACTCCTCTTCACCAACAAAAATGTTTGGGTGACCCACGGGATACTTGTCATATTTGCAAATAAACGGATAAAGAGAACAAACATCAACATACTTAATCTTGTCCTGCCCCTGACAATCAAACACTTTGACTGTATTTCCAGTGTGACCACCTAAAAACGCATCTCGCGGATCAAGTGGTTTTCTCTTTATATTTCTCTTATTTTCATCAACGAATCGACGTAATTCTTCGTTTTGTGAGATTTCAGTATTGAATTGGCATTCCCATTTTTCAATAAGTTGGTAATTTGCTGTAGTTACTCTATCACTGATCGCCAAGGTCTTCTCGTATTTCGCATCCATTAATTCACCACTTGTTAAGTTTATATAAAACTAAAGTACGATACCACGGTGACCCTCATTTTCTTGCGGTACACAGTAACTATCAACTACGATGTCTTCTGTTAGTCTTTTCTCCTGACCGCGTCCCGCATGCTCGAAGTAACGGTGAAGAACTCGCTGCTCCATCCAAGCAAGCCAATGTAAAGCAATTTGAGACTGATTGTCAGTCATTCTATACCCACGTGGTGGTAATATACCTATTTGATCTTTTTTAAAAAATGTCTTTCTAAACACTCTCATACAACAAGGAAGCTATGGCTGTGCACTCGATAAAAGGATCCACATTGTATTTCATGAACGTCTTGCGAAAAGCTAAACAAGCCAATCTCAAAATTTTGACATCTTGTTTGCAGTATTTCACGATTTCCGCTTGAAAATTAAACGTATATCCGCTTCGCTGCTGATCGATGTACCATTTTTAAAAAATTTCTCGTTCCTTCACACTCATGGATTCTGCTGCGTATGAATCGAGAGGTGGTAGTGGACCTTCGTAGGACTTATTTTCTTCCGCATTGAATAGATGTGGAAAAATACCTTTCTCCATATCGGGTAATCCGTAGGCTTTGGGCAAACTGACTAAAGACATGTGAAAGTAATTCAAGCTGTCAATAAACTTTGTCTGCAGTACCTCCATCAGAATTATTTTTGATCCATTCATCACTACGGACGGTACGATACGACCTTCACTGAACGTCTCCACAATATATTTGAATATAAACTGTGCATCAAACCCTTGTGAATTGTGCGCTATACATATAACTTGTTGAAATTGTTCTCTTGGAGCTATTGCAAGCTCCACGAATTGTTTCACCGGCTCGGCATCAAACACATATTCACGAATTCCACATTTTTCACATCTTATTAAAATGTCTTTAATCTCTATGCAATATGTACAGACCTGTCGTACAACACACAAATTTGGAACATGCACCTTTTTCTCTTCATCACCTAGCACAGGTAGCGATTGTTGCGTTTCAAAGTCGTCAAACAAAAATAGGGCTAAATTTGTAGTGTTCGAACTCTTGATCGGTTGTACATGACATAGATGTCTAATGGGTACCCGTGATTTGCACGTTGCACAAAATGATACACCACACTCGTGTGGGTCTTTTCTATTTACTTGAATTATTTTAAAACAATTTTGACAGAGTTTAACTTTGCTGTACACACTACTGTTTCTATTGTACGTTCCTTTTCTAATATGATTTTCTCGACAATTATCGCCAAAAAATAGTCTCAAACAATCTTTGCATTTTTTAAGCACCTCTGACTTACTACAGGGAGGCGACGACATGCATTGGCCACTACCACCGGCTGCAACAAGATTCAATATCGGCTGATAATGATGCGTTCGTGTAATACATTATGCGTAATACATGTAAAACTGCATTCCCGTAAGTAACGCTAACAGTTCGTGTCCCATCATAAATTGGCGGGGCACTACATCCAAATGTGGAAAAGTTGTAAACAACAATGACTGTATTACGAGTAGCAAAATAATCTTGAAACTTACGGATTTCTTGTAGACCGCAACCCTGGACAGGTACTCGAACATTTGCCAAATTCACAAGTTCCATCGCTGCATTTCTCTGTGTCCTTCCTCTACTGTTTCAAATGAGATTCCAATATCTGTGAAGCTCGCCTGTACGTATTTGTCCTCTAATAGCGTAGGCATAGGCAGCGGCTAAACTTCGAGGTAGACACAAGTTATCACTATTCGCAATAGTCAATATGGACTTTTTATTCACTGATTTTTCAGTTAAACGCACTCGTCCATTAACCACTATATCTTTAACAATAGCACAATTAATTGATAATCTTTCGTTCACATTAAACTCGTTGGCACTTTGCACAGCACTGTATAGTAATCCCCAAAGATCGTCAATTAGGAAATCTCCAATGAGTCTGAACGATAGCCAAAGAGGTCCACGATTGAACTGCTCCGAATTGATGGTCACACCGATGAAATCGCTCGGTCCACCTCTTTCGCAAAGTTGTCGATGCAGGTCTCGCACACAACCCTCAAGCCAGGAGAGGAAATCTGCATTCATGGATGGTTCTGGTAGAAAACCTCGTATCTCTCTTCCTTCGTAGCCAAAACGTCTGTAGAAACGCGATGACTCGCTTTCGATAATAAAACGAGGATTTTCCTCTACTCCTCTTCCTTCACCACTGTGAATAAATACCTGTAATATTAAATTTGTAGATTCTTTTTCGATATATGTGTAATATTTAAAAAATAACTTTTTTCTCTTACTTTCTTCAGCTGTATCGGTTGTACTGCTGTTACTTCTACTGCTACCATCACTACTGCTACTACTGTGACTTGTGGTGTTACTATCACTACTGCTACTGCTACTAGTGCTATTGACACGACTACGCATCTCTGAAACTAAAGTATTAGGCTTGCCATGTAATGTTCAAAAAAAAAAAATTCCCATTACAATAACAAGTGTAATACTTACGAGAATCCGATGATGATGATGATGATGATGATGATGATGATGATGATGATTCTCAATGAATTTCGATTCTTGATGGCCCAGCATCAGTTTCTGAAACTGTAGAGTGAGGCATGTCCCATAATTGTGTAAAATTAAGAAAATCTTTTTTATTATCGCATAAACATCACTCTTACCATTGAGTATCTCCTCTTGGTGGTGGTGGTGCTGCTGCTGTTGCGCCTCATCATGGCGAGACTGTGTTTCTAAAACTTAAGTATTAAACTTGCATTTTAATGTTCAAAAAATTACCATTAAAATTACAAGTGTACTACTTACCAGAATTTGACAATGGTGATCCTTGATGATTGGTGGCTGCTGATGGTCCAGCTTCTAAAACTAGAGAGTGGGGGTCAGTGCTATAATTGTATGAAAAAACAAAAACTTTGATTCATCACATATATATATATGTATATATATATATATATATATATATATTGCACAAACATCACTCTCACCATTACTCGTTGCTTGGTGGTGCTGCTCATCATATGCCAATATCATCACTGTATCACCCTCAATATCACTACGCATCTCGTTAATGACTTGAAAAAGAAGAAAAACCATGATTAATTATTAAAAATGTTCTAATATAAAAACTAGTATGAAAAAACAAAACTTACGATGACGGTGAAGCATTCTGCGTGCTAGCGGATGTGTATGCTCGTTTCGCTGTTGTATTGCTTGCACAGCAATCGCCAGAACATCCGGATTGTGGAATAGACCAGTGGTAAACATGTAGTATACTGTGGTTATTCCACAATGTAGCAAGAGGAAATGCAGTTTTCTGCATAAAACCTCTGCTGATTGATGCTGAAGATCCGAGCTCCACACGCTACCACACATCGTGCGAATGTGTGGGTCACGAACTCTTGCGACATCTAGCGCGGCACGCAAAACCTTGGCTAGATGTGCTACACTTGCCCTAACCATTACATAATTATACATAATTAATATACAAAATATATCAAACTTTGACTAAAATAAAGAAATGCTTGTTAATACACACGTATATTACACGCGTATAAACTTTACTGTAAATACAAAAATTTTGTTAAATAAATTTGATTTTGTTAAATATTTTTGCAATACTATATAATTGAGAATTGTAAATAATTTATAATTTTATTATTAAATTAATATTACTAACAAAGTTTTAAAAATACTGTCAAATATATGTATATATATATTTGTAATATACGTGTATTAACAAATAAAAGTTTTAGGGCTCAAGGGTTGTGCGGTTCAAAAGTTTCCTTACAAAAGAAGACTACAGAAAAAATCTGCAGAAGACTTTGCAGAGATCTCTTCAGGGAATTATTTTCGTGAACGGTTTTGGAGTATGACGGTTTTGGGTTATAAGTAGGGTTTTTGTGTTCAACGGTTTTGGGGTTTTGGTGTTCAACGTTTTTGGGGTTCGAGAGCTTTGAGGTTCAAGGGTTTTGGGATTAATGGTTTTAGGGGTTTAACGGTATTAGAGTTCAACGGTTTTGGGGTACAAGAAGAGTTGTGGGTTTCAAAGGTTTTGGGGTACAACAAGAGTTGTGGGGTGCCAAGGTTTTGGTGTACAACGAGAGTTGTGGGATTCAAGGATTTTGGGGTTCAATGATTTTGAGGTTCAAGAGTTGTGGGATTCAAGGGTTTTGGGGTACAACGGATTTGGAGTACAACGAATTTGAGGTTCAACGGATTTAAAGTTCAAGGTGTTCAAGGGTTTTCGGGTTCAACGGTTTTGGGGTTTTGAGGTTCAATGGTTTTGGGGTTCAACAAGGGTTGTGGGGTACAGGGATTTTGTGTCAAAAGGTTATGGGGTTATTGGGTTTATGGGTCTTCTGGCTTTTCGGATTAATCTTCTTCGTATTAAGTGTTTTATGATGATTATAATGGAAATACTTGTTGCATATAATGTGTAATAAGCGTTGACTAGGGTTGGGGTGCATGGTCTTTGGGTTTGGCTTAGGTAACCGTATTTTTCGCACCTGTATCATATATTATATCGTATCCTTATCATTTTAAAAAAAGAATCATTGCGTACGAGTGAAAATTGCGTTGTCAGGCGATGTTTGTCCAAAAATGTTTTTTTTCTGCCCACTGTGGGGCGGCTCGCTGACTGAAGCGCAGCCGCTCGATGAGACGGATGGCGCTGGTCGGCTGACTGCGCGGATTTTAAGTTCTGGAGTAATGCGCTTGTCGCTGGACGTCCAGGACGACATCAGCGAGGTATTGCTGGGCTAGCGATGGGCTGGACTTCGCGGCGTTCGTTGCTGTCTGCGCAAAGAATCGGAGCCGCGACGTGCAGCCGTTCGCTACGCGGAGCAAGACGCATTGAGGTACGAGTGAAGCGCCGCGATGTGGTAGGAAGCGTAACTAATCTTGCAATCGGCGGAGATCCAGTGCTAGGGTTACGATTATTCGGAGGGGCACCCAAATGACAACTTCAGAGGGCACGCCGGTAAGAATAATCCGCTGCATCTCCTGAAGTTAGCCATTGGGTGTCACTGCACCAAGCGACTATGTTCGGATTGCCGGTGGCCGTGACGTTCGAACAACCTAAAACTAATCTAAAACTAAAATACAAAAATCTACATCCATTACACCCTACTTTTACTGCTCTACCGCCTGGACTAGAACAAATAAAAGTGGCCGTCTTGGCGAGAAACGCGTGACGTGCATCGGCTCATTGCGACCTTGGCCTTAACGCCCGTAAGTCAAGGTGGTGAGCGTCGCATGAGAGAAAGTGTAAACAATGATAGGTTTTAACCGGTAGCACTCGCGACGCACACTGGGCTCTATAGACATTTGTTGTTTCAAAATCCTCTACAGACCATGGTTTTCGACCAATCACAATAACTTTTTTTTTTAAATTAAAGTTCATTAAAATTCGAAAACACTCATAAGGCCAGATTTTTTAAGAAATGTTATAATAATTAATTAAAAATCTAAGTTAAACAATAAACCCATAAACCTTAAGGCATTAATGGCCATAAGCAAATGGGCGACTACTGAAGGAAGCTATATATATATATATATATATTTGTAAGTGGTTCTTGAGGTCGCTGAAAAATAGTTTTGCAAGATTGATTTGTTTAAACAATTTGTTTAAACGATTTATTGAAAAATTATCTTTTTATTCAGAACGACTTTAGTTTACAATTTTACGGGCATAATTACTATAACCAATCGTGTTCAAAGCATAACAATTTTTTTGGAAATTTAATTATAAAGACCATTTATTTCAACAATTAATATGCTCTGCAATAGCCATAATCAAATGGGCTACGATCTATGCACGATATATATATATGTGTGTGTGTGTGTGTGTGTGTGTGTGTGTGTGTGTGTGTGTGTGTGTGTGTGTGTGTGTGTGTGTGTGTGTGTTGTGTAACTGCGTCCTCAGTGCCCTCTTAGGGAGATACGCCAAAGGATCGAGGACTCGAGAGCAGGGAGCCAGTAGTGCCGACCCGAGGCAAGACACGAAGGCTAAGCACGCGCTCACGCACATTTCAGATCAAGAGACAATATATTTGAACACCTTCTCATTTATTATACCTCTTCTGTAATTTCTAAGTAACGCAACAATGGTGGTTCTCTGTGAAATCGAAGATGAAAAATTTCGATTCGGCCCAAACTGTATGTGTGTATTATAACGGGGTTCTCGGACCGATATATTCGAATCTGACGGAGGTCCGCACCCGTGTATAAGCGATCAGTGGTGCATCCACTGATCGGTGAATATGCGAGAGGAAAAGGATGTCGCAGCTCGTTGCAGGCTTCTTGAAGGCTATGCGAAGCCTGGCCCGTAGCGCAGTATACTGTACGTGCACGTCCTCGTGCACGTGAGCCCGCGGAGGCGTCGTGAGTGAATTGGCTACGTAGCTAGTTCGCAAGTTAAGTTAAGAGAGAATCGCATGGGAATGGATAGAGTCAGGAGCAAAGTGACACAAGCCGAGTATTAACGAGGTTTCTCTTTATGTAAAGACTCGAAATAAGTACAAAAGCAGCACGGAGTAAGAGAGACGGAGCAGAGCGAATGATGCCGAGAGAGAGAGCATTGCGATTGGGCAGGTACTTACAGAGGTGCTTCGCAGAACTCGATAGATGCCTCGTGGCTTCGACCGGAGCGGCGCCGGACGAATGACCAGGGCCCGACGTTGGACAGCAGGACGGACGCCCCAAAGCCTCGTGTGTGCCCGGGTGCAGCGAGAAGTCGAGCGGCAAGTAAATGCACGGCTCGAGACTGACACGTGGTGCTGGACAGCACCTAGAGGATTCCACCCGGTGACAGACAAAGACCAGGTCACAGTTGCAGCAACAGTCCTCCGGGACACGAACGCACGCACGAATCTAAGCTTTGATACGCGTAGTCGCGGTGACAAAGGTTGCGGTTTATCGGCACGACTTTACAGCTCGGCGCTATCCTTCTAAGTGTCGCGGCGCGAGGCGCGACCGCGTGGTCAGTGTAATCTCTCTCCCTCTCTCTCTCTCTCTCTCTCTCTCTCTCTCTCTCATTCTCCCAGACGGCGCCACACGCACGTACACACTACGCGCGGCTCTCTCTCTCTCTCTCTCTCTCTCTGTGTTACGGCTGTCTGCTCCTCTCACTTACCTGCTGCTGAAAGCAATGTTTTACAGGAATGTTTACAGATAAAATATGTTTATTGTGTTTATTATGATATAGTATAGGAGAGAGAGGGACGTAAGGAGTGCACACAAGGCAACTCGTTATAGTATATATATATATATATATATATATATACATGTGATATATCTAGTACATATATTAAATTTATTCCAAATTGTATTAGCTTGTATGTTTTCTGCTAAAATAAACCATGCAAAAAAATTTCGTAATTGAAATGGTAACATAATGTGACAAGCCTCTTCAAAAATAATAAAAACATGTGAATCATCTTCTATCAAGCCCATTGCAAGCGCTGCGTCTTTGTATGTTTGATACGTTATACCTTTATGAATTTTTAAATCTTCAAATGAAGTTGGACCTCTTGCTCGGTTCAATATTAATTTAAAAAAAAATCTTTCAGTATCTTTTGGCGATACGATATTGAGACGAGCAATGGTGCTAAATTTACAATTACGTGTACGTTTTATCCAAGAGTGTGATTTTCTATTAAACCTATAATATTCTGGTATTTGAACATATTTAAGTGTCTTTGCAAAATCATCAATTTTATTCAATTAAAACCATGCTGTTAAAGTAGTTTCTTTTTTGTTCAATGCTTCTAATTCTTTGCTTTCTTCATAAACTATGTGTTGTTGATCTTTTGTATGGATTCCTAAACGTTCTACAGCAGGAACTTTGCCACAAAACAGAAGACGATTAAACATTTTTATGATTGTTATTTTTATACTGAATTTTTTTATATATTGAATTTTTTTATATACACTGAATTTACAAATAAATTTTTTAAAGTACATTCATAAATTGAAATTTGGGGGTTGGCGAGCGGAGCGAGCAGGGGGGTACCCCCCCTAGTATATATATATATATATATATATATATAAGCGTCCCGCATTTTTTGCTTGTCATACGGAACAAAAAGTGGAAACAGTGGTGTGCATCATCTGTGATGAGGCTTTCCACGTCAACTGTCTCAATGAGATATCGGACAATTATAAACACCTGGGGAAACACCTTATAATCTGCCCCGAGCACAGAACATAACCTCTAAAAGAGAGGAGAAAAGCCTGACTGACACAGAAAGAGTACCAATTGCACAGATAAAATCTAAGACCACTGAAGAAATAAGAAGATAAATACTGGCTGAGATTGAATCTAAGACTACCGATCTATACAGTTTAGAATAAGTATAAGTGACACTGAGATGGAGTTTGTGAAAACAGAGGTTAAACTACTAAGAACTCTGGTTGCTGAACTTACGGAGAAAAATGATCTACTAAAAGAAATACTACAAAGAAACTCAAATCAGGCTACTCTCAAGACATTCACGTACAGAGATGCAGTAAGACAACAACAACAAAAACCGCTGAATAAAAAAGTACCGAAAATCACAGTTCAGAAAAGTGAAAATAGTGAAGTTGATATTAAAGAAATAGGTAAATCGGTAATAGATTGTTTAACAGCACAAAAGTGTATACAAACAAAGAACATGTTTATAAATAAGAAAGATAAAGTTATTATTAGTTGTACGAGTGAAGATAGTGTCGCACTAACTGAAAGTGTACTTAAAGAAAAATTGAAAGGTCTGTGCAATGTAAAAAAGCATGAACTTCATAATCCGAAGATAAAAATTATAGGTATAGACAACCACACTAATATGGATTTGGAAGAAATAGAAGAAGATATCAACACCAGAAATTTCAATGACTTCACAAGGAAAGGTAAAGTGCTGCACATGTACACCAGCAAATTCAGTAAACAGTGCACTGTGTTGATGGAAGTGCCTGCTGAAGTATATAAATATGTAAGAGACAATAGAAATAGACTGTATGTGGGCTATCAAAATTGTCAAGTCTACGATTTGATAAACATTGGATCGTGCAATAAGTGTGGCAGGTTTGAACACAGTGAAAAGAAGTGCCGCAATGAAACCGTATGCTTGAAATGTGCTGAAAGTCATAATACAAGTGAGTGTACAAGTGAAACCGTTAAGTGTACAAACTGTGCATTTAGTAATGATAAGTATTCCACAAAACTTGAAACAAAACATACTGCATATGACACTAACCTTTGCTCTATTCTGAAAAAGAAAATTGGAAAGTTCATTGACTCAACGGACTATCCGATGAGCCCTTCATTACCATCATTAGACATGTACAATAGGAGGAAATATACAAAACAGCAGATACCGGCGGATGATAACAAGGGTAACAAGAAACTAGAAGAACCAAGCAAGATTAATCCGAATGAAAAACAAAATACTCCACAGCAACTGAAACTAGACAAACCTCAGATTGTGAGGGTTGTCACAAGAAACCAACAAGCACTCCAAAAACAGAAGCAACAACTGGACCAGTACACTACTCCACCGGCGGCTCGCAAAGATAAGAAAGTCAAAGATAACAATAAATAGGTTATAATGGCTACTTTTGATTACTTAGATATAATCCAAAATGATTCTTTTCAAAAGGAAAAAACATGTAGTAGTGTAGATATTTTTAATAAAATCAGTAGTAGTAAAAATGATACGATCATGCATATAAATGTCAGAAGCATGAATGCTAATTTTGATAAAGTAAAAATACTAATTGAAAGTTTAGCTATAAAACCATCTATTGTTGTCTGCACAGAAACTTTTCAACAGTTTAATTTTAAAATATACGAATTAAAAGGATCTGACTATGAATATAAGTGTTACTATAACATTAGTTCATAAACAAAATGATGGCGTAATGATCATTGTAAATATAATTTAGAGCAAACCACTGAAGTGATAGAAACTGGAAGGATTAAAAAATATAGTTTTGGAAAAACAAAGGTGGGAGATAACCCGGTTTTTATAATAAAAACAGTTCAAATAGAATTAACTGGGCACGTTTCGTCTCCGGTGAGAGAACTCTTCAAGCCTTTATTAATATAAAAACAAAAATCATACATATAGAACATTTTGAAAAAATATAGAACATCTTATTGCAAATATATTTTCATAGTCTCACCATAATGAAAAAATTAAATTAAATAAACATCAAATGAGAGACGTAATAAACGTCTCTCTCGTCGTAAGAAAATCAGTCAGTGGCAATAGCATATGTCTAACATGTATAGAGTATGCGCGAACGAACAGCACGAAGATACCGAGCTCACTTATTCTCCAACAGCATACAGCATCAATACGTATACATACAAAAGTACGGCCGCGTACATGAACTTAGATAAATTTGAAAAGGAGAACCGTTATAAAGTAGAAAATTCTTGTTTTTGTAAATATTTGTTTAATTATTTGTATTGTTTACTAATAGTATTAAAATCTTCTTGTTTATTAATATTATTCTTATTGATATTGATAAATATACTTCTCGAAATTAATCTTTTAAATAGTTTGCTTCTTTATCTAAAATTTTAACATTATCAAAATTAAAGTTGTGTGAAAAATCTTTATATGAGTAGGAATAGGTAATATTTTTTCTCAAAGGAGTTTTTTTTATGTTCATCTATTTCCTTTTCAAACTCCTCTTAGTTTGGCCTACATAAGTAGCATTAAATCATTGCACGAAATTTCATATACGACATTCGTCTCGACATGTCAAATTTATCTTTGAATTAACAATATAATTGACAAATGTGTGAGACGAATGTCGTATATGAAATTTCGTGCAATGATTGTAATGCTACTTATGTAGGCCAAACTAAGAGGAGTTTGAAAAGGAGAATAGATGAACATAAAAAAACTCCTTTAGAAAATATATACTACCTATTCCTACTCATATAAAAGATTTTCACACAACTTTAATTTTGATAATGTTAAATTTTAGATAAAGAACAACTATTTAAAGATTAATTTCAGAAAGTATAATTAATATCAATAAGAATAATATTAATAAACAAGAAGATTTTAATACTATTAGTAAACAATACAATAAATTAAACAAATATTTACAAAAACAAGAATTTTCTACTTTATAACGGTTCTCCTTTTCAAATTTATCTAAGTTCATGTACGCGGCCGTACTTTTGTATGTATACGTATTGATGCTGTATGCGTGTGTGAGAATAAGTGAGCTCGGGTATCTTCGTGCTGTTCCGTTCGCGCATACTCTATACATGCTTAGACATATGCTATTGCCACTGACTGATTGTTCTTACGACGAGAGAGACGTATTTACGTCTCTCATTTGATGTTTTATTTAATTTAATTTTTTCATTATGGTGAGACTATGAAATATATATTTTTTGCAATAAGATGTTCTATATTTTTTCAAAATGTTCTATATGTATGATTTTTGTTTTTATATTAATAAAGGCTTGAAGAGGTCTCTCACCGGAGACGAAACGTCGCCAGTTAATTCTATTTGAACTGTTTTTATTATTAAAAAACCTGGGTTATCCTCCCACCTTTGTTTTTCCAAAAACTATATGTTTTGACATATGGAGAGGAATAACAATATCCTGGGAGGATTAAAGTTATAAATATGTAACGGTTCGACTTTCCCCGTGTGTTGAGTAGTCGGCCGGACGCCAGGATTTGGTTAGGGGTAAGGTTAATTGAAGAGACTTGTTTATGCAATTAATAACAAAATAGATATATTCTAGTAATTATGTTAACAAGTTGATAATTTAATTATTAGTCTCCAGAAATCGAAATCGCGGTTGTTTAGAATATTTCGCCTTCACAATCGGTTTAGCTTAATCTAGAGCGGTTAACGGTACATTAACACGACGTTGCCGGAGTTACGTGGTTTCGGTGCGTTTGTCGGTTTTGCGGACGCGGTATCGGAGTTTCGGAGGTTAGGTTTCCCTCGAGTCCATGGAGTCGTGAGCGCACGGCTCTACGGATCGAGGTCGCTCGTCTCGTTCTTCTCCTGGTCCTGTGTGCTCACAGTGACCAGGCGAATCTCGAGAGGTCGGCGGGTGGTCGGTTTCGCACGGGCAGGAGTTGGCCGGTGTTTCACCAGGACGTGTGCGCACGACCTGGGGAATCGTCGGCGGGGCTTTAGTTATTTTCTTAGCCCCGTGTGCTCACAGTGGCCGGGAAAACAACCAGTCCCTTAGGACGGGTGTTCAGGAGCAGGTGGCAACGTCGAGTAACGGCTACGTATGCTCACGTAGACGAGACTCGGCGCTGTTCGGCTACTCCTGTTTGTCTCGTGTGCGCACGACGGCAACTCTGAGTTTCGGGTTCGCTAACAGTGTCGTCACGTGTGCTCACGAGACGACGTCGTTGGCGTCGGTCTATCTCTAGCTGTTCCTCTCGGTAACGTGTGCGCACGATCCCGCCAGTAGTTCAGCTCCAGTAGAACTGCCGCTGCGCTGCGCGGCCCGCTTTGTATAGGTGTGCCCGCGGTGCGCCGCTCGCGCCACCTGGCGCGTCGCCGCTGAGTTGCGCGCTCCGCGGTCATGCGGACTGGCCTTTCGGTTGGTGCGCGCGCGCGCTCACTTCGCGTTGTGCGGACTCGCCTTTGTTCGCTGCGCGCGCGCGCGCTCACTGGCGTCAGCTGATTGACTCGGGGCCGCGTCTGCTTGCTTTCTGTGTGAGACTTGCGTCTCGTCACAAATACGATTATTAAACTTAATGATAAAAACAAACTTGAGGTGTCAGCAGTTTATAGGTCACATGGGATTCCTAAATCTGAATTTATTTTAAACTTAAATAAATTTTTAATTGAGAAGAACAATGTCAAAAATCATCTAGTAATAGGTGATTTTAACATTGATCTATTAGAATGTGATAATCTTTAGTCAGGAATTCCTATGTAATTTTTACGAGAAAGGGTACATCCCTGATTTGTTGGTATCACCAAGCCGCCAGTGGGACTCGCTAAGGGTTCCTGTATCGACAATATCTTCATCAAAACAAACAATTTAACAACAACTACATATAAAGTAAAACTTTCAATAACAGACCACTACCCAATGTTTATTGCAATAAATAGGATTAAGAAAGAAAAAAAACAAACAGAAACCTTTTTAAATTACAAAAAACTAATTAATATCGCAAGTATTAAAAACTGGAGTGAGATATTGTCGATGGAGGATCCTAACTTGGCGACGGATAAGCTGCTGAACGAGATTAAAAATTGTATAAATATAGCTACCACCAGAATAAGAAAGAGAAAACAAGGTGGAAGAAAAAGCTGGATCACAAGTGCAATCATAAAATCATGTGAAACTAAAAAATTTATGTATAGTTTATGGCAACTGGATATAAGCAATCACCAAATCAAATCTCAGTATAAAAAATATTCTAAAAATTTTAGATAAAGTTATTAAAGATGCTGAAGTCAAATATGATAAAAACCTAGTCCAAAGTAATACGAACAATCCAAAGAAGCTGTGATAAATTATTAATTGTAAAATAGGCAATAAAAAATCCAAGGAAGCCATAAATCAGATTAAAAATTAATGACAGGAAAGTAACTGATAAAACAGAAATAGCCAAAAATATGAACAGCTTTTTCAGCGAAATAGGTCGAGAGTTGAGTGAAAAAATTGTTAAACTAGATAATGCGGAACTCACACTACCACCCATGAACCCAAATTCGATTTTTATTAACCCAACGAGCATGAGTGAGGTAATATCAGTAATCAATGCTTTAAAATTAATAACCACGTAATTGTACCACGCTCCTTCGATGACGATATACGAGAGTCTGTCGTTTACGAATTTGAAACTTTTAACCTCGTGTATAATTCTTTTGTTAATCAGGAACCCGGTACCTAGGGAATGTCCGCTCGCGCCCCCGTACATGAAGGTGAAGTTTTCGTTTCCTAACATACCGCTATCTTGCCACCGAGTTTCTTGTATAGCTACTAAGTCTAGATTGTACCCGTCAGCCTCTTTTAAGATTTCCCGGTACGCGCCTGCTCTGTATAAACTGCGCACATTCCACGTTCCTACCTTTAAGTCCCTATTGATTTTGGTTTGGTTTTGGTTTTTTTGAGCCATGATAGTAAGTGAAACCCACGCGTTTTGGATCCTGTTTCCGATCGCAGGTGAATCATCCGTTCTAGAGGTGATAACTCCCATACCTCTATAGAACTAAGTATGAGAGCTTTCCGACTCTGATGAGGACGGAGTCAGCTCATCGTCGGACACACTACGGAATCACGCTCGTATCCTAACGCCCCCCTGCAAGGCAGCGCGCCTACGCTGGCTTCGTTGCCGTGTAAGACCAGGTGGCGAATCATTCTACACATCCCCTTTCGGGGCAGTTGTCATCGCTCCCGCATTCTCCACGACAGCAGGATTTTTGTAATGTGTGCTAAGAGAGATAGATTATAGACATAGTTAGGTATGAAGAGAGAGTGAAATAAGAAATATTGTTGAGTGTTCGTTGTTGTGGTGCTTGCGTAGCGTTTCTAGATGAATGCGTTCGATCGCCAGTGCGGGCTCATCACACCCACGCCCGGGCCTATCGGCTGTCCGCGGCTGCTTATTCGATTTATTTGCAGCTAACCTCTTTCTCAGGGGCCGTTCCTCTATCCGCAACCTGAGGACGCGCTGTGTAGTGGTGATAGGCACCCACCCGTCCGTTCTGGACGCACAGGTATAAATATAGCTACCACCAGAAAAAGAAAGAGTAAATAAGGCGGAAGAAAAAGCTGGATCACAAGTGCAATCATAAAATCATGTGAAACTAAAGAATTTATGTATAATTTTTGGCAACTGGATATAAGCAATAACCAATTCAAATCTCAGTATAAAAAATATTCTAAAATTTTAGATAAAGTTATTAAAGATGCTAAAGTCAAATATGATAAAAACCTAGTCCAAAGCAATACGAACAATCCAAAAAAGCTGTGGGAAATTATTAATTGTAGAATAGGCAATAAAAAATCCAAGGAAGCCATAAATCATATAAAAATTAATGACAGGAAAGTAACTGATAAAACAGAAATAACCAACAATATGAACAGCTTTTTCAGCGAAATAGGTCGAGAGTTGAGTGAAAAAATTGTTAAACCAGATAATGCGGGACTCATACTACCACCCATGAACCCAAATTCGATTTTTATTAACCCAACGAGCATGAGTGAGGTAATATCAGTAATCAATGCTTTAAAAATTAGAAGTGGTGGAATTGACTTGATAAACTCTAAGACCCTGAAATTAATAGGAAGCTATATAGCTGAAGCACTAACCTACATTATTAACTTATGCATTCAGAAAGGTATTTGGCCTAATGCACTCAAGAATGCAGAATTTGTGCCAGTTTTCAAATCAGGTGAAAAACATAAAATCACAAACTACCGGCCTATTTCGCTAATATCTAATGTAGCAAAAATTTTCGAGAAAATAATACATAATAGACTGTATGATTTTGTTACTAAAACTAATATAATCTCCGAACATCAATTTGGTTTTGTTAAGAAAATAGGTACAAAAGATGCACTAAACTATTTAACAAACATATTGTACAATAATGTTGATAAGAGCATCCCGACTATTGTAACTTTTCTCGACCTGGCCAACGCCTTCGACACAGTGGACCATAGTATCCTACTTGATAAACTATACTGCATAGGAATTAGGGGGCAGGCTTTGTTGCTACTCTCTAGTTATCTTAGTAATAGATATCAAAGAGTTAGAATTGATGGTAGTGCTGGTGACTACTTACTAATAAATACCGGGGTACCGCAAGGTACGATACTTGGGCCACTGTTATTTATTCTGTACATAAATGATATCCTTCAAGAGATACCTCAGGAAGCTATTCTGTCATACGCCGATGATACTGCAATAATTGCATCTGGGGATAGTTGGTTGGAAGCTCAAGATAACATGAATAACTTTTTGTTGCGCATACACAAATGGCTTGCGGTAAATAAGCTATCTTTAAATGTAGATAAATCTGTGTGTATGACCTTCGGGAGCTACGTCGACAGTGTTCCAGATCATTTAGACGTAAGGATACAGGACAAAAAATTAACTAGAGTAGGAAACCACAAATATCTGGGAATAGTTATTGATTATAATTTGAAGTGGGAAATGCATATGCTACATATTATTAAGAAAACTAAATATCTAGTGTATATCTTTTACAAAATGGCTAAGTCAATGCCAACGGAGACTTTGATGATAATATATTATGCTTTTTTTCCACAGCATTATAAGCTATGGCATCATAGCGTGGGGAGGTGCGTATAAAAATTATAGAGATTTGATACAAAGAATTCAGAAAAAAATTTTTTAAATTATAAATAAAAACAATTTTGTCACGCAAAATAACCCTCTAAATCTTGATCAACTGTTTACTCTAGAGGCTTTAAAACTCTACTATCATGATCTCAAAACGCAATACCATAACTCAAAGAGTATTACTAAAAATAAGAGCATAATTGTACCTATAAATAAAAAGCGAATAAGCGATAAAAATAGTTATATAAAAGCTATCTCAACGTTTAATTCACTGCTAAACGATTTGAAAGTACTAGATATAGGCAAACCCAGTCAATTAAAAAGAATTAAGGAGTGGATTATATCAATTTGTTGATATTTAAAATAGTTTATATAATGAAAATATTGCTGTATTTAATTTATTGAATATAAAAATCTTTATGTGCATGTAATGCCGATAATAATAAGAGAAAAGTAGAATGGAGGCTACTACTTTTTGTGTAAATATAGGTTAAGTTTTAGTTTTAAGTTATTTTTATATTTTTTTTTATATAATTATAATGCCAGTGCGATTCGATAACCTTGTTTATCTTTGCGGGAATGCGGAGTGCATTATAATATCTCTGTATTTTTCTTTTCTGGCTAAATAAATAAATAAATAAATAAATAAATAAATAAATAAATATATATATATATATATATTAGGGTGTATCGATTTTTTTAGGGACTGTTTCCCAAAGGAGCCGGGGGCGCAAAAGTTAGTACTAGTTATTATGAAGTACCAGGAACAAGGAGGGCGCTGGGGGACGTCATCTTCGGCTCGAACTATTCGGATGTTCGATGTGCGAAAAATAGCAAATCCAGCATTTTAGCTTGATTTTACTGTATTTTAAATTGATCCATTTTTGATGATTTTTTTTCAAATTGAAGGTTTTTTTCTGTACTTTTTAGTTCCGGTATCAGAAAATTTTTTCCAGCTTCAGGTTCAAAGTTATGATCTACGCAATGAAGCCATCTTTTTTGCATTACCTTAAATACCGTAATATGTCCATAAAAAATGTCCTACGGTCAATTTCTTATATTCGCAGACGTTTTACGTCATTTTTTAGCATATAAAACCAGGTAGCAAAAATCGGGAGGCCGAAGAGAAAAAAAATTTTCGCAATTCTAAAAAGAGGATAAGGATTAATTATTAGGAGGATAAGGAACTAATTCATAATTTTTTTTCGGAGCTGATATCTTAGCCGTCTTTCAATAATTAACCGCCCCATTGTACAAACATCAAGTTAAGTGATGAAACTGACTGATAAAAATCCTCATGGACCCTTTCACGAGGAAAATATTAAACTGTAATCATTTGAACAAAATGTCGTTGTTTCTAAAATTCTAAAATGTCGGGGTAAACTCGTATAGCAAATACTATTGCACATACTCAATTTCTGGGATCATAAACAGAAAATGCATATTTCTAGGATCGAAGTACGGGAAAAAAGCTTCAACTTGAAAACAAATCGTTTAAAATGGTTACTTAGGTAAAAAGTTGCCTACGTTCGAAAAAAGTAAAAACAGCAATAAAGTCACAAAAACATTTTCGCTTTTTTGAAATGAAAAAAATGTTTTCCTAAGTAACCATTTTCAATTCAATAATAAATAATTATATTCCGTGAATGTTTAATTTATCACTAAAGGTGACTTCACTGCGTAGATCATAACTTTGCAGCTGAAGTTGGAAAAAATTTTCTGATACCGGAACTGAAAAGTACAGAAAAAAAACCTTCAATTTAAGAAAAAGAATCATCAAAAATGGATGGTTCGGTGCAAAGTTATGATCAATTTAAAATACAGTAAAATCAAGCTAAAATGTTGGATTTGCTATTTTTCGCACATCGAACATCCGAATAGTTCGAGCCGAAGATGACGTCCCCCAGCGCCCTCCTTGTTCCTGGTACTTCATAATAACTAGTACTAACTTTTGAGTCCCCGGCTCCTTCTGGAAACAGTCCCTAAAAAAATCGATATACCCTAATATATATGTTCTACAAGTTGTACATAACTCCCAAAAAAAATTTCAGCCCGATTCCTTCACTTGGCTTTGAGTTATAGCTGGTCAAATTTGAGGTTTTAAGCAATTTTTGCATTTTTTGCCTCTTTTCAAGAACTTCTAGCTCATAATAAGGGATGCATTTTTAGCTAAATAGATTTAGATACTATTTTTTGTGAAATTTTCTGATGACCGCTTCTGTATAAACAAGCGATTAAAAGTGTGTCTTCGGGCATGCTGCATGACCTACTTTCAATTGTTTATTTGAATAATAAATAAATGTTGACGAGAGCCACGATGACAATCCGCGTGTTAACGGAAAGACGGTTCGTTGTAGGATTCTTGATTTAATTCCGAGAATCTTATGGTGCGAATGTCAACCGTACGGTCCGTATTACACAAGGTATAACCAAGTGGCACGCGCTTGTCGATTTCCAATCGCAAGTTACAGTCCAGCTTCAGGCGCAAGATTTGACCTCAATATATAGACATGCGCGCAAGTGTACCGTCCCTTGCATGCGAGCGCTACTCCTGCGACGCAGAGACGTGGAGCACGCGCGAAACCTAGATCGTGCGCATGAGATTCTTCAAAAACCGTATCTGGCGCGCGAACGGCAAATGTCGCTCGCGAGACCTCAAGCTTGCGCGGGAGAGTCTCCGATAGTCGTCTCTTGCGCGCGACCGACAGATGTCGCGTGCGAGATGTAAAGCCTGCTCGCGGGAGCCGACTCTTGCGCGCAAACACCAGATCTCGCGCGCGATAGATATATCCCTAGATGTCTTGTCTTATCCATCTTGAGGATATCGAAGTACCTCATGTTCCTCTTGGTGACAAGGTCATCCTTGGACTCGCCGAAGCCCATCATGGCCTTCTCGGGACAGAACGGCACTTTGTTACCTAGTTCCTGAGCTATAGCTAAAGCTATAGCAGTTTTTCCTGTGCCTGGGGGTCTAGCAAACAATATTGCTCGACCGGACATCTTCTTTGTTCTGATCATGTCAACGACCATTCCTGCAGCCTGAGTAAACAACAAAATATTAGTATAATTATGTTTCGTAATTATGTGAATATAAAATACATTAATTATGGTGATGTTGGAAATATCCGTATTTCAAAACTAAATCTTGAGTGCATTTATAGCTAAGAAGGGTCTAGTTATGCGTTTATGTTTTTATGAATATAAGCTCGAGTAGCAGCGCTACGGCACGACGTGCTGCGACACGTTGTAGCGGGCCGCAGACTTCTCGGTGGGCCTTGCCATCTGGAGTCCTTCTGCGAGTTATATAGTAGGGCCATTGTTTTAGGGATTTTCCCTTTCCCTTCTGCACTCTCGATATGCGCTAGCTACAGTTAGTCTCCGACAGAACGTCATAGAGTTCAGATGTGCTTGCTCTTTCTATGCGTCTCAGAATAAACGTTGATTTTATAAAGAGAAGATATTCTGTGTTGTAATTGTTTCCCATTTCCAATAGGTTATGGACCCAGATAACGTGATTAAATAGTTGAATAATTTCACTGTGTAAAAATGTGTTTAATCGTTTGCTTCGATTACTAAATATCTCCGCTTGAGAAATGCATTATAATAAGGACTGCATTTAAAATAAGAAGTTTGCGATAATGTTGTCAGTGATTGTAAAACAAGTGATAATACTGAAGTGAGTTGAAATCGCATAGATTGTCGAAAAGGAAAATAATTAAGAGTTTAAATATTGAAAAGGCCAGTAAAGTAAAGTAAACGTAAAGTTTTATTTAAAACTGTGGATTTCTGAATCTTGGTTGAACGTGCATTTGAGTAAAATAAGATTACATTTAAACTGAGAGGAAATCAGTAGTGCATAATGTGTGATGTGAAAAAGAATGGCATTTTTAAATGCAACGATTTTCGAGAATAAAGCTACAGAAAATATAGCACTAAAATGATCCGTGATCTAAAATTGTAATGATAGTTTCAAACGAAATTTATAACTTGGAAATTCAGAGAAGAAGGAATAATTTTAGCTATAAAAATGAATGTAAAAAATAATTGCAACTTGTTGAATAAATAAAAGCTAAAAGAAGAATGTTTAATCATCTTAGTATGAACATAAGAATGGAATATAATAAAGTTGCTCAGATTCAACATTAGTGGATAATTATTCATCTATAAAAGGATACACATTATAAAAGATATGAAAAATTAATTTTGCTTACTTGTAAATAGTGAAAATTTAAATTATCGATTTAACAAAGATAATTTGTTTCAGAGATTTGTTTAGTTACAATGGCATGAAATTTTGTGACAAAGAATATTGAAAAATCTGTGACGCGCCAGAAAAGAGAAAGTGAAAAGGAAAGAATTTCTATAAGTATCGGCAACACAGAAGAGAGAGATATCAATAGCATTCAATTTCAAATTAATTAATGTATTCTTGTTACATTTTTAATTTGAATCACATAAAACAAATTATTTCTCATATACTTGAATGTATATTTTCAGTATACAGTATACAACCGTATTTTACTAATTGAATAAAACTCGACATAACATAAGTCAAGATATACCATAATACAATTATTAAAACTTTCTGTTCAATTTTTCAATCTTTCAATTTTGAACTTGTCTACATATAGATCCTCATAAAATACCCGTGTGGCTTTCCAACTTCTCAAATTTAATTTTGATTTCAGGATTCAAAATTTATTTTAACAATTCAACAAATGCACATCTATTATGCTTGTCTCAATTGAAATCCGTAATATTCAATTTTAAGGGGAACTCCACTGATTTTTGGTCAAAAACTCGAAAAATTTTTATTATATATTTTAGTTGCTAATAGTTTTATGAACATTTTGAAACCAACCCGATGTAAAAACTTAAAGTTATACCAATGTTATGGGCAGTTGAGTAAAATATTTTACATTAGATAGCATACAAAAATTAAACTTTGAACGCGTTTTCTCGTAACTTGTTCGTTAGACTTCAAAAAGTTCCTTGCGCAAGGCATTTCTATTATCCTTTTGAAAATTTTTACGCGATTTCTTTAGAACATTTGGAACAAAACTTAATATTTTAAGTTAAGGTATCTGTTTAGAAAAATTTTTTTATTATAAATATTAGTAAATTATAGAGTTTTTTCATAGATTTAGTTGTTTTAATAAATTCTTGATTTATTACAGATGAACTATGAGAGTTCCCGTAATAAAAATATTAACTTTGTTAAGTACGGGTCAAAATGTATGTCCAAATTTTTGGATTAATTTAGTCGAAGCCCTGTGCGCAAGCAACTTTTGAAAAACCTTTAATTTTAATGATTATTTTTGGTTTTTAATCATAACTTGAGTATATGTGTATAAAAATGGCCCAAAATTGCTATGTAACCTTCTTTTATCACCACAATCAAACCCCTAAAATCTGACAATGTAAGGGGCAAAAGGTAAGAAAAATTAAAAAATCAGTGGAGTTTCACCTTAAATAATATAGCTTTTAGTTTCTTTTACTTTAGTTAATGAACAAAAACTAATTTTATATACACTCATATTAGTGTTATATCTATTTGAAATAGATTAAAATGATAGACTTTTATGCAATTCATTCTTAAACTAGATTCATACATAATTTTTTTTTCAGGCTAATTTAAACGTCATTATAAAATAACTTTATCAAGTGATTTTAAATTTAAAACTATGCCCCAAAATCTTGCCAGAGTTATTTTAAATAATAATCTCAACAGTTTAATAAATAAATTAGTTTGCCACTTAAATATTTTCTACCACATCTGTACCTTTCTCTCTCTCTCTCTCTCTCTCTGCTCTTTTATGGAGGCTTCAGTTTTCGCGTTTTGATTTTACCGTTCGGACCCTTCATATATATGCCTGAACTAGCAACAATGGAGCCTTGTAACTGCAGCCCTTGGTGACAAACATGT
>CM053171.1:13062399-13104337 GCA_012977825.3 Pteromalus puparum
AAGTACGATACTTGCGGCACTTATTTTATCTGTCCTAATGATATCCTATCAAAGGACCTCATGAGTTTCTGTCATGCGGCGCGATGTGACGTGCGTTGTGAGTGGGGGATAGGTTGCGTTTGGCAAGCCTCAAGATAACATGAATACTTTTTCTTGCGCATACACAAATGGCTTGCGGTAAATAAGCCTAATCTTTAAATGTAGCATAAATGTGTGTGTATGCCTTCGGGCAGCGTACGTCGACAGTGTTCCAGATCATTTGACTAAGGGATACAGGACAAAATTACAGAGTAGGAAACACAATATCTGGGAATAGTTATGGATTATATTCTGAAGTGGGAAATGCTATGCCTACATATTTATTAGAAAGACTAAATTCTAGTGTATATCTTTTACAAAAATGGCGTAGTCAATGCCAACGGGAGACTTTGATGATATATGATTATCCTTTTTTTCCATCAGCATTTATACAGCTATGGCATCATAGCGTGGGAGTGAGTATAAAACATTATAGAGATTTGATACAAAGATGCAGAAAGAAATTTTTTACATTACTAAATAAAACAATTTGTCACGCAAAATAACCTCTACATCTTGATCAACTGTTTGACTTCTAGAGGCTTTAAACTCTACTATCTCGATCTCAAACGCCAATCCATAACTCAAGAGTATTAGCTAAAAATAGAGTATTGTACCTCATAAATACAAGCGAATAAGCGATAAAAAATTTTTTTTTTTTTATTTTTCTTATTTTTTTTTTTTTTTTTTTTTTTTTTTTTTTTTTGTGTTTTATTATAAATAGGTATCTCAACGTTAATTCCACTGCAAACGATTTGAAAGTACTAGCTTCCTAGGCAAACCCAGTCATAAAAGAATTAAGGAGGGATTTATGATCAATTTGTTGATATGTTAAAATAGTTATATAATGAAAATACTTGCGTATTAATTATCTTTGAATATAAAAATCTTATGTGCATGTAATGCCGATAATAATAGGAGAATAAGGTAAGAATCGGAGGCTATACCTTTTTGTGTAAATATAGGTTAAGTTTCGTAGTTTTAAGTTATTCTTATTATTTTTTTTTATATAATTATAATGCCAGACTGCCGATTCGATAACCTTGTTTTATCTTGGCGGGAATGGCGGAGTATTTATTAATATCTCTGATTTTTCATTTTTGGCTAATTTATCTATATATGGTTAAGTGATATTCTAATAATAAGATATATATATCAATATTAGGGTGTATCGATTTTTGTAGGGACTGTTTCCCACGGAGCCGGGGCGCAAAAGTTAGTACTAGTTATTTGGATACAGGAAGAGACAAGGAGGCGCTGATAGCGGGCGTCTCTTCAGGCTCGAACTATTCGGATGTTCGATGTCGGATAGAAATAGCAAAATCCGCATTTTAGCTTGATTTACTGCTATTTTAATTGAATCGATTTTGATGATTTTTCTGTTTTTCAATTGTCAATCCGTGTTTTTTCTGCTCTTCCTAACCAGTTCCGGATCAGACAATTTTCCAGCTTAGTGTTGAAGTTATCGATCTACCAATGACAGCCATCTGTTTTGCCTTACCTTAAACCTACCTAGGTAAATCATGCCATTAAAAAAGTCCTACCGGTCAATTTGCTTTTTATATTCGCCAGACGTTTTAAGTCATTTTTTGCCATATAAAACCAGGCTAGCAATCGGGAGAAGGTGCGGGCCGTTCACAGGCTGCGGCGCGTCGCATCGCGTCGACGCGCCGAGAGCAAAAACAAATTTCGCAATTCTAAAAGAGGATAATGGATTAATTATTAGGGGATAAGCGAAACTAATTCATAATTGTTTTTCGCCAGAGCTGATATCTTAGCCGTCTATTCAATAATTAACGCGCGCCATCTACTACAACTCAAGATGTAAGTGCTGAAACTGATGCATATAAAATCCTCATGGACCCTTCGACGAGGCAAATATTAACTGTAATCATTTGAACCAAATGCTCGTTGTTTCCTAGATTCTAAATGTCGCGGGTAACGCGTATAGCAAATACGTTATTGCAAATACTCAATTCTCATGGTCGATATAAACAGAAAACTGCCGATTGATTTTCTACGGATCGAAGTCAGCGGAAAAAAGCCTTCAACTTGAAACCACTTTCCGTTAAAATAGGTTACTTAGGTAAAAAGTTGCCTACGTCGAAAAAGTAAAACAGCCAATAAAGTCACAAAACACATTTTCGCCTTTTTGAATGAAAAAAATGTCGTTCCTTAAGTAACCATTTTCAATTCAGATAATAAATATGTATATTCGAATGTTTACTTTATCACTAAGGTGACTTCACTGCGTGATCATAACTTATGCAGCTGAAGTTGGAAAAATTTTTGATCCGGAACTGCAAAAGCTACAGAAAAAACCTTCAATTAAGAAAAAGAATCATCAAAATGATGGCTTCGGGGCATGAACTCTGGGTCTCTGATCAATTTAAAATACAGTAAATCGAAGCGTCAGAATGTTGATTTGGCCGATTTATCGCCCCCAATCGGAACATCCGATAGTTCGAGCCTAGATGACGTCCCCAGGCGCCCTCCTTGTCCTGGTACTTCGATAATAACTAACTAACTTGTTGAGTCCCCGGCTCCTTCCGGAAACAGTCCCTAAAACAAATCGATATACGCGCGTGAGATATATATGGTTCTACAAGTTGTACATACAGCTCCTGCCAAAAAATTTCAGCCCGATTCCTTCCATTGGCTTGGTTAGTACGCTGGCGAAATTGAGGTTAGTTTAAGCAATTTCTTGATTTTTTGCCTCTTTTCAGCGAACTTCTAGCTCAGAAATAGGCGATGCATTTTGGACAAATGATTAGATACTATTTTTGGTGAAATTTTTCTGAGGACCGTTCATGTATAAACAAGCGATTAAAGTGTGTCTTCGGCGCATGCTGCATGCCGTCACTTTCAACTTCGTTTATTGAAGTAATTAGAATACAATGTTGACGAGAGCGCCGGATGAGCAATCGGCGTGTTAACGGATAAGACGGTTCGTATGATAGGAATTCTTGATTTAATTCGAGAAGTCTCGATGTGCGAATGTCACAGTACGTTCCCGATTACACAAGTTAACAAGGGCACGCGCTGTCGATTTCCAATCGCAAGTTACCGTCGCTTCAGCGCCGCAAGATTTGCCTATATATAGAATGCGCGCGCAAGTGGTACCAGTCTCCTGGCATGACGAGCCGCATACCTGCCTGGCCGAGCAGAGAGCTGGAGCAACGCGCCGAACCTAGATCGATCGCATGGAGATTCCTCAAAAACCGTATCGGGCGCGCGAACGGCGAAATGTCGCTCGGCGAGACCTTCAACTTGCGCGGAGATCTCCGATAGTGTCTCTGCGCAAGCGAACGACAAAGCAATGTCGCGCTGCGAGATGTAAGCCTGCTCGCGGGAGCCGAGTCTTGCGCGCAAACACCAGATCTCGCGCGCGATAGATATATCCCTAGATGTTTTTCCTTAATGCCTCTTGGAGGATATCGAAGTACCTCATGTTCCTCTTGGTGAACAAGGTCATCTTAGCACTCGGCGCAGGCCATGCACTGGCTTGTTCTCGGGACAGAACGGCCACTTTGTTACCTACAGTCTCGGCTAAGCAAGCTATAGCAGTTTTCCTGGGCCTGGGTCTAGCAAACAATATTGCCGACGCGCGACATCTTCTTTGTTCTGATCAGGTCAACGGACCATTCCTGAGAGCCTGAGTAACAACAAGAATTTAGTATCTAATCTCTGTTTCGTTAATTATGTGAATATATACCATTATATATGGTAATGGTGGATATCCGTGATTCAAAACTACAATCTTGAGTGATTTAAGCCTTGAAGAAGGTCTAGTTATGGTTTATGTTTTATGAACATAAGCCTCGAGTGAGAGCGCTACGGCAGATCGTGCTCGACACGTTAGGCGGGCCGCAGACTTCCGGTGGCGCTTGCCATCTGGAGTCCTTCTGCGAGTTATAGTTAGGCCATTGTTAGGATTTCCCTAGTTCCCTTCTGCACTCTCGATATGCGCCTAGCTACAGTTGTTCTCCGACAGACGTCATAGAGTTCAGATGTGCTTGCTCTTTCTATGCGTCTCAGAATTAAACGTTGATTTATAAAGAGAGAATCTCTGGTTTGTAAATGTTTCCCATTTCCAATAGGTTATGGACCCAGATAACGTGATTATAGTGAATAATTTCACTGGTGTAAATGTGTTTAACTCGTGCTTCGAATTACTAAATATCTCGCTCTGAGAAAGCATTATAATAAGGGACTGCCATTTAAAATAAGAAGTCTTTGCCGTAGATGTATCGCAGTGATTGTAAAACAATGCTTGATATACTGAGTTGAGCTTGAAATCGATAGATTGTCGAAAGGAAATATTAGAGTTTAAATTATTGAAAAGGCATGTAAAGTAAAGTAAATCGTAAGTTTTATTCAATAAACTGTGGATTTCTGAGATATCTGGTGAGCTGCATTTGAGTTAAAATGAAGATACATTTAACCTGAGAGGAAATCAGTAGTGCATAAATGTGTGATGTGGAAAAGAATGGCATTTTTAAGCAACGATTTCGAGAATAAAGCTACAGAAATATCATAAAATGATCCGTGATCTAAGATTGTTAATGATAGTTTTCAAACGAAACTTTATTAACTTCGGAACTCGAGAGAAGGAATAATTTTAGCTATAAAATGAAGTGCTAAAAATAATTGCCCTTGTTTGTAAATAAAGCTACAAAGAGGAATGTTAAGTCATTTAGTATGAACTAGGAATGGAATATAATAAAAGTTGCTCACATTCAACATAAGTGGATAATGTCTTCATGCTAATAAAAGGATACACATCTAAAAGATATGGAATAATAATTTTGTACTTGTAAGATAGTGGAAAATTTTACAATTCTCGATTTGAACAAAGATAATTTGTTTTACGAGACTTTGTTTAGTTACATGGCCCATGAAATTTTGTGACAAAGAATATTAAAACTGTGACGCGCAGAAAAGAGAAAGTGAAAAGGAAAGAATTTCTATAAGTATCGGCAACCACATGTTAGTCACACAGGGCTGCAGTTACAAGGCTCCATTGTTTAGTGCAGGCTCTATATTGAGGTCACGAACGGTAAAATCAAAACGCGAAAACTGAAGCTCCATAAACAGAGAGACCGAGACCGAGAGAGAGGAGAGAAAGGTACAGATGGTAGAAAATATGCTTAAGTGGCAAAGCAATTTATTAGTAAACTGTTGAGAATTCTTATTTAAAAATAACTCTCAAGTTTTGTGGCATATTTTAAATTTAAATCACTTGATAAAGTTATTTTATAATGACGTTTAAATTAGCACTGAAAAAAAAATATGATTGAATCTAGTTACAAGCAATATTGCTAAAGTCTTATCATCTCTCTACTTTTCCCCCCCCCCCCCCCCCCCCCCAATAGATATAACACTATATGAGTGTATATAACAATTAGTTTTGTTCTTAACTAAGTAAAAGACTAAAGCTATATTATTTAGGGTGAAACTCCACTGATGTGTAATTTTCTTACTTTTGCCCTTAACTTGTCAGATTTTAGGGGTTGTGATTGTGGTGATAAAGAAGGGTTACATAGCATTTTGGGCCCATTTTTATACACATACACTCAAGTTATGATATAAAAACCAAAATAATCATTAAAATTTAAAGGTTTTATTCAAAAAGTTGCTTGCGCACAGGCCTTCGACTATTAATTCCAAAAAATTTGGATGCATCATTTGACCCGTAACTTAACAAAGTTTTAATATTTTTTATTAGGGCACTCGTCATATTCATCGTAATAAATACAGAAGTTATTAACAAACTAAATCTAATGAAACAACTCTGATCATTTACTAATATTTTAATAAACACATTTTTCTAAACAGATACGTTACTTAAATATTAAGTTTTGCTTCAAATGTTGAAAGAATACGCGTAAAAGATTTTCAAAGGGATTATGAAATGCCTTGCGCAAGGAACTTTTTTGAAGTCTAACGACAAGTTACGAGAAAACGCGTTCAAAGTTTAACTTTGTATGCTATCTATGTAAAATATTTTACTGCGCAACTGCCATACATTGGAATTACTTTAAGTTTTTACATCGGGTATGGTTTCAAAATGTTCAGATACAACTATTACGCAACTAGAAATATATAATAAAAATTTTTCGAGTTTTGACCAAAAATCAGTTGGAGTTCCCCCTTAAAATGATATTACGGTTTCAATTGAGACAAGCATATAGATGTGCATTTGTTGAATTGTTAAAATAAATTTGTGAATCTGAAATATCAAATTACATGAGAAGTGTTTGAAAGCCACACGGAGTTTTTTATGGGATCTATATGCTAGATCAAGTTCAAAATTAAGATTGAAAAATTGAACAGAAAAGTTTTAATATTGTCTCTAATGGTATATCTGACTGTTATGTTATGTCGAGTTGTGATTGCAATTAGAAAATACGGTTGTTACTGCGTATACTGAGAATATACATTCAAGTATATGAAGAATAATTTTTTTATGTTGATTCAAATTAAAAATGTAACAAGAGATACCATTATTAATTGAAATTGAATGCATATTGATGTTTAAATATGACATGACATAAGTGTGCAAGATACAGAATAAAGAGACTTGGTACTAATGCTTAGGTTTGTTCACCGAATTTTAGTAGTGTACATTTATAAATAATGGTTAATTAATTAGCATTACATAAAGTAACATTGTTCATTGGAAGTAATATATAGTATTAAGAATATATTTTATTTTTTTTTTTTTTTAATTTAGAGATTTGTTTTATATATCTTGTTGAAATTAAATATCAATTAAATTAATTTTCGTATATATGTATTAATTTTGATATCAAAACTAAATGTACGTTATTTGTTGCGTTATTTTAGTATTTGATCTGATTAGACATGGTACATTGAATTATTAATTTGTTAATATATATGATTTATTAAGATATGATTAATTGAATGGAACAAAAATAACAATGGATGAAAATAGGAAAATCAGTTGACAATAATCTGGAATGAATCAGATTTAGTAATGGATTTCAACTAATGATTGACTGATGAAATAACTGACATAAGTCACAATCAGTAAAAATTCAAATAAAATAGGAATATGCAATTAGAAAATTGAGAACTAGAGCATCTAGAGACATATACATCAAAGATGATGCACTGATTTTGATAAATCGGAGCAAATGATGAAAAGACCTGGCAGGGTGACAGAAAGATCCAGTTGCAGTGTGAAATCTGGTTATATCAAAGCAGATAAATGATTCGATAATAATATTATGGTCCTGAAGATCGGACAAGTATTTTGATCAGATGATATGCATCATGGTCTCATATGGTATGCGGGACGCCGCATACATTATGGGACAGGGTATTACACATTGGACTAGTAATTAACACATGTGTTAATATCTTATTTGTTGGCTCTGTAGTACTTAGTGGAAGGCTTTACTTAGTGGAAAGGAACATATTCATTAGTGGAAAGAGCATAGCATTTAAAGTTCCGTTGTTATGTATTTAGAGTTACTACACGGTGCAATGGACTAATTAACGTGACAGTACCCAGGTACATGAGCCATCGCAAGAAGCGCAAAGTTGGAAAGCGAATTTTCAAATCTTGTATTAATAACTTAATATGTCAAATACACGTAATAGAGTAATGGGACAATAAAGGCACATATGCACATGAAATGAATAGTCAAAGTTTGATCTAATTGTAAGATTATTGAAAATGGATTGAATCATAAGTAAAAATTGTTTAAAAGGCATAAGTATAATCTACCTGAGGTATCAAAAGTTCTTTATTATATTATCTATATATATATATCGTCGATGCCAGATGGCCGTGGCGAGCGGAGGCTTGCCACGTGGTGATCTACATTTATAAAATCTCCGATAAAAGTTAAGTAGTAGTGTGTTATTATTTGGAAGAGTATACTATAACTAGTATTTTTGTGAGAAATGACAAAAGCAGTGTATTGAGTGAGTTCTAGGAATTGCTCCATGAACACGGGACTCGACTACCTCAAAGTAGATAATAAATTGCTGAGTACTGATGACGAGGATATGTAATTGCTTCAACGTAAAGCACTTCTGACAAACAAGAAATAGGAAACAGATACTCAGAGACTTTAAGAATGTTCTAACAGAAATAATAGTGAATCAGGATACCAACTTGAAACTTGAAAATGCCTTTACTAAGAGTATAAATACAGAAGTTAAGAGATAAAATCAATTATTAAAGGAGTTATTAGAAAGAATAGAAATGAATACCGACCCGATTAAAAGCAAAACTCGTTTGCTGAAGCTATACACGTACCAACAACTATCCTAACGCGCAAACGTGTTCCCTCTCTCATTTAAAAGAAAGGATGATGGAGCGTAGTGATTGAATTACAACAGAAAAAGCTATCGCACTATTTCGATAAAGGGTAAATCATACAAACGGGAGAAGGCTTATCAAGAAAGAAAGATGAGAATTAGTCCATGCAACTTATTGATCGAGGGAAAGTGTGCACCAAAGCACGGATCATTTACTAACAACGTACTTTGGGTATGTGATGTAATAAAGAACACGTTATAAATCCTACAAGTCATTAAGTTGTAGGATTATCAGTACACTAGAAAAAATGGACAATGTAGTATTCGACACTAGACATCCAATGAAGGAGACTTTGTCTTTCGCAAAACAAACTCGATTATTCGTTGAATTTAACATGTATGAATTCAAAACAACAAATTGTTTTTTGACACAGCCAACCAAAGTTGCTTCATTTGATGTCTGGTCAATACGAGCATTGTCCATTTTCTAGGTATTAATCCTACCAACTTTAACTTGTAGGATTTATAACCTTGTTCTTTATTTATCATCACATACGCTCAGCAAGTTACTTTTAGTAATTATGTGCTTGGTGACACTTTCTCATTCAATCAGTTTATGACTATTCATTCTCTTTTTCTTGATTAACCTTTCGTTGTTATGGATTATCCTTTATCAAATTGGAGAACCTTTTGTTTAATACTCATCAATACCTCAATACTCTTTTTTTTAAGTGAAGTATTAGGACACCACGTTGTGTTTTTAGGATAGTTTTGTAGCTTGATATAGCTTCACAGTCAAGTTCTGCTTTTATCGTCGGTAGTTTCTTTCGTATTTTATCTAATACTCCTTTAATAATTGATTTTTATCTCTTAATTCGTGTATTTATGTCCTTTTAAAAAGGCATTGTCAAGTTTCAAAGTTGTATCCACATGATTCCCTATACTTTCTGTTAGAACTTTTTGAAAGTCTTCTAGTATCTCTATCTTCCGTTTCTGTCATGAAGTTTTACTTGAGGCAATTACAATCTCGCATCATTACCTCAGCAATTTAGTTATCTACTTTTGAGGTTAGGTCTAGCTCGTGTTCATGACAGAATTCCTAAACTTCACTCAACAGCACTTGCCTTGTCATTTCTCACAAAGCCTAGTATAAGTAGACTTCCTTCACAAATAATACACACTACTATTTTAATTTTTTATAGGCGTGAGGTGATTTGTGATGGAAGATTTGGTAGCGAGACCCACGCTGGAAGCCTCCGCTCGCCACGGCATCTTGCATCGACCGATATATTATACTATATATATATATAAAACTTTGTAATGCAGAATCTATAGTGCCTTAAACAATTTATTTACTTTATGATTCCAATCCATTTTCCTATAATTTCTTACAATTAGAATTCAAACTTTGACTATTTCATTTCATTGTGCATATTTCTTTTATTTCCACTTTGACTTATTACCTAGTTAGTTTGACAATTCAACGTTATTAAATACAAGATTTTGAAATCGCTTTCAACATTTTGCCTTCTTTGCGATGCATTCTATGACACTGAGGTACTTGCTCAACGTAACTAGTCATTGAGGTGTAGTAAGCCTAAATAACATAACAATCCGGAACTTTAAATGCTATGCTCTTTCCACTAAATAATATGTTCTTTCCACTAAGCTAAATATGCTCTTTCCACTACGTACCCAGATGCCAACAATAAGTTATTTAACACATTGTGTTAACTACCAAATGTTATAATACCATTCCATATCCGGTATCGGCGTCTCGTATACCATATGGACCATGATGCATTATCATCTGAATCAAAATAACTTGTCGATCCTTCAGGCATGATCATTATTATCAGTCATTTACCTGGCTTTCATATAACAGATTCACAACTGAACGGATCTTTCTGTCCACTGGCCAGTTTCACGATTGCCCGATTTAAAATCAGCACATCTGATTTTGACTTTCAGTCAGATGCATAAGTTTCTCAGTTCTAATCATATCCATAATTTAATTTAGATTACTGATTTTGACTTATGTCAGGATCATCAGTTTCAACATATTCAGTTGATCCATTTACACTAAATCTGATTCATTCCAGATTTATTTGCAACTGGATTTCTATTTTTCATCATTGTATTTTGTCCACTTTCAATACCATTATTTATATCATAAATTTTAACAAATTAAATATTCAATGTACTTCTAATCAGATCATATAAGAATAAACAACAATAACTGTAATTTTGTTTGATATCAAATATATTCATATATCATAAAAACTGTAATTTAACCTAGATATTTAATTCAACAAGAAATAAAAACAAATCTTCAAAATTAAAAAAAAAAAGAAAAAATATTTCTATATACTCTATTCTACTTCCAAGTTAACAAGTGTACTTTACTGTAATTGCTAATATTAACCATGTATATATAAATGTACGACATACTAAAATTCGTGGAACCAAACCTTAACATTAGGTACTGTCAAGTCTTTTATTCTTATCGAATATAGTCATTGTCTAATTTAAAACAATTAGCACACTTTTCAATCAATTAAGATAATGTATCTCTTGTTAGCATTTAATTTGAATCACATAAAAAATTATTTCTCATTACTTAATTATATTTTAGTTACAGTTATACAACCGTAGTTTACTAATGAATAAAACTCGACATAACATAAGTCAGATATCCCCACATAATAACAATATAAAATTTTCTGTTCATTTTTCAAATCCTTCAATTTGACTGTCGTCATATAGATCCTCATAAATAACTCGCGTGTGGCTTTCACTCTCAAATTAATTTTGATTCAGGATTCAATGAATTATTTAACATTCAACAAATGCACATCTATTATGGCTTGTCTCAATTGAAATCCCGAAATTCAATTTTAAGGGGGAACGTCCACTGATTTTTGGTCAAAAACTCGAAAAAATTTTTATTATATATTAGTTGAATATTTTATGAACATTTGAAACCAACCCTGATGTGAACTTAAGTATACCAATGTTATGGCAGTTGATAAAATATTTCTAACACATTAGATGCATAACAAAAATTAAACTTGAACGCGTTTTTCTCGTATACTTGTTCAGTTAGAGACTTCAAAAAGTTCCTTGCCAACGGCAGTTTCATTATCCCTTTTGAATTTTATGCGTATTCTTTAGACACTTTGGAACAAACTAATATTTATAGTTAGTATCGTTTTAGAAAAATTTGTTTTTATTATAAATATAGTATTATAAGGTTTTCTAGATTTATTGTTTATAAATTTTGATTTATACGAAGAAACTAAGAGAGTTCCTTAAGATAAAAAAAAAATAAAATAATACAAAATTAATAATAAAATAACGAATAACAATAAAATCTATAAGAAAAATATATAATAGATACAAAAAAACAAAAAAAACACATAAAGAAATGCCCGCAAGCCTCTTGCAACTTTCTTTTCATCGATTCATTTTGGTCCTCTTCATCATAACCCCTCTCCCGCCTCCCCCTGCTGTCATAACCATGGCCAAAACTGCTCCGCCTCCCTCTCTCCTCTCTCTCCGCCCACCCCTCCCCCCCCCAAATCCTCGCCATGTTCACGCGGCACGGTTCGACACATTAAAACCAGCGGCAGTTTCACTTTCACCATCATATAGCTTATAGCTTTCTTTCTTGTCTACCCTGACAAAATGATTTTCTATCTACACGCAATCATTACGCGTCTCCTCTATTTTAACTGCCCTCTACGAGCTATATCAGCCCTTCCCTTCTGCCTTATCTCTTCACTACTCCTACATATTTTCTTTTCAGGCTCTTTAACGTCCTTAGTAACTAACTCTCACAGTTGCTCTTATACACTTTACCACCTATGCCACCAATCTCGCAGCTATTTTTCATTCCGTTTCCTCTCCCTTGTCGGCCCACTCCATATCTCCTTCTCCCTCCTCGCTCCTCCCCTCTTCTCCTCTCCTCTTCTCCCCGCCTTCCCTTCTCTCTCTCTATGCCCGCTCGGAAAATTTTTCACTCACCTTTTTATTTACCTTCGACTTATTTTCTGACTATGCACAATGGCAGCCGTGTACAGCTTTATAAATGGGTGCCGATACTTGATAGAAATCTTTCTTTTCACTTCCTTTTTTCGCGTCACGATTTTTCACTATTACTTTGTCAAAATTTCATCCATTGTACTAAACAAATCTCTAAACAATTTCTTTGTTATCGATTAATTTAAATTCCTATTACAGTAGCAAAATTATTTTATATCTTTTATATGTTATCTTAGGAAATTATCACTTAATGTTGAATCTGGAGCACTTTTTAATTCTTTATGTTCATACTTAGTGATTAAACATTCTTCTTTTGCTTTATTCACAGTTGCATTCTTCTTTACATTTCAGCTTGATAGCTAAAATATCCTTCTTCTCTGATTCAAGTTAAATTCGAACTTCATTACATTTTATGATCACCGTCATTAGTCTTATGTCTGTATTTATTCTTCGAAAATGCGTATTGCATTTAAAAAGTGCATTCGTGTTTCACATCACCATTATGCCTACGATTTCCCTCGTATTAATGTATGTTATTTTATTTAATGCCACGTCTCAACCAGATTCAGAATCACAGTTTAAATAAAACTTTACGTTTATTACTTTTGCATTTTCAATATTTAACTCTTATATTTCCTTTTTCGACAATCTATGCTGATTTAACTCATCTATATTTCACCTTGTTTTACAATTCACTACACATTATCGCAAACTTCTTATTTATAAATGCAGTCCTTATATAATGCATGTCTCAGCGGAGTTATATTAGTAATCGAGCAAACGATTAACCCATTTTTACAACAAGTGAAATTATGTCAACTGATTTAATCACGTATCTGGGTCCATAACCTATTGGAAATGGGGAAACAATTTACACAAGAATAATTTTCCTCTCTTTAAAATCACCGTTTATTCTGAGACGCAGTAGAAAGTCAGGCATCATCGAACTCTAGACTCTGTCGCGGGATAACTTATAGCTGCGAGATCGAGAGTGCAGAGGAAAGGGAATCCCTTAAACAATGGCCTACTATATAACTCGCAGAAGACTCCCGAGATGGCAAGGCCCAGCCGAGAGAGTCTGCGGCCCGCTACACGTGTCGCACACGTGCCGTGCCGTAGCGCTGCTACTCGGCTTAGTATTCATAAAACATTAAAACGATAACTAGGACCTTCTTAGCTTAAATGCACTGAAGATTTAGTTTTGAAATAAGGTATTTCACATCCCATAATTAATGTATTATATATTCACATGATTACGAACTATTAATGGTATACAATTTTTTTGTTACTCAGGGCAGGAATGTCGTGACATATCGAAAAGAAGATGTCTGGTCGAGCAATATTAGTTTGCTAGCCCCAGGACAGGAAAAATGCTAGGAGCTTCTGCTAACCTCTAGGACTACGCACTTGCATGTTCCTGTCCCGTAGAAGGCCCATGATGCGGCTTCGGCGAGTCCAAGGCATGACCTTGTCCCAAGCGGCGGAACTGAGGTACTTCGATATCCTCAACTGGACTAAGACAGACATTAGGGCTATATCTATCGCCCGCGAGATCTGTGTTTGCGCGCAAGAGTCGGCTCCCGCGAGCATGGCTTTACATTCGCACTGCGCATCTAGTCCGTCCGCGCAAGAGACGACTATCGGAGACTCTCCCGCGCAAAGCTTGAGTCTGCGGCGAAGACAATTGCGTGTTCGCGCCCCGATACGTTTTTTTTGAAGAGCGCACGATCTAGTTTTTTCGCGCGCTCCAGTCTCTTGCGATCGCAGGAGAGAGCGCTCCGCATGCAAGGGACTACCTTGCGGCGCATTTTATATATTTGAGTCAAATCTCGCTGGAGGACTGTAACTGTGGCAGATTTGAGATATGAGCGTGAGCCTGACGCAAGGGCCAGTTCGAGCATGACCTGCTTTGTATTTTGGGGTTCTTGATCAATACTCATAATTCCGCAGCGTTTTTAAAGGAAAACCGTTTTTACGGATCTGTTTTCTAATTTTACGCACCTATAAGTTCTCGGAATTAAATCAAGTCCGTTACAACGACCTCTCCGTTAACACGCGGATTGTCATCAGTGCTCCGTCAACATTTATTATTCTTCAAATACCATTGAAAGTAGGTTTCATGCCAGCATGCCCGAAGACACTTTATAAATCGCTTTGTTGTATACAGACGCTGCGTCTCGAGAACATTCACCAAATAGTTATCTAAATCTATTTAGCTAAAGGATCCTATTTATGAGCGTAGAAGCGCCGTTCTTTGAAAGATGGCAAATGTAACAAAATTGCCTATAAGCTCAGATTTCGACCAGCATATACTCAAGTCAAGTAACGAATCGGGCTGAAATTTATTTTTGGGGAGACGGTATGTACACTATGTAACATTAATTAGGGATATCGTTTTTTTGGGACTGAATTTCGAAGGAGCGGCGGACTCAAAACGTGATACTACATTATTATGACGTACCAGGACGGGGGCGCGCCGGGGGACGTCATCTTCGGGTCGAAACTACTTCGATGTTACGATGTGCGGCATGAGCAATCCAATCTCTTCAGCTTGATTTTACTTGTAGTTTAATTGATCAATAACTTTGCCGACCGACCATCCAGTTTGATGATTTTCTTCTTATATCTGACCTGATCCCTTTCCTTTTTTCTGGCTTTCAGTTCCGGTATCAGAAGAATTTCCAACTTCAGCTGCCAAAGTTATGATCTAGCTGATAGTCACCTTTAGGATAAATTAAACATTCACGGAAAGTTATTTATATTATTCGAATTGAAAATGCGATACTTAGAAATACCATTTTAGTTTATTCAAAAAAGCGAAAATGTTTTTGTGACTTATTGGCTGGTTTTACTTTTGCGAACGTAGGCACTTTACCTGAAGTAACCATTTTAAACGATGTTTTCAGTTGAACGCTTCTTTTTTCCGGTACTTCGATCTAGAATATGCATTTTCACTGTTTAGGATCCCAGATGGAGTATGTGCCAATAGTATTTGCTATCAGAGTTTACCCGACATTTTAGATTTAGAAACACACGATTTTGTTCAAATGATACAGTTTATATTTCCTCGGTGAAGGGGTCCATGAGGATTTGATCGTCTAGTTCATCACTTACTTGAAATGTTGTCCATGGCGGTTAATTCTTGGAAGACGGGTAGTATCAGCTCCGAAAAAATGAATTAGTTCCTTATCCTCCTAATAATTAATCCTTATCTCGTTTTAGAATTTGCGAATTTTTTCCTTCGGCCTCCGATTTTTGACTACCTCGGTTTTATATGGCTACACATAATGACGTAAACGTCTGCGATATAAAATGACCGTCAGGACCTTTTATGGACATTTCGTATTTAATGACTGGCCAAAAAAGATGGCTCATTCGTACATCATAACTCTTGAACTGAGCTGGAAAAAATTTTCTGATACCGCGTCCTAAACAATACAGAAAAACCTTCCAACTTTGGAAAAATCATTCAAAATGCGATCAATTTTAAAATACAGGTAAATTTCAAGCTAAACTGCTTGGATTTGCGGTATTTCTTTCCACATTCCGGACATCCGATTAGTTCAGCGAAATGACGTCCCCCCCGCCACAGGTCGGCTGCGACGCCTTTCTCCTTGGAATTGTACTACTTCTCTCTTTCAATTTTTGCAAAAGTCAATAAATCTCGCGTAGCAGGCGTGCGACAAGTGTCCGCGTAGTCATCGATATCGAGTCGCTAACTTGACCACGTTCTCTTGTATATCTCTCACTGCTCTGTGAAGTGAGTGCCACTCTCATCTCTCACTCCCTCATATATTATACTATATTTTTTAATTATTTTTGATTTATTTATTAGGTTTATTTAGCCAGAAAGAAAATACAGAGTGATTCATATGGCACTCCGCATTCCCGCAAGAGATAACAAGTATCGGATCGCGACCTCGGCATTATATTATATAAGAAAAAAAATATAAAATACTTAGAAAACTAAAACTTTACTTAGTTACACAAAAGAGTGCCTCTTCATTTCTCTTATTTTATCGGATTACATGCCACCATAAGATTCTTTATATTCATAAATTTAAATACAGCAATCTTTTCATTATACGTAAACTATTGTAAATATCAACAAATTGATCATAATCACTCCTTTTATCTTTTAAGGACTGGGTTTGCTATATTCTAGTACCTTTTCAGCTCGCTTTAAGCAGTGATATAAACGTTGAGGATAGCTTTTATTAATATTTTTATCGTTATTCGCTTTTTATGCTGTATAGGTACAATTTATGCTCTTATTTTAGTAATCTCTGTGAGTTATGGTAATTGCGTTTTGAATCATGGTAGTATAGAGTTTTTAAGCCTCTAGAGTAAATAGCTTGATCAAGATTATGGGCGTTATTTTGCTGACAAAATTGTTTTTTATTCTATTAATTTAAAAATTTTTTTCTGATTCTTTTTTTTTTATTTCAAATCCTTCTATAATATTTTATACGCACTCCCCACGCTTGATGACTTAGCTTTTAATGCTTGTGGAACCAAAGCATAATATATTATCACAAAGTCTTATTTTCAACTTGCTAACAAATGATCTGAAAGCACTTGTGATTAGCAAAGTCGCGATTAAGAAGAGACTAAAAGTATTTATAAGAGAGAAATATTGATTGATCAAAGAGAGATTTATTTTGTACTGTTACTTAACTTTTGCGTTAATATTTAAACTGTTATCAGGAAGATTGGCTCGACATCTTCCTGTACTTACTTATTTAGTTTTTTTAAGTTTAGATTCTAAGTTTTTTTTTTTTATGTACCATCCCTATGTACGACAACTAAGTTTGTCTCTATAGGATGTCTTTTTATAAGACATATGTATATGGTCTAAATAAATAAATATATATATATATATATATATATATATATATGAATTGACATAAAAGAATTGAGTGTTAAATGATACAAGTATAAGTAATATGACTATCATAAAAAGTCATTATATTTTTATTTTGATTCTAAACCATTGAAGGTTTAGTATAGAAATATTAAAAAGTGGTAGTATGAATATTTGTATGTAATGACAAATAGAAAATTATGAGTTTGAACTCATATAATTATAACAAAGGATATGTTGTTCAAATCTTGATCAAATAGTATATTACGATACAAGTGGCATAAATAGTCCATTACGGCACGGCGTGTATTAGCACCCGAGCGTAGCGAGGCAGCTAAACGCTGTGCCGTATCGGACTACCACGGTGCATTAATGGACTATTTATGCCACACAGTGCTATAAATACTATTGATGAAATAGTACGACTATTTAAGCAAATGTATGAAAAGGCATTTTTGAAAATATATGAAAAAGTTTTTGGAATGTAAAAGAATTGTAATGAAATATTTGAAAAGTAGTTGCTAAAAGATTTGTTCAAATAATGATAATTTATGCATTGATATATGGATTAAATAATGTTGAAAGTCTGAGAATTTATTTATTGTTATTAAAAACAATGATTGAATTAAAAAAATTAGCTCATTTGATAAAATAGCTAATGATAAATTGAATTAGTTAATTCATTAAGTTGACTTATATAAATTTAGCAGTCAATATTAAAGCTATATAGTTTGATAATTACGATCATTGTAAAATCATAAGAATCTGAGATAACTCTGATATACTCAACATTTAATATTTTTATACGAATAAAATGAAATGTTATCAATATGTGAATTATTAAGCATGAATTTCATTAAAGTTGTTATGGAATTAAAAGAAGTATTATAGATTGTTGAGCATTACAAGCTATAAACAGTAAAACGGGGATCAAATTATCTTAATTTGCGATGCGGACTGCGTTCCACGATGATGCGGAGACGGGCTCTACGCTGCAGTATCCCTCGATCAATGCTGCTCGGTAGCAGCTTCGCGATAAAGTCTCTTTATCAATTACCACGTGTTCTCACGTGGGCTCGGCTGCTCTTTCTTGTTGTGCGCGTTGCAAGCGAATCTTGCAACGCCCGCAGAGGCGGCGGTATTCGTGGGAAGTAGTTGGGATTCGGTACGCACTCGGGTCTACGAATAACAACGCGAATATTAGAGTCAACGAACTGCGTTATTATTGCGAGATTTTAGGTACTAGAGAAATACACAGGAGCCGTTATTAGTGCGGCTTATTCGCTGAACGCGATACGCGCGCGAGAAGGTCGCGCGCTTTCCGACGGGCCGCTGCCACGCCGTGTTCTCTACACCGGCGAGAATCCTTGCGCTCTCCGTTCGCGGAGGGCGTATCGCACATGCACTCACTCACAATTACTGGCCGCTTACACACCTGTATACGAGGGCGAATCTAGCAGTGACGTCCTTCCTCTCGGTACAGCGAAGGGACGCGGGTGGATGCGCTGGTTCTCACTCACACTAGTCACGAGCCTTGGCACAGGCTTTCAAGTCGCACGAAGGAACTCGTGTGTTGCTTCTCAGCTGGCCGAAATCTGTCTACCCATCCGCGGCGCGTGTCTCGTCGCGTGTTCTCTCTCTCTCTCTCTCTCTCTCTCTCTCTCTCTCTCTCTCTCTCTCCACCGGTCGCGTGAGTCCAGATCTCCGAATTCGCGCGCGGTGGACTCTCTCACGTTCGTCGCAGCGCAGCGGTGTTTGCACCGCACACGAGCTTGAGCATCGATGCTCAACTCGTTACAACAGTTCACTAAAATTTGAAAGAGATAATATGTAAATTCAGTAGTAGATACAACTGATAAATTGTGTAACGGTTCGACTTTCCCCGTGTGTTGAGTAGTCGGCCGGACGCCAGGATTTGGTTAGGGGAAAGGTTAATTGAAGAGACTTGTTTATGCAATTAATAATAATAAAGATATATTCTAATAATTAAGTTAACAAGGTGATAATTCAAATATGAGTCTCCATCTGTAACAGAAATCGAAATCGCGGTGGTTTAGAATATTTCGCCTTCACAATCGGTTTAGCTTAATCTATAGCGGTTTACGGTACATTAACACGACGTTGCCGGAGTTACGTGGTTTCGGTGCGGTTATCGGTTTTACGGACGCGGTATCGGAGTTTCGGACGGTGAAACGGGTTCGGGTTAACGACGGGTTTTCGGAGGTTAGGTTTCCCTCGAGTCCATGGAGTCGTGAGCGCACGGCCCTACGGATCGAGGTCGCTCGTCTCGTTCTTCCCCTGGTCCTGTGTGCTCACAGTGACCAGGCGAATCCCGAGCGGTCGGCGGGTGGTCGGTTTTGTACAGGCAGGAGTTGGCCGGTGCTTCACCAGGACGTGTGCGCACGACCTGGGGAATCGTCGGCGGGGCTTTAGTTATTTTCTCAGCCCCGTGTGCTCACGGTGGCCGGGAAAACAACCAGTCCCTTGGGATGGATGTTCAGGAGCAGGTGGCAACGTCGAGTATCGGCTACGTGTGCTCACGTAAACGAGACTCGGCGCTGTTCGGCTACTCCTCGTTGTCTCGTGTGCGCACGACGGCAACTCGGAGTTTCGGGTTCGCCAACAATGTCGTCACGTGTGATCACGAGCCGACGTTGTTGGCGTCGGTCTAGTTCTAGCTGTTCCTCTCGGTAACGTGTGCGCACGATGCCGCTAGGGGTTCAGCTCGAGTAGAACTGCCTCGCTATGCCGCGCGGCCCGCCTTATATAGGTGTGTTCGCTGCGCGCGCGCGCTCGCTGGCGTCAGATGATGTACTCGGCGCCGTGTTTGTTGATCTCGTGTGCGAGACTTATGTCTCGTCACAAATGGAATAAGATTTATAATTTATTATTGTTAAAATAAATAAATTAGAGATAGTATTATTGTATTAAAATTAATTACATTAATATGAAAAGTGATGATTTATGACAGTTAAGTTCACAAAAGTAATGATATAATGTGTAAAGTACATGCATGATCAAATGTCAAAAATTAAATTGATACAAATGCAGAAATGCTGATGTTATAAAATCTATACAAAAGAGAAAATCTTCAGTCAGTAAGAAATATACATATATTTGAAAATAACTGTTGATAAAAGTTATGTGTGTGATACTTGAAAATTGAAATATGATATAGTTTGTTTGTAATTTATACAATGTAATGTATAATGTATCTGCATAAGGGTACAAATAATAATTTGTAACTACTTCATGTGAGAAGTAGAAGATAATTATATACATATAAGTATTAATGTTATAAATGATGAATGTATTAACATCATAAATGGTCTGATTAGGTTTTACTGGGTTTTCCCTAATCCGCGCAACAAATGTTGGACCATATGTAGTTTCCCCAGAAACTGAGAGCATAAAGAAGGAGAGCACATACGTCTTAATCTAAATTCTATATTGTTGAAATTAATATGATTTATTAGAATTTAGTTGATATATAAAAGTGTGCGTTCTTAAGCATCTAATGAATATAACATACTAGAACATAAGAGATGTATAAACTTGTGTGAGCAAGTGTTTTATTCATAGTAAAATGAATATAGTAATTTGAGTTTAAGAGATTTATTTTTGAGGAGGCGTGTTGGAAATATCCGTATTTCAAAACTAAATCTTGAGTGCATTTATAGCTAAGAAGGGTCTAGTTATGCGTTTATGTTTTTATGAATATAAGCTCGGGTAGCGGCGCTACGGCACGACGTGCTGCGACACGTTGTAGCGGGCCGCGGTCTTCTCGGTGGGCCTTGCCATCTGGAGTCCTTCTGCGAGTTATATAGTAGGGCCATTGTTTTAGGGATTTTCCCTTTCCCTTCTGCACTCTGGATATGCGCTAGCTACAGTTAGTCTCCGACAGAACGTCATAGAGTTCAGATGTGCTTGCTCCTTCTATGCGTCTCAGAATAAACGTTAATTTTATAAAGAGAAGATATTCCGTGTTGTAATTGTTTCCCATTTCCAATAGGTGAAATTAAATTATTTAAGGATATAAATGTGGAATCATTAAGCTCACTTTGTATTCATTGGCAACTTTTGTGGCAGAATCTCCTCTTTCCACAGCTTTTACAGCAGCTTCTCTTCTGTCAGCTACATAACTTTTCTTTTGTTCGTGTTTAGGTGGTACACAGCCTTCTTTCTGAATTCTTCGCCACAAAACTGCTTTTGGAATACCGTAACAGTCAGATACCCGTTGTAAGCTAGATCTATCCATGACTGCTTGTATGGCCCCTTGCATATCTTTGTTTGTGTATTCACTTCGAGATGGATTGAGAGTTAGACCCAGAACTTTTGCTTTCAAGTAGAGTGTGGATCCAACAATGACGCCCCTCTTTGATGTCATTAATTGCAGTAGCCAACATTTGCTTGTGGTAATCGACTGAACTCTCTTTGAAATGTTGTGCACATCGTTCTCTATTTATTCTTCGCTTGACCTTCTGTAAGAACACAATCTAATATAATCGCATGCATACGTGGAGATCGCGCGCGAAAACGCACTTGTACGATTATACTTACTGTTAACGTCAACTTTCGCCACAACCGTATCTCAGGCGTTTGATAAAACTACATTGCTGCTGTTGCCGCGATTTGTTTTGTCCCAGATTGCCGATCTCGCGAAAATTGCAGCGATTAACTTCATGTCAAAAGTCCATGGAAGCGGCACTACTCGATCAGCCACTTTTAATTATATACAAAAATACAAAATCATATAAAAAGGAAATTATGAGAGTGCAACAGTTTAAACTTACTCTTTATTTTCTTGTATACCGCTGAAAAATGCCGAATTGAACCGTTGTCGAGGAGTTGTAAACAAATCGCAACCGCAAGATCGATCACTGACTCACTGCACACAGTCGTGTGCGAAAAGAGGTTATGGCAGGAGGACTAAAGGAAGTGGTAGTACTGGCGCTCGTCACTATCATCTAGGGATATAGCTATCGCGCGCGACATCTGGTGTTTGCGCGCAAGAGTCGGCTCCCGTGTGCAGGCTTTACATCTCACACGCGATATCTGTCGGTCGCGCGCAAGAGACGACTATCGGAGACTCTTCCGCGCAAGCTTGAGGTCTCGCGAGCGACATTTGCCGTTCGCGCGCCAAATACGGTTCTTGAAGAATCTCGTGCGCACGATCTAGGTTTCGCGTGTGCTCCACGTCTCTGCGTCGCAGGACTAGCTCTCGCGTGCAAGGGACGGTACACTTGCGCGCGTGTTTATATATTGAGATCAAGTCTTGCGCCTGAAGCTGGACTGTGACTTGCAATTGAAAATCGACAAACATGTGCCACTTGGTTATACCTTGTATAATGCGGACCGTACGGTTGACACTCGCGTCATAAGATTCTCGGAATTGAATCAAGAATCCTACAACGAACCGTCTTTCCGTTAACACGCAGATTGTCATCGTGGCACTCGTCAACATTTATTTATTATTCAAATAAACAATTGAAAGTAGGTCATGCAGCATGCCCGAAGACACACTTTTAATCGCTTGTTTATACAGAAGCGGTCATTATTAATGCTAATTGACCTACTTAACTACTGTTTACAACAATTAGGGGTCATAAAGCATATTAATTGACCAAATTAGCTACTGTTTATGTAAACACGGCTACTGTTCCCCCTCCCCCTTAGGCCACGCCCCCGGTCCCGCTATCTGGGCCCATATACTACTTAGGTGAAATAGCTTGGTTTGCATAATAGGAGTTGTTCGTCGGCAAAGAAAAAGAGTTACGTGGCCGCCGCTTGTCTCCTTGTTTGACGAGGAGTTTTGGGCGAGATCCTGACGGTCCCGTAAAGAAAAATTTGCTGGTTTCGAGCTCGGGTAAAAATCCCGAGCCTCGGCGACTAAGTCTATGGCTGATAGCGAGCGGACGTAATAGTGGTCGGCTACGCTGCTACCACACTAAGTTAGTTGCACTAATTATCACTATTTACCAAACACTTTGAAAAATTTTGTGCACTAATTACTTTTTTTTTTAAGAATTTTCGCACTGCTGTCTGCGCAAGGGGCCTACTTGGGATGCCAAATATCACAGAAAGACGAGGGTGGTGGGGTGCTCTTGGAGCGCAGCAAGAAACACAAGGACTGTGTTCATTTTCGTTTACTGGAGAATGCGATTCGTTGGCGGCGAGCGTTTCCACGTGCAAAGATGCACACGCTGCATCTAAAATATTTATTATCTGAAATAATTTTACTTGTCCACTTTCAATCAAATTATAGTTTTACTCTTACTCCACTTTACGTTGTTGTTCCTCGCTATTATTTAATTAATCCTTACTGGATGTTTTGGATAATGTCATTCTCTATTTGAAATCTGTTTTATTGTAAAATGGTAGCGTTCTGATATCGAGTATGGCATTATATTTTTTGCTGTCGGGAACGTTTTTTATGACTTATATATTTTGAATTCGCTAAATCTTATTATACGCTGCAGTCTTATGGGAAAAGTATCGATTGACTTACTTTATAATAAATAACTTTACTGTTCTTTTAATACATCAAAATGCGAAAGAAAGTGAGCATTTTACAATACTTATATACACTCAATTATATTTCCTGTAGGATTCATCGTAGTTGCAGCTTGCGTTATGACATTTGAAGCACGAGATAGTGCAGCGAAAGTTGTGCCAGCTCGATTTCGATTTAATCAAGTTTCAACTGTAAACGCCATTCAAAATCAGCGAAATCGGAAATCAACTTCCAGTCAAACATCTCGATGGGATCATCAACTATGCATATTTCGGGTGAACAAAAACCCAAGTCCTATGCGCGAGATCTCAAGAAAGCATATAACTACTGAATTTTTTCAAATTTTAAAAGAGCCACAAACAAAAGAAATTAAATACCCATTAAAAAAAAGTCCTAGTGCGCCAAACCTTGTAGATGATAAATCTTCTAAAAGAAAACCACATAATCTCAACGGAGGTTGCGCAATATTAAATCCTAAATTACTAAGAAGACATGCATTGTCTGTAGAAAATTCCGGAAATAATTTAAAGCAGGTAATAGTAATTTCTCAAGCTTATTTCGTTATATATTTACAAATTTTTATTTAAATAATGAGTCTCATAAGAGATATAACTAATAAATTATGCAGTAAATGAAAAACCGCTGCCAATAAATGAAATATTGTTTCAGAATACATTATATTTATGCTTTTTAAATTTTTATGGATGGATTTTTTTTAAATGCCAGCAAACCCGTACTTAAAGGTATAGTTTAATTTAAAGGGGAAAAGGACTTTAACGACGTGCAACGACACCCCTACTGTTACGTCCTAAATCGTATGATGACTGTCAAAGGATGAATCATTTAATGGTTATTGTATTAAGAGTAAACATAGAAAACGATTCAAGCTTCGGAAGAGAGTTGAACGCTTCGGTGTTTAGACACTCCCGCGATCAAAAGAACGGCGGAAAATGCCTGTACGGGAAACTGCTTTCTATTAGGAATATTATTGTTTATTACTGATGTTAAACTATTAGTAATCTCTCCGTGTTCTAATTGTTCTTTGATAAACTCTGATTATATTCCCTCTCTTTGATATTCAGTATGTGCGTTCATCGAAATGGTGATCTACCTAATTGAGACATAACTCTACGTCGTAGCGTCCTAATAGTTCGTTGTACGATAATTGAATTTATAAATCTTTAAGAGAGAACGAATGTGGGTTTCAGTAAGATCTTAGCAATGAAAATAGGGCGTTAGTATCTTAACCGCAGCGTAGGTTTCGGAGAGAGAGAGTGTAACGAGCTAGCTTATAATAGATGTGTCGACACCTACCTTGTGTAGTTCTTGCTTCTGCTTGGCCGGAGGCTCTGCTACCTGCTCGTCCTCAATGAATGCGATTAAATTGGTCGAGAGGGATGTTGGAACAAAGGTCTCGTATTGACTTCACTCACGATTTATGCCATTATAACTTGATTTGTTCAAATAACTAAACAGCTTGTGTGATTTACGCTCTTTACGACGCGGCGCACAGCGGCGTGTTTTGGGATTTTTTGTCAAAATCGTATATCTCCTAAAAGAAATGAGCTAGGATAATGAAATTTAGTGTGCTATAAGATGAAGTATTCTAGAATATGGGAAAAATAGTCCCGATATTCAAATGTTGTTACATAACCTCATAATAGTGCCCGACTATAGAAACTTTCGATAAAAATGTATTCATTTCTGTGCGAAGCCTAGAAAAAATAGACAAAATTGATTTCTGTACCTGTTATTTATTGTATTTTTTCACGCCGAATCGAACTACTGTGGCTAAATTTTCATAGAATGTATACGAGAAAAACGCGAATTATTGCTTAAAATCGTGGAATTTGCGTTTTTCTCTTAAGGGGGACATCCTACGGCAACTTATTCACCGGATTTCGATTCAGCATTAAAAAATATATTAGAAAATATATATAGATGTAGAATGGAAGTAGTTTCAAAACCCAAATAACTGACAATGAGCATTTTAAATATGAAAAACACGATTTTAAGCAATAATTCGCGTTTTTCTCTTAAACAATCTATGGCAATTTAGCCACAATCGTTCGATTCAGCGTGGAAAAATACATTAAAAACATGTGCAGAAATTAATTTTCTCCATTTTTTCTAGGCTTCGCGTGGAAATTAATACATTTTTATTGAATGTTTCTATGTTCGGGCACCATTTTTGAGGTTATGTAACAACATTTGAATATCGAGACTATTTTTCCCATATTCTAGAACACTTCATCTAATAGCACACTAAATTTCATTATCCTAGCTCATTTCTTTTTGGAGATATACGATTTTGACAAAAAATCCCACAACACGCCACTGTGCGGCGTTTCGTAAATGCAAGACCGACGATTTACAGTATAATATTAAATTTAGAATCCGGGAGACGATTAATTCGAGAGACGGTGTTATACGATTCGTGAATAATTAAGTTCGAGATCAAGTGTGAATTCTTCTAAGTCCATTACTTCAAGAATTCTCTAAGTTACTTTTATGAAAAAGATTCTAAGTCCGTTAAGAGTTTAACTTACGCGGAGCAGTACTAAAGGAACTAAGATAGTCTTGAGTACTAAACGACTAAGTGACTAAGAGTACAAATAAGAAGAGCGTGCGGTCCTACCCGGGTCTTTTTATAGTTCGTATGGTTGCATTTGGCGACAATAGGTGTTAAAGGTGTTAGTGATAACTTTGACGGAGAACTCCAATCAAAAAGCTCGGTTCCTCTAATTTAATTTATGACTTCGCGTGATTGTTATAGCGTTTTTCATTAATGTTGAAATTGAATTCCGCGTAATTTGTCTCTCTCGATTCCGTCGTCTCTCGTTTCTTTATCTCTCTCGGAAAATGTATAATATATTCCTTTATAATTATAATTCATTCATTGAGCTTCAAGAAAACCGTTGAAAATGTTAACAGCAGATAGCTTTATTATGGTGAGTCACCAAATAAAATTTTAAATCATTTGACTACATTGTTTTATAGATATTAGGAATCAAAAATATTTCAAAAAGAATTCGAACCTTGATATCCTAAGAGCCATAGGGGTTTGAAAGATGCGCAATGAACTTAGCCAAACTTATATAATATCTACCTTTTTCTATAATCTTAAGTGCAATAAGGTCTTTTTACATCCGTAATCAAGGCACAAATAAAAACTAATTTTTTTCAGTTTTCGATTTATTACTGAAAAAATATATAGACAATTCACTTAAAATTTTAATGAAGGCTAGTTTGATACGTCAACCATCAACGTTATTTTTTTGGTGAGATTATGATATTCAGTTTCAGAGATATATATTACAATAAAAATCACCTTTTTCATTCTATCTGTCAAACAGAGCGGTCAATCCAGAGGACCAAACGAAAAAAAGTAGGTGATTTTATTTTCTTTTAAATGCATTATAGCTACATCTATACGGACATTTTCTAAAAACATGCATTCCAACTTCAAACACTTTGAAATGTGTTTCTAACGTGTTTTTGATGATGCCAAAAATTTTACTATTACAAAGCTTTTTCTAGGAGGAAACAAAAATATAATTAAAAATACGCATATTTTTAGACAAGACCACAGTTAATGAAAGTGCCTTAAATTTTGATACAAAAAAAAAAGTATGAAATGCAATACCTAACATAATGTTTGACTACTCAGGCTAAAATTCAATAAAAGTACTACTCTTGTTTAATAAACAAAGCAATTTTTTATCCCAATCGTCTACATATTTTATGAATGCAGGGGCGTATCATAAAGGGGACAGGAACGTAGGATTTAGGATAGATCACAAGCCTGGCGTAGCTGAAGGTTGGGGAATAAAAACACACAATGGTTTATGATGGCTGTAAATATAGTACTAATGGGAAGTCGTACATGTGTTTGTCCCCTCACACACTCATTAACGTGCTCACTTATTTTCGCACGCTATACTGTGCTCTACAGAATCTGCACTTGGCAGTATACATTGAACTTGGCTTGAACTTGGTGGTATACATTGAATTTGGTTTGAACTTTCTGTACAGTACACTATATTTCAACACGCCTCCTTTGACTGTACGGAAAATTCATTTTTTAATACATTTAGTTTATTCCTTAACTTCTCAAACTTGTCTCTACACAGAGCTTTTGTAAAAATATCCGCAACATTTGTAGGTGACAAGGCGGGTACGGGCTTAGGCGGATACGGGCTCACCCAACTGGCTCAGACCGATACGCTCACCGAACTCACCAGCTCAGCCGACCCCCCCCCCTACTTATCATGAACCCGGGGCCACTGCGACCATCAGCCGCCCGAGCGCACTCCTATATGTAGACTTCGCGAAGCTACATCTCTTGCGAGTTTCGCGACGGCACCTAGCGGTGGAGTGTCTGCACGAGTGATGGGAGTCCCAACCATCACTCCCACCTGTAAGATTCAACCATCTTATTCAACCTCTCCATGCAGAACAGGTTCAAACTTGTTGAGACTAGAGTAAGCAAGAATCAACCTATGCGAACTCTTGAATACTTTGGTCTGGCCAGTACGGGCTCACCAAACTCACTGGTTCACCTAACTGGCCGGTCCGGGCTTAGCCAACTCGCTGACTCACCCCTCCCCCCTCCTCGAGGTCACTGCAGCCGGAGGCAGGCCGCCTTAGCGCACTCCTATATGTAGCCTCCGCAAAGCTACTTCGCTTGTGGGTTGCACTGTAAGGACCGTACTTTATATAAGGGCGGGCTGCGCGAGTTCTACAAATTATTATTTATTTATATAGGAACTAGCATAAGCTCGAGAGCTTTATTGGTACTAGAGGTGTGTTGAATCTAACAATCTAAGCGCACAGGTGGACGCGTGACTGTTGCGGCGGTGGGACTGCTGCGCGGACGGTAGTCTGTCCGCTCTCTATGCTTACGCGGACCGGTTTTTTCAGGCGGATGCTGTTGGTGTATCCGCAGTCGCTCTGATGTGAATCGTGGACAGTAGAATGTCACGCTGCAGATTCTCGGACGATGGAATGTCCGCAATGATATTGCTCACTCTTACCTTCTGTCCTGATGATGTTGGCAAGCTTATTTTATCCCTTTGTTCTCTTCTTAGGTGTTTAGGTTAATTATAATAATAACTATTATAGAATCTGATTAAATTATTATTGTTTATTTTATTGGAGACAACCCAGAATTCAGCAGATGTTACAATTTATTACAAGATGTTTGATAGTTTAATCGTTCGTGATTTAGGTAGTTTTAGTAACTATTTGGATCGACGTTTAATCTAATAATTATGCATTTAAGGTCTTACAATTAGTATCGTCCTGCGCACTAAAAATGGTTATACACAGACAAAACCATCTGCACGGACATTTTATAAAACCATGAAAACTCTCAAAATATACTAAGCTTTATTTATCAAATTATATGGTTTAACAAAAATAATAATGTTCAGTCACACAGAGCATACAGGGTGAGAGTTAAAGAATTTGAATCTTAATATCTTTTAAACTAAAAGGTTTCATAAGCTACAAAAAGAACCTAGCCGAAGTGATCAAAAGATCAATCTTTTCCTAAAATTTCAACTCAATTTAAACTTTTTTACTCCCGTAATCGTACGGCATAAAAAAAACATTTTTTTTAGTTTTTGATTTTTATTTCAAAAACTAGTCGCCAAAATTGCTTAAAATTTTTACAACTAGTAGATATCGTTGTTTTTTATTGTCATGAATTTTTTCAAAACTTCTTGAATTTTATATGTTTATCGAAAAAATTACCTTTTATATCATAAAAAGTGAAACAAATCAGTCAAATTCTAGAAAATCTTGCGGGAAAAAGTAGACAAATTAATTTTCTTTTAGATACACTATTGGGTAGAATATATTGTATAAATAATTATCATTATAAAAAAAGCAAAAATATATTTTCAAAAATAAGAAAAATGGCTATAATATGCCAAAAAATGGTCAAGAATCATAAAACAAAAAATGACCTAAATACAGAATTAGAAAACATATATGCGTGCAAATTTTATTACGATCCGTCGCAATGGTTCCAAAATTATGCGGTATACTACAGACACCACACACCACACCAGCCACTCCGCGACGGACTAGCCATCCGCACGGACATTTTCTAAAAACGTATGATTCGTACTCCAAACACCTCCAAATGCGTTTCCACGAAGTATTAGCAAAACTGAAAATTTTACTATTACAAAGCTTCCTCTTGAGGAGGAAGCAAAAAATCGGAAAAGGAGGAAGCTAAGTGCCAAAGACTTGGCAGCGGTTTTTTCTTCAAATTATAGTTGTTATTAAATCTTAATTAATTATAATATACTTAACTTATAATAACATGATTCAAAAATAGCCTTTAGATATCCTTCACCGATATTATTACTAAACACCTAAAGTTGCGTATAAAATTATATATATATCTATATATATATATATTTATTAAACAAAATTTAATCTGATAATTGACACTTCTTATACTTATAAATCTTTTTTTTCTGCATTACTCTCTTTATCTTTTTGTTTCGGTTCATTCTAAAAATTTTTTAATAATCCTCTGATATTTATCAATTTTTCGATAATATAATTTTATATGAACTAGGAAATCTAAGTGCGCTTCGCGAACTTCATATTATACCATCAATTATATCTTTCTAGAATGATTTTAAATTTTGCCGCCTGCTGAGCATTAACAGTTCAAAGCGTTTGTAGGTTATGTCGCGTTTCTAATTCGCGTTCCTTAATTCTTGTACCAGGCAATTGTACATCAATTAAATGCTTCACATCACTTTTTTAAGAGAGGACCAGACTACCAATCTCGTTCGCGCATCTTGACGACCAATCAGAAGCTCGTATTAAATGCTTCATAACAAATGCTTCAGATCTAAGGCCATCACTTTTTTTAAGAAGGATTTTCTTGTTTTAAGTTATAGTCAAATTATAATTTTATATTTTCTTAGAATCCCTTCCCCATTAAAAAATTAAATTTTTTTTTATAGAAGATAAAATAGTCTTTGAAGCTACAATTTTTAGTCTACTTGTAACATGAAAATTGATTATCGTATATAACTTTTTTCTCTTGTTCTCCTCTTACTCTAAAGCATCTAACTTTATATGCTTATTATTCAAATATTATTTTAGCTTTAAAATAACAAAATTTCCCTAATGATTAAGAATAGTACGTAAATGCCTAATAATAATAATAATTTGTACTGGTAACGTGCTGAGGTAGCTTATTAGATTTCCTAATGATTTTATTTTAATAATACAATCGTAATTCCGGGATCAATGATGCTAAACTATCTTTTAAAAGTAATATTTTACTCTTCTACTTTTCCTACTTCTAATGCTCGATAAAGAAGTCAAATTTTATCTCCTGAAAGTTTGATGCGTACCATACATTTGATTATTTGATTACATATACAACAATGATCCATTCGGATTGTACAATTAGCACAAGTTACTAAGTGTGAGCGGAATAAATAGAATTTTGACTTCTCTTTCGAAACATATTTTACAATCTATTGAACTTATTGCTAATGATTCTAATTTATTTGTACTAAGAGGTACCTGGTTGGATTCTTACGGGTTTCGAGATTTCTGGACGGCGGCATTCCATTAAAATATACTTTGGAGCGTACTTCATTCATAAGCTCTTCTTCCTTTTGATTCTGTAGGTGTACACATTCTGGATGAAATCCAATTTCTTTCAGTTCTCTGATATTTTATCCTTTCTCGGAAAGCCATCTTTTAGAGTGTGTTTATTCTATCTTCGCAGGATAAATAATCCATATATTTCGAACAGAATTGTGGCCTCCCCTTTTCTTATTGGTTTTTGGGATCGCTCCTTGCGACTCATTGGACCTAGTTTCTGAGATTTCATGTATTCAGGATGCTTGTTGCACCAGACAGTTGTTCGAATATGGTTCAATCTGATATCACGAGCGGCCATTTTTGACTCAGCTTGATTCCCAGTCAAACCAACTGTACTTATCTAAAGCTCCAGTTTTACCCGTAGGCGGAATCTGGAACATAAAACAAAATTGCTCCTCCCATGTGTCCTTTGAGTTGTGTAGAATCTCGTGTTAAATGTTTACTAGTATTGAAATGGTCAACTATGTGATTGTTTGTAACTTAGTGACCGTTGTTCTTGTGTATGAGTAAAAGTGATATCTTTGTAAATGTTGTGTGCGAAAATTGAGCACATAATTGTATTTTTTCATTAACTCCTTTTTCAATGATTTTTATTCCTTTATTCCATGACGGAAGATTCAATATGATCGTTGTTAATTTATGGTAAAGAAATAAGAGACAGGAAAGAAAAGTTTGATTCTATAATGAAGGATTTGATGTGAAATGGTTGGATTGATTGTAATAACATGACTAAACATGGTTCTGCTTATCGTTCGGAATAATAATGAATGTATATATGCGGGCCACAACAAGATATTCTCCACTTATTTGTAGATTGTTTGTAATACCCCGTACACCCTGTACACTATTTCCGCGCATAAAGTAAAAAATCAATCATTTCAAAAAACTAAAGTCACTCGAAATTTCTACAGAAAACTTTTGTTCCCTGCTTTATCGACACAGCGAGCGACGACATAGGAATCAGCATCAGCACCACGCACATGTGCGCGTGCTCCCCTCTTCTCAGCAAGCGCCAACCAGCATCAAGTATATAGAATTACGCAGCGGCGTACTAGAATAAGGTGTATGTGTAAGTGAGCAGCGAGCGATGACGAGCGACGATTAATAATACACCCATGTTAATTAGTCACTGCAATTCATGCGTACTGATTAATACACTATTAAATTTATACATAACACTTGCAATACAAACAAAACATAAAACACGTATGAATTATATTTGTCACATTTCTGAATACTAAACGTAAATAAGATTATATATATACTGTCTGCGTAATCTTAAAAGTTATCAAAGCAGAATGGTTTGCATATGCGAAGCAACATGTCAACACTTGTTCTATTCAATACATATATTATTTTTCTTTTGATAAATAAGAATTTTCATTCTTGGTGTTAAACATCCACTACCTATCATCCCGGACCTACCACAACTATTATTATCGCGATTATTTTCTATAATATTCTACAATTAATATTTTACTACTCTTTTTTTTTTATTTTTTTTTCCTGTTTTTTCGTGACAATCATGAATTCTTACTTAGAATTACACAGTCATTATCTAGTGTTGAGTTAACTTAAATTAATCCTTTGCTGGCTCGATGTGCGATATACGTACTCGATTCATATGCACTACTTTATATTTATTAGGCTTCAATTGTATCTTAATATTACCATTACGCAAAATATCTACGACCAAATAAGGGCCTTCGTATTGATCTTTGAATTTGTGTATTTTTCCCCCCTTGAGTAGCCAAAAATAATCGCCGACTTTAAAATCTTGCGGATTCGCACTTTTATCATAATAGTACTTCGCACGCCATTTGGCTGCTATTAATTTCTTGCGTGCTATCTGAATATTGTTCAGCCTTGTTGTTAGTTCAACAATATAATCGGCATATGTTGGAAGTCGATCCTCGGTTTCAAGCGGCTCACTCGATGGGGCGCGGGCTAGCCTCCCGAAAACTAACTCGTACGGTGTATGCTGCGTGGCTTTATGCACTGACGTGTTATAAGAAAAAGCGGCCATTTTTAACCATTGATCCCATTGTTTATCTTACGATATGAATTGTTTTAAATATTCGCTAAGTACATGGTGACTTCTCTCGAGAGAACCGTTGGACTGCGGATGAAAAGCTGTTGCCTTGAATTGCGCAATTCGGAATCGCTTGGCTACTCGCTTCATTGAATTACTCAAAAAATTAGTGCCTTGATCGGTCAAGATCGCGATAGGAGCGCCAAAAGTGCAGATGAATCGCTTTATCAGGGCGTCGGCAACAGATCGTGCCGTTGCCTCCTTAAGTGCAATCGCGAGTAAATACTTTGTTAGACAACACTGGATAGTTAAGATATTATCATGTCCGTCCTCAATACGCTCGAATGGTCCCATGATATCGAGCACAATTTTTTCGAAGGGCTGTACAGTGGTATCAGTGATAACCATTCGATTCTTTGTCTTAACTCGAATCAATTTTTTTAATTGGCAAGATAGACATTTTCGGATGTACATTTGTATATCGATCTTCATATTTTCCCAATAAAAGTTTTGTTTTATACGTTTGTAAGTTTTATTTACACCTTTATGCCCCCCTATCGTAGAACAATGAGCCTCCTCAATTATCTTTGGTCGTTCATTCAGACGGGGATACGTAGTACCTTTACAAATGATTATTTTGACTTTTGATCCGCGTAATGTACTGCGAATCTTGTCAGTTACATCGTTCCACAATACATTTTCAAGAGTGACGCTTTTGGCAATACTAATGGATTTTATTTATTCTTTTACAATGTGACGAGACATAAGTCTCGCACACGAGATCAACAAACACGGCGCCGAGTAAATCAGCTGACGCCAGCGAGCGCGCGCGCGCAGCGAACAAAGGCGAGTCCGCACGAAGCGAGGTGAGCGCGCGCGCGCACCAACCGAAAGGCCAGTCCGCACGAGCGCGAGAATCTACTAGTAACTCAGCAGCGACGCGCCAGGCGGCGCGAACGGCGCGCCGCGAACACACCTATATAAGGCGGGCCGCGCGGCATAGCGAGGCAGTACTACTCGAGCTGAACTCCTGGCGGCATCGTGCGCACACGTTACCGAGAGGAACAGCTAGAGATAGACCGACGCCAACAACGTCAGCTCGTGAGCATACATGACGATACTGTTGGCGAACCCGAAACTCCGAGTTGCCGTCGTGCGCACACGAGACAACCAGGAGTAGCTCAACAGCGCCGAGTCTCGTCTACGTGAGCACACGTAGCCGATACTCGACGTTGCCACCTGCCCCTGAATACCCGTCCCAAGGGACTGGTTGTTTTCCCGGCCACCATAAGTACACGGGGCTGAGAAAATAACTAAAGCCCCGCCGACGATTCCCCAGGTCGTGCGCACACGTCCTGGTCAAACACCGGCCAACTCCTGCCCCTGCAAAACCGACCACCCGCCGACCTCTCGAGATTCGCCTAGTCACTGTGAGCACACAGGACTAGGAGAAGAACGAGACGAGTGACCTCGATCCGTAGAGCCGTGCGCTCACGACTCCATGGACTCGAGGGTAACGTCGTATTAATGTACCGTAAACCGCTATAGATTAAGCTAAACCGATTGTGAAGGCGAAATATTCTAAACCACCGCGATTTCGATTTCTGTTACAGATGGAGACTCATAATTGAATTATCAACTTGTTAACATAATTATTAGAATATATCTATATTATTATTAATTGCATAAGCAAGTCTCTTCAATTAACCTTTCCCCTAACCAAATCCTGGCGTCCGGCCGACTACTCAACACACGGGGAAAGTCGAACCGTTACATGCATGTAACACTCACAAATCACTTTCAATTGTTTTAATCCAGAGACTAAGTTTTCTCTCGTAATACAATAATAAAATGCCGTTTATTACCTTTTGGCATTACTCTCAATACTCCTGCAGTTAATTGATGCAGTTAATCGTGGCAACTCCTGACGACTCTCCAAAAGTCGTGCTCCTTGATCGCATGGTTGGTGTATAGAGGATAAGAAATATAAACAACTATCCTTACGCATAGTCAGTTGTTCTCTAGTTTCAGCAAAAATCATTCCATGACTCTTAGAATTCTTTCGCGTGTTAGGTTCTGCCATTGTAGTGTCGAGTGTCATTTCTAATGAAGCATCGACTGTAGCATTGTTGATTACCAATTCGTTATCAATACTATTATCGTTAATAATTGTTGACCTTGCCGTATTTTCATCGTCGATAGGAAACTCGTATGATTTTTCGACTACCTGAGCGTCGACATCCTTCCCTCCGGAGTTGTTGCAGTGTGGAGCAGCGTCTTCTCTCAGCTCTCCTTCCCCCCTAAGTTTCTTAGCAATTCATCGCGGCGTGTCCAACTTCGTTACAAAAATTACATATTATTTCCGGAGTCGCTTCTACGACATTCACTTTACGAGTCTCTTTTAATTTTCATCGCGCTTCTCCTCGTCTTGAAATTTCATCACTTTCTTCTGTATACGCAAAGTCCCTCTAGATTTCTATGGATTTTGTACGTGCGGCCTTAAGTGTTTTCATATCACCCATTCATGTTTGTATTTCCCATCTAAGTCCTCGAATGAAAAATCTAATACAATCCTTCTCTAATGCAGTGTTGAAAGTCTCATCTTTATCCGTTGCTCTTCTCTCGCGAACCGCGACTCTCGTAATTTCTTTTTCGATCTCACGAAGACGATTCGAATATACTACTTTTCCGTCGGGCGCTGTTTAATCTTAGCTAATTCACCCGAAACCTCATGGTAACTTTTCAATGATCCAAAATTGCTCTCAAAAAATTGTATTATTTCATCAATAGTTTCAAACTTGTGACCCCTCGCGCAAGATAATGCATCGCCGAAAAGTCGCATCCGAATAAGGCGCGCACAGTCTTCTTCGTTTTCTTCTGGAAGGATATCTTGGGCCTCCGTACAGCCATCAATAAAATGTGTCAATGAAATATTCGATCCATTATATCGATGAATCAATTCAAGATGTGAAGACCGTATTTGGTATGAATACGGTTTGACGGAATTGCGGGGTGCTCTCAGAGAGCATGTGGAGGCGCAGGAAAGAAGCACACAGAAGTGAGGTGAACGAGTTTATTCGGAGCCAGGGAGCTCTGATTCGTTTCGTGGTCGCCGGTGGTCTGCCCGCTCTGTCGTCGACGCGACTCGTCGACGGAGAGCGGTCGCGCGTGTGGGGATGCACACCTTGCATTTCTGCACGCGCGAGCTCTCAGGTAGCGGCTTACCTAGCTGACGATGCGTCTGCATCGTCGCTGGTACCACCGGATGTGCCGACGGAGAGCCTCGTGCTCGTCCGTGACACGTCCGAGGTCGCGCGGGCTGACGTCCTCGTCGCCCAGAAAAAAAAAACAGTTGGAAATTGCCGTACCTGGGAGCGCTTGTGTGAGTGTGTTTGTAAGACTGTATGTGTGTGATTGAGTTTGAATTTATTTTGTCCAGGATGCCCACGCGAGAGGTTTGCGCATTGGATTCTTCTCCAACTTCCGATTTGTTATGAGTGTAAGTGTGAATCGCAGTGTGCGTGTAAATTATGTGTCGCGGATGTTGTGATAAGCAGCCGCTGCTGCTGTACACTTTTTTTTTTTTAATCAGAGCTCCTAAATACAATTATTTCTTAACCTAAATATACAAAGTTAATAATTCTGCAAATACAACAACAATTTTCCCATTGGTTATAGCTACAAAAACAATTTTCCCATTAGATTCTAATCTTAAATCTGTAAATGAACGTGAAACAAGACTTTCTTTCGATTTTACTTTTTTTTTGTACCAGACAGAGATTCTAAGTGCAAATATAGCTNGTGTAGAGTAGCTACACGTCGTATATGAGAAATCGCGTCATAGTTCGGTCCGAGGAGTTGGCAACAGTGCGAATACTGTGCAACTCTCGGTGCCGTAAATAAACAATTAGCAGCTCTGCTGCAGTGAACCGCACTGCAGCAGAGCATAACAACAAACAACGCGGAAGCACGACACCGGATCAGCAACACACGAGGGCCGCGGGGCTCTTAACCTCTCCTGTCAGCGGACAGGAGAGACGTCGACTCCGCACTAACTATACAGCAGACGACGCCGTCGCGCCGCGCCGAGGCGAGTCAGCTGGATCTCGCGGGCGCTGCTGTACGTAGACCAGAGAACCCGCGCGAAACACAGACACCAGGAGTCGCGCCAACTAAACAGCGAGGCTGAACACGCGGCGAACGAGCACGAGCGTGAATGAACGCGCGGCCCGGAGCCGGCCATAGCTGCATTCGCCGCAATGGAGAGAGAAGAGAGATGATGAAGCCAGCTCGAGGCGCGTAGAATTGCGCCCGAGAGGGAGACGCGGCGCGCGGGAGAGAGAGAGAGAGAGAGAGAGAGAGAGACAGCTCGGAGAGAACGAACGGTATTGGATCGGCGCGTTAAACCACTGCCAACCTGTAGCACATGTCGCGCGCGCGAGCGCCGTCCCGTCACGCGCGCGCGTAACAATGAGATCGCGACCGCCCGGTACGTTTTCGTAATTGGCGCACTCCTCGCGGCTGAATATCGAAGGTTCGCGTCGCGGAGCCTTATAGAGGCGAACGAGTCGTCTTTTCCCGGGACGCGCTGAGCATTGCGTCCGAGAGATTCCTTCTCGTTCACTCGTTCGCTGCTCTCAACCGCGCGCGACTCTCCTTAATAATAATTAACTGCAGGTGTCGCTAATTGAATTCGCGACGAGTTGGAAGTTATAGTTTGCGGCGAGAGTACGAGTTGTTCTGTCTTCTTTTGGTTTAAACCGTGTTTCGTACGTGTTTAAGGAGATATTGAGAGTAAGTCCTTGCGCCAACAGATTTAGTTATGCTAGATGTTCTAACTATTTATTAGCGACGCCGTTGAGGTCAATGAGAACTCCGGCTTTCCAATAACTAACGAGCCGCGGTTGTTGCATGGTTGGAGTTACCCTTGAGGCAAAGTCTCGGGTTTTCGACTGATACGTGGAAGCAGAGTAGACGCCGATCGCGACCTTAATTTCGCGAATATTTCAGAAGTTGATCTACATGAGCAGACCCACCGCAGAGCAGTATTCGTAGGGCTGAACTCCGTTAACGATACGAGATCGCCATCTTGGCGACGCCGCGTCCTTTCGACCGACGCCGCCGCCATTTTGATGTGAAACGTGGATACGCTTCTAAAATCACCTTAGATACGGATACTCGCGATTAACTTGAGAACAGAGTAGTATAATTAATTGCGCCCTGATTTTCGAGCGGAAGTAGACCGTGGTTAAATACACATTATTAGAATAAACGAGTCCTATTGCTTGAAACAGAAATTATTATTGTTGACGCGAGCATATTTGAATAAGACTTCGTAATTGAATATTAATTCTACTAATCATTTAATAATCTAACGAGTAGCGAGTATTGACTGGAAGATAGCGGTCGAAGCGAGATTGTAGTCGAGCAAGTCTTGACGGAAGATCGTACAATATAATATTATTTATTTCAGCATTACAATTGATTGTGTTTTTACTGACTTCACCCTCTGCCACGCCAGGCTAATTCCTGTCCTTAGACCTATCGTGTGTCCCCCTCTAGATGTAAGAGTCCTAGCGAGTCGATAAATAAGAGTAGTATTGAGATCTAGACGTTTGCGAGGCTAAGGGATTTGGTCTTAAAAAGCGCAACGTCACAATGGCGCCCAACGTGGGGCGGCCACGTTAGGTAGCGACAAAAATCCCTTTTTCCGAATTTCCTGGCGAGGCAGAGTGATTGAGTGTGTTGCGACTCCATCTTGTGAGTTCGTCAGTGTCTCAGAGGCAGACAGAAGCGTAGCGCCAGTGAATCGATCACGAGAATATTAATATTCTGAGTAGTGCGACGATATTTGGGGATATTGTTTTGGGTCGCGAGTGAGTGTGCGTCAATTCCCATAAGGGGGGCCCTAGATTGAGCAGAATTGAGGAAGAATTTAGGTTGTGCCGTTCCGTCAAGAGAAACATTAGATTAGCTCAAGAGGGTTCTAGCACAGGTAGCGTCGCAGTTGAGAAATCCTGCACCGAATTCCTCTTTCTGCTTAAATCTCTTTCCACAAAGGGGTCATTTACGCGAAATTAGCGCCAAGCCTGCCCGCAAAATGGCGGAGGACCGAAATAAGGAGTACAAAAAGCGAATGGGAGATATATTAACAGGGTCACGCGATCTGCGAGCCGCGCTGCGGAATTTTAAACGGTTACCTCAGGACGAGGTGATGAAACGCCTTATGGAGGGCGGTTACAGTACCGCCGGCACGCCTGAGGAGCGCGCTGAGCGTCTGTTTCGCACGACTATAATGGTAACCGGCCAGGCGGAGAGCGTGCCGTGGTACCCAGACCTCGATGAACCGCCTACGGGGCTGGGGGTTTTGCCAGGTGGACCAGTATTAGTCGCTGATACAGCGGATTTTACTGAGGATGAGGCCGACGCGAATACCGAGGAAGTAGCGGTCGTGACGACCCCAAGCGTAGCGCCGATGCCACTGGCACCCCAGTCAACGGTAGAAGAGATAACGCGGGCTGTAAACGTCACGGTGTCGGCCACCGGTATAGAAGGGATGCGGAATATCTTCAGTTCTGGACTGCCGAATACTAGCGAAGCGGAGAAGTCGCCCTCAGCGACAGTTGCGCCGGCCACTGGTACAGTGGCCAAAAATATAGCCTCGACGGCCAATAACGTTCCACTCAACCAACAGGAGATGGAGTCTCTGGAACGACAGTTCGCACGCCTCCAGGCCGCTTATAAGCGACTACAAGAGGACGACCAGAGAATCCGCCCTAGGAGGCGCATTGAACCTCCTGTACTGGACGTGGAGCCAATAGCGGTCGAGGGAGCGCAAGCAAGCGAGCTTCAAAACGAACAGAGTCGAGTAAAAACTCGCTATACTGCGAACGAGAAACCGCGAGCGTTCGCCGGCCACCAGGCACGAAGAAAACCCAAAAACAACTTCAAAGAGCCGCAGAAGAACCGCAGCGTATACAGACGGCATCCGAAAACCCTCGAGATCCCCCTCCAGGCGACGAGACGTCGAAAACCAGTGACCCGACTACTACACACTCGTAAACGTCGCGACTCGCCACATACTGGCCGTGACTCTTTTCTCGTCAGCGAGAACTGACGTAACCTGACACGAACTCCGTCGTACGCAACCGTCGAGAACGTGGATCAGCCACGAGTCAATGGCGATCGTTCAAGCCGTCCATCGCCACAGCCACAGTAGTCGCGCTTCGGTCGTGACGCGAGAGTAGTGGACACGTCAGTAGTTATCTTGCACTATTGGCCAACCCAAAATCCCATAGTGCTGGGCCGTCGAGGCTAGGCTATAGGTGTATACATATATACTGTATTGCGCTTAGTGTGAATCATTACTCACGGCTCCACCCAAACTGAGCCCCGTTGTGATGTGTGTTTGATGTGTGTGTTGTTCGTTGTTGTGCTCTGCTAATGTGTGTACCGTGTATGCTGACCCGTGCTTAGTATCGTGGATGAAGGCGGTGCGTGGGAGTCCGGTGGTTAGTGATCATTTTCGAGGAGGGCGGGCGAGGCGAGAGCACGCGCGCGTGCCAACGAGTTGCAATGAACTCGGCGCTGGATGCTTTCTGAGTCGGTGCATTCCGCATCTCGCCGACCCCTTATCGTTTTTTTTTATATTCAAGCGTGCCTGCTCTACTGAAAATGTAATTTCTTCTTCGCGAGAAATATGCGTGTCTTCATTTTCTTTTTTTTTCACTAGTACATAGTGGGAAAAAACAACAGTTCGCTTTTCACATTTTCTGATACCGTTTTATATAGTGATTTTTTTTTAGATTTGAGATTTTAGTTTTTTCCCATAAAGTCATTGAAAAAGTAAAATTGTTTAATATGTACCTGAAAGAGAATAAAAAATGACCTATCTTTTCTCTCACAGAGTGCAACTCGTGTCGAGAGAAAGGGAGGACGGGGAGGGAGTCGTCGCAAGCGCGCACTGCAACGAGTTGCGTGAACTCGGCGGCGGGATGCTGCTGATCCAGCGCATCTATTGCGTCGACTCCATATCACCTCTTTTATTTTTCGCACGTAATACGATCCTGTGCTTTCTTCGTCTCTGTTATCATGTTTTATAAGTAAGTACACGTGTACTTACTTGTAAAACGTGACACGTTCTCTGAATTTTCATTCTATATTTTATAAAATACTCAAAAAATAATATTGGTTGTACTTACACTTATTGAAGACTCCTTGGAGTTGTCCACACTTGTCCTCACAATAATTATACTACCGCGCGCGAGGCCGTCCCGTGCACCGCGCGACGCCCAGTAACAATGAGATCGCGACCGGCCGCGCTCACGTTTTCGTAATTGGCGCACTCGTCGCGTGCTTGACATACGAAGTGTTCGCGTCGCGGAAGCCGTTATAGAGGGCGCAACGAGTCGTCCTTTTCCGGGACGCGCTGAGCATTGCGTCGCGAGGAGACTTCCTTCTCGTT
>CM053171.1:13104437-13132896 GCA_012977825.3 Pteromalus puparum
CATGGCAGTGTTCGAAGTTAGATGTACGGTTCCGATGTCTCTTTTTTTTTGGCTGAATAACTGTATTGTTCGTTACCGCCACGCAGATACGACAATCTCTTGGAAAATAAGATTCTCAGAGTCAACGATCATTGACTTTAGCGGTTAAAATTTTGTACATGTAGTGTCGCTCTCTTCATATTATATATAAAAGGATGATAGTATCAACGCTCGTGAGTCGGGTGGTGTCTTGTCTTCATCTCTCGTTCGCTGTGAAAAATCTTTAAAAGAAGATGGACATCATCATTGATATTCCAGTTTTCAGAAGGTACGGCGAAAACTCCGTAATGTACGCAAAAGAAATTGCAATAGTTGGTCTTTATAATAAGTTTAGTGCTCATTGGTAGGGGTCGCATGCACCGTTAGTATGACAAGATTTAAATGAAGATATTAAGGCAGCAAAGCAGAATGGTTGACGTAGAGAGAAACACGGATTCGGAACTATTTCGAAGGTGAAGTAAATTTGAAATGCTTTAATCGAAAGACTGAAAGACTTACAAAAAAGTGTGAGGAAAATTTATGTGAGAGGCTAGGCGTGAAAAGGTGGTATTTTATATAAAATTATTGCTCGAGAAAATTATTAATTTAGAAACGATAGCACGTGTCCTGCTTTGAGTCGTTATATCCGCACTCCGGATCGATATTGTTTATCACACACGTTGTTAAGCCCTTCTATAACCCAAGATATTAGATCGTGCATTGAATGAAGCTCATACGCAATTGAGAAAAAAATTGGTTGCTGCTTACAGAACATCGATATTTCACCCAGCGGGCAAGATTGGTAATGGATAGTCTTCAAATATTAAAAATTCTATCATGCATACATCGCCACTGTGGGTGTATTTCTGGCGGACCAGAATAACCTCGTGTGTGGACTAAACCGGTTGCGTTTGTGTCAACAGCTGCCGGACGATCATACTAAATCCAGGAATGCATTGGGTTGCTGTAGCACGTGAACAAATCGGGTAATGGCAGAATGTATTTATGATAGTTTTGGTATGTCACCGTTTGTACCGGGCCTATCAATCGCGCACTTGGCGAAAAAATTGTAAACAGTTTCCGTTGGAATGCGGTGAGCTTCGCAGGATACATGCATCCTGATGTTGTCGGACAATATGTATTATGGTTTTAAATTATATGATGTAGTTGGACTAGGTTTCAAACCAGTTTTAGAGTAATTTCCAACGAAACTTGAATAACAATGATAAAAATAGTTAGAAAAGTTTGTGAAATGTTGGAAAACATGCTGACAGAGATTTCGTTGGGGAAATGGCGGGTGCAATGGGTCAGATGTTTCAAAGCGCAGCTCTAAAAATGTTCATTGTTGTAGCACACAACCCTGCCAGTATTTTTCTTCTATGCATTCTAATAATTTGATACTTGTCATGCGTTGGGTATGTTATTTGTTTATGAAACGTTTGTGCTTTTCCACGCTCCCGGTGTTACATTGACCAGAGTATATTATAGACTCCGACTCCCGGAGGTCTTTGGCACAAATTCATAATCAGAACAGTCGGGTAAACCAGTGAGATCAGAAGCTAGAAAGGTAAAAGTGGGAGCATGAAGAAGATGCCATCCATTAACACATCAATCAAGCCAGTTGTTTTGCGCCTTCTAGCCCATCAACAAGTTCTTATTCGAAAAAGGTTGTCGTCGGTCTGGAATACGATTTCTTTGGACGATCCACTACTTCAAACCAGTGGTGGCGATTATTATTGGCATATCAACTGTATCGCTTTCTCATAGCGACGGTTGGCAAGAAGCTGAAGTCCAATTTCGCTGAAAGCTATCCTCCAGTTTTTTTTTCTGAAGTCTCAGAGGATTCAGATCAAGCAGATAATTTCGGTGTACTGGATGGTCGATAAAGTTTACAGAGTCATCAACGGTAAGCCATATAATCGGGGAGGAGAGTACACCAATCAGGCGAAGAAAGACGCAAGAAGGAAGAAGATGTCGGCAAAATTTGTTGAAGAAGTGCCATTTGACTGTTTTAAATATATATATCAACAGTGTATTGATCATACGTCTTGACTGTTTATTAGCTATAGCGGGTAGATTGTAAGCTTTGGCCGATCAAAAAAGTGGAGAACACATTGAAATAAAAGGTAACATTGACATGGCTGAGGCGCGACCCACATTATTACAGCCTGATATTGTTAAAACAGTATGTAAATTTATCGATGACGTGGTGTTGAGCCCGTATCGTCAACAGTGTTGTACACGCTCTGAGCAGTTGAGAATGCAAGCCGACCGTTATCTAAAGACGGATTCAATATATATTGTACGCAAGATTACTTCATTACATATGTATCATAGATTTCTAAATAAAAAAAATATGAAGCCTGATTTTTTATTCTGTTTATTCCGTATTTACTTACCATCCATACAAAAAACCATTTCCTTTATTTCATTTACATTTATTCGTTCATATATAATTTTTTCATCAAAATTTTAATAATTATTTAAAATCTCTTATCAAAAAAAAAAAGTGTGATACACATTCAACACCTCTACTTCTTTTGTTTACCGGCCCTTGCCCCTACCACCTCCCCTCTAATGAGCCACTCTAGCGACAGAGGATCTCCCATCCTCTTCCGTGAAACACGATACTCAATTACTCATAAGCGATCTCCTGCCGAGGATGACATCACTAACGCTCCGACGACCCCCCAACACTATGGCGATGTTTGGGTTCGCCATAGTGCTAGGATAACTACTCACGTCGCGTCACTCGAGCCAACGCTCGGAGGGCTCTATTAGCCCGGGTTGAAACCGTAGCCGGCATCATAGCGAACGGCACACCAGTCGAGATCCCACTCNCAGTCGAGATCCCACTTCCGAGAGGCGTCGTTCTCGGCGACACAGACATCGCAGCTCGAGTGAGTATAGCGACAGCGACGAGAGTTATCGGAGCCAACGAAGACGCCGTCATCGTAGACATCGTGACTGCAGCGAGTCTTCCTATCGCTCTGTCTCCTCGTATAGTTCTCACTCTGATCGAAGTAACGATCGTTACCGCCCGGACATGAGCCGAGCCGGAGGATTAACGAAAACCCTCCGGGACTGGGCCCCGAAATTCAGTGGACGAGAAGGTCGCGCCGTAGCGGAGAATTTTCTCGCGAGCATGGATGATTGCGTCCAATGTGAAAATTGGTCCGATGAGCGGATAATAAGGCTGATCGCTTGCATGCTGACGAACGAAGCGTCCAGGTGGCATCGCGTGAAACGCCGAGAGGTCTCAAGGTGGAAGGATTGGAAGACCGCCTTCCGCCACCGCTTTATCGGAGAGGTCCGCCAACGGGACGTAAAGACTGATTTAGCACGCAGGACTCAAGGTACGGGCGAAAAGATATCCGCTTATATCTCGTGCTTTAAGTACGTTCGCGACCATTTGTGACATCCGCCGAGCCGGAGAGAACAAATCGAGATGGTGTATGAGGGGTTGCGTCCAGAATATCGAAATTTTATGGTGAATCGCACCATCCACTCGCTCGACGATATCGAATGATATGGTANGAACGATATGGTCACCAATACGAGCGCCATCGCGATATGAACGCCCGTTGGGAGCCGCCACCACCGAAGGATAAAATGAAGCTCCCCGGCGCGGCGTTCGAACCAGAAGCGGCAGAGAAGAAGAAGGAGAAGACCGTAGCAGCAGTAGAACCACCGTCCCCCACGACTAGTAACGCCGAGGGGAATAGTGCCAGGGGAAGTACACCCCCGAACAACGCCAATAAAGGCAATAATAGCCGAAACCGTAAGGGCAACCACAGTGATAGGAAATCCCAACAGTCAGCACACCCCAATAATATGCCTGGAAGCGGGAATAGTCCCGTAGCGCAGGTACAGTTAGCTCCTGCTGGTAATGTAGCGCCGAATGACGGATTGCGGGTTGGAAACCAAGTCTGGGGAGAAGGAAATCCCCAGAATAACATCTCGACACCACCAGCTGCGAACTATTATGCGCCGGCTCCGTCAGGGCGAATATGGCCAACGCGACTGGGAATAACCCGAATCCATGTGGCGGGCCTTCGAAATTGGGACCGTGTTTCGCGTGCGGGGGACCAGACCATATCGCCGCGCACTGTCCTCAGACCAGATGTTATGAGTGTGGTCAGTATGGACATCGCGCCGCCGACTGCCCTCAGAGACTGGCCAAGCAGCTGCACTGTCAGATCTGCAACAAGGAGGGGGTCACGGCTCGCGAGTGTTCCAACTGCAACATCCTGCAACGGCTGGGAAACGGAGCAGCGGGTGCTCAGCCCAACCCCATGGGGCCCGCGAAGTGAGAGGGGTTGAACGTACGATAGCGCCGACTGATCCAGTGGATCCTGGATTGGTCATTAGCGCTGAACCCCCGGCTAACGAGCCAAGGGGTCCAGCGGTGGACGAGGAAGAAGAAGAGTCGGACTGGGGTCCAGAATGGGCATATTTTCGACCCCAAGCGACACCTGGGTATAGAGCCGCGACTCCTCCGGAGAATACGAAGGAGACTAGTGGCGCCTATCCAAACCGAAGCGAAGCGAAGTCGAAGAGTGTAGGGTTCAAAGCGGCGTCAACTGAGAAAGGCGACGACCACTTGGACGCGAATCGTAGCGTAGTCGAAGAAAGCGAGAGGAAGGCGGCGTCAACCATTAAGGACGACGACCGTTTAGAAGCGAAGAGAAGTAGGGACGAAGGTATGAGGAAAGCGGCGTCAACCATCAAGGACGACGACCGCTTAGAAGCGAGGAGTAGTATGAGCGAAGGTATGAGTNAGGAGACTAGTGGCGCCTATCCAAACCGAAGCGAAGCGAAGTCGAAGAGTGTAGGGTTCAAAGCGGCGTCAACTGAGAAAGGCAACGACCACTTGGACGCGAATCGTAGCGTAGTCGAAGGAAGCGAGAGGAAAGCGGCGTCAACCATTAAGGACGACGACCGTTTAGAAGCGAAGAGAAGTAGGGACGAAGGTATGAGTAAAGCGGCGTCAACCATTAAGGACGACAACCGCTTAGAAGCGAGGAGTAGTATGAGCGAAGGTATGAGTAGAGCGGCGTCTACCAGGAAGGACGACGACCGTTGTGAGACGAAAAGAAGTACGAGCGAAGGNGTAAAGCGGCGTCAACCATTAAGGACGACGACCGCTTAGAAGCGAGGAGTAGTATGAGCGAAGGTATGAGTAGAGCGGCGTCTGAGGAAGGACGACGACCGTTGTGAGACGAAGAAAAGTACGAGCGAAGGAAGTGAGAAGAAGATGGCGTCGATGAAGACTAGCGACGACCAGCAGAAGTCACTTGCGAAGAATGCTAGCGCGAAGTCGACGGAGGAGGAAGATTTCTCTATATCGATCGGAGGACAGATGAGCCTGAACAAACATAGCGCCGAGTCCGACAGCGGGAAACNCGCAGATCCGGGTATCCGAGATACTCGGATATCCGGATCTCAGATTCGTAGATCCGGATACTCGGGAGTATCCGGGTATCCGGATCCGATATACGAATATTGCAATATTCATTATATTTCTGCCTGATATAAACTATTTTTAACCGACTTCCAAGAGGAGTTTATCAATTCGATTTTATGATTATTCGTTAAGATGAATAAAATAGAAAAACTTTTTTAGAATGTTTAATTCTTTTATTACCAATTTCGCAAAATACAAAGAATTTATAAACATGAATTCATTCAATAACCTATTTTAATTTTAGTATAGCAAATATAACGTCTGCCAATTAACACAAACAATTAATAATGCGATACAATTTCAATAACAAATAACAAATATCAATATTCGGCAACAAGTATCGAAATATGAAAATTTTTCAATTATTTTAAATTATTTTATAACTCAGTCAATTAGGTGACGATTTTGGTACAAAAAAACTAATTTGTCGACATTTTCGGAATGTAGACAACTCCTTTTAGCTGTAACGACATTACCCGCAGTAGAGAAAACGCGCTCTGACGTTGCTGACGATGCAGGAATCGCAAGATATTTCCTAGCTAAAACTGACAATGTAGGATATTTATCAGCGTGATTTCTCCACCATTCAAAAGGACTGAGGTTGTGGTTTATTACGGGTTCTGCCAGATATCTTTCAAATTCATCAACTGTACTATGGGCTCGAGTGGGTACCGCGAACAATATATCCAAAGCAGTGGCGCGTGTTGTCTCGTTTTCGCTATTTGATGGAGGGGATGTTTCTTCAACTTTTTCGCGAACAGCACTTAAATCCTTGTATCTAGGATCAAGAAAAGACGCGATCTGCCGTGGTGTAACTTTTCCATTTACTGTCCATGTCATACTAAAACGATATATTAGCCCATCTCGCACTGTCTCTCGGAAATCATCTATTAATTTTTCGTCCTCATCTTCAACGTCCTCCTCGGCGATTGACGATGCCGACAATTTCAAATGATTATCTACCAATGTGCGAATCAAAGGACGAACCATAGAAATAGAAGAGCTACCATCTCCGCATAAGACAGTAGTTGCACGATCTAACGGTTTAAGAATCGCTGTCAGCTCTTCTAGTTGTTTCCACTCCGACTCTTGAATCTCAAGTTTTGCCGCAATTTGGGATTTGGTTACAGATCGATCAGCTAGCACAGCCTCTATTGGAGATCTATTTTTCACCAGCCTGTTGCACATATAAAACGAAGTATTCCAGCGAGTTGGGCAGCTTTGAATGATCTTGAGTTGCAATAAATCTAATTGCTTTTGTTTCTCCCGGAGAGCAGAGCCAGCTACATTAGAGCGTCGAAAATGCGCTACCACCTGTGATACTTTTGAACATAAACTTTTTATTTCTTCTGTTTTTAAACCATCGTTAACAGCTAGTTGTAGGGTATGCGCTGCACACTGTACATCGTCTGTTTCTTCGATATTTTCTATTCTTCGAACGGAATTGACAGCATTTGCAGCATTATCTGTCACGATCGTCGTCACTTTATCTTCCAGACCAAAATCTTTTAAAATTTTCGTCGTTCTATTGGCCAAGTTTTCTCCAGTATGGCGTTCATCAGCTTCTTGTGTAGCCAAAGTCACGGATTTCGGATTGAAGTTCGCGTCTAGATAATTGACAGAAACAGTTATGTACGAATCTTGCGATCGTGAAGTCCAGCAATCAGATACAGCAACTGCCGATGTAATTGTTTCAAGTTCCTTTTTAATTTTTTCCTTCGTTAAGTTATATAAAAGGTCTATACGTTTTTCAATAGTTTCTTTACATGGTACTTTATAAGTAGAATCTACAACGGACATAAATTCACGAAAACCATCAGAGTCTGCAAAAGAAATAGGCAGCATATTAACAGCGATTAGTTTTGCAATCGCTTGGTTAATACGCTCTGCTCGAGCCTTGCTGCACGGAACCGCACTGTGCTGTGCTGACTTCATGAAAAGACGGCGACGTGGTCGAGAATTTCTTTCTACAGTAGTACTGCTACTACTGACAGTACTAAGATTACTAAGAGTCGCTTCATCTTGAACATCCAAGGAGGAAGTTACAGTTGTACTGCTATCGTTTTCAGGGGGGGCTACCTCCGCGCTCTCAGTAGCATAGTCTGAGTCGATAGTACTGTAAAAAAACACCGATTTCGTCAAAAAATTAACAAAATTTATTTTCATCAAAATTAGTGTATAAAAATATATTCAATTCTTAAAGAAACTTAATTTTCTATTTTCTAAAAATTTTAAGTAAAATAGAAAATTAAGTTCTAAAAATTAATTTCTACAAATTTTAAAATTTTTAATTTTAAATATTAAAAATTCATATTTTTTTCAAAAAAGTTATAAAAAATAGACAATAAACCATCTAGAATAATTTTTAAAAATATATTCGACAAAACTTAAAAATAATTTTGAGAACGGAAAAGTCCACTTTTTCGACTCTAAGTTAGAATTAGCAAAAAAGGTCAAAACTTTTCTCAAACACTATTTTTTAATGTTCTAAACCAATGTTTGAATAGCGTATTATATAGTGCTTTGCTTTCTACTAACGTTTGATAAAATAAATAATTTTTCGATCATTACTTTATGAATTAATAGATGGTATAATTAGGTTATAATTAAATTTAAAAATTACGAACAATTTTAGAGAGTGGACGAATTTTAAAGATATTTGCAATGCGATTTACCTGTCATGTTCTTTTTGTCGTTTTGAAGCACTATCGTTATATCCATGCACAGACCGCAGATGTTTGTTTAATGATGATGTCGAACCCTTGATCTGGAAAATTTCTTTGCAAATATTACAAGTGCCCTCAGATCCATCTTCTGACCTAGAGCAATGACTCCACACCCAACTTCGTTTTCTCGACATTATTTGTATCAACTGCCGATAGCTTTGAAAAAGTGCACTCGTAATAATATTGAAATATATGATTTATTACCACTTGAATATATAACTTCTTTTAAAGTACCTGTTAAAGAGCAGAGAAATTAAGAAAGAGAACTACGTCCACCGATTATTTATAATATTAAATTTAAGGCTACGTACTTACTGAAACGATGTGTTGCTAACAGGAAGGTTACACGCATTATGAATGATACGATAAACACGAATTTGCGGGCTAAGAAAAATTTGACCTCCTCTAAAATTAACATGAAGCTTATGTTGACATATTTACCGATCATATAGAAAATGATAATAGGAACATTCTTCAATAAATACCTACCATAGCTATTATATAGATGACACTAGTAGTAGTCGAGAAATTGATAGATTCGGTTTTACCCCAGTATGCCATTTTACCCCGGTCTTCCCTAATATAACTTTATGTGCATACAACTATGTATATTTATATCTAAATAAAGTTACATTAGGGGACATATACATGTACATTCAAACAATTTGTTCGGATCCGGAGATTCGGATTCGTTCGGATCCGAAGATGCGGATATCCGAGTATCCGAATCTGAGGTCTCATAAGATCCAGATACTCGATCCGCCGGATACCCGGATCTTCTTAGATCCGGATCCGATTGGCAGCCCTACGAGAAACTCAATCGACTGTTGAGCAAAGCTCTGGGCCCAGAGCTGAGCACTGGACTAACGGCGGACCCTCTCAATCAAGAATGGAATCACTGGCTCAAGTGGCCAAAACCTCCTGCGCATAGTTCGAAGGAACCATTTTCGATGTCGCTAGCGCCGGTGTCCTCTGGAGTAGTGGATCTAGGGGTGTCCCCTAGTATAGTTCAGGGAGGGGGTAGGACTGACCAAGGTTCAGTTTGGAACGACCCAGTTGCGCCCAAAGAACCAATCACGAAGGAAGACGTAGAAGCCGCAAGTGATGATAATAGAAAATTCCTGCAAATAAGTCTAGGCGGACGGATGTACACCGCACTCCTGGATTGCGGAGCCTCAGTATCCCTCATAAACGCGGATGTGGCCGAACGATTTGCATCGCGCCGTGAACCGTGCGATACGATTATTCGAGGCTATGACGGTAGTAGCGCCCCCGTGAAGGGAATATTGTCGCTGAAAATGGACGTCGATGGGGTAGTGGAGAGGCTGAGAGTCCGAGTGGTGGAGAAGTCCAGACATGACATCATTCTGGGAGTGGACTTTATGGACAAATGGTGACTAGAGTTGGTCAGTTGGGAAAACCGGTGGCGAGTAGCCGGAGGGGAGTGGCACGGATTCCATGGTAGCACCGAGGCGAAGGAGAAAGAAGTTTACGCCAAGTGCGCTGGCCTCTCCGAACTGACTCCGAGTGAACNGAGAAAGAAGTTTACGCCGAGTGCGCTGGCCTCTCCGAGCTGACTCCGAGTGAACACGACCGACTCTTAGCGGTAGTCAAGAGATTCCTACCCGAAAACCCACCAGCGAACTTAGCGCCGACTTGGTTGATCGAACACAAGATCGTGTATGTCGAGAGAGATAAAGTCGTTAAACACAAACACCGACGCTGGTCACCAGCCCGATGGAGTATTGCGATGAAGGAGATTGAAGATATGCGCCAACTAGGAGTCATCGAACGTTCGAATAGCGACTTCAGTAGCGCCCCGGTAGTTGTAAATAAAGAAGGCGGAGAAAAACGATTTTGCGTGGACTACAGAGACGTCAATGACGGAACGGTCAAAGACGCCTATCCACTGCCACCAATCGATAGTATACTGGATAAGCTCCGAAACGCCAGATACATCACGAAGATCGACTTGCGGAAGGCGTACTTTCAAGTACCTTTGGAAGAAGAGAGTAAGAAGTACACAGCGTTCTCGATGCCAGGTTCCGGACTCTGGCAATTCACAAGAATGCCATTTGGCCTTTCTAACGCACCAGCCACTTTTCAGCGCCTTGTAGACAGCCTATTTGGGCCAGAATTCGAGCCATTCGTCTTTGGGTACCTGGACGACATAATCATCTTGACCGAGACCTTCGAAGATCACCTCAAATGGGTCGAGATCGTGCTGAAAAAGGTCACTGAAGCCGGACTGACCGTAAATCGAAAGAAGTGCGAATTTGGGTGTTCTCAAGTAAGATACTTGGGGTATTTGCTGGATGGGGAGGGTTTACGGCCAGATCCTGAACGAATTGCGCCAGTTCTGGACTATACACCTCCGAGGACGAAGAAGCAGTTGCGCCGATTTTTAGGAATGGTGGGGTGGTACAGTCGTTTCATTCCAAACGATTCAGAGATTAAAGTACCGTTATTGAAGCTGCTAAGGAATACACAGCCCTGGGTGTGGGAAGAAGAGCAGCAAGTAGCATTCGAAGCGTTGAAGTTAGCCCTTACTCGCGCCCCAGTACTCGCCTGGCCCGATTTCTCGAGACGATTCACTATCCAGTGCGACGCGTCTGACTTCGCANTCCGACTTCGCGATCGGAGCAGTACTCACGCAAGAATTCGAAGACGGCGAACACCCAATAGTATACTTGAGTCGCGTCCTGTCGCCGGCAGAAAAGAATTATACGACGGCGGAGAAGGAGTGTCTTGCGATGCTGTACGCCATTGTTATGTCCTAAACTTATGATAGTTGTCACCGGACAGTAACTCTACGGGTTGTAAATCTTTATAAGTACGGGCGGAGACAAAGCTCGATACACAAAGCTTAGCGCCGTCGGTACCTGCCTACCTTCGCGATTCCTTTCTGGAAACGGCCTCCAGTAGACGCCGAGAAACTATTCTGATCTTAACGGGGAGAGCATGGCAATTGCTGAGCGAGGGATAGAGAGAGTATGAAAAGGGCGGCTCGTTAATATAAGCATTAAGTGCAATGCAGAATAATAAAAGTGCGGTAATTATTGTGAAGAGATATGCGAGAGAGAGAAAGAGAGAGCCCTATTCTGTATTTACGATTGTAATTAAAGGAACTTACCTTTTGATGAATGCAACTGCCGTCAACTAGATGAGGATAAAGCTCCCTTCCTTCCTTCCTTCAAGTCGGAGTCGTTATATGAATATGTGTATGAATATTTTAGAACGCAGTTAATTCCCTCTTTTGCTACGAATCCCTCGGTATTCGCTTGTAGTAGGATTGGGTGGATGGAGTGATGACTTTTCTTTTGAATAACACTGAACACTCGATTTTCTTAAAGCGGTGCAATTTATTCAATTAATAAAATAGAAACTTTTTCACGCACTATGACTCGTAATTTCTAACGATGAGAATAGACTTTATACTATATATATATATATATATATATATATATATATATAAAAGAAAGAATCGGACGATGCACTGAAATTTCAGAGGCAGAGAGGCGACTATTCCGAGCAACTGTTCGAACTAGACTGAGCTCTGCTCCTTGCAGAGCGATATGGCTCGAGTACTAATTTTTAATATTATTCGTTTTCTTTGTTTGTGCCCTTTCCAAAATTTTGTCGTCTTCTATGTAAATGAGCGCGGAAAAAAAAAAAAAACGGAGTCGCGACTGCAGTTACCTGACTCTTGATTCCCGACTCTATTGTCCCGACTCGATTATGCAGACCCGACTCTGTCCGTACAGAGGAACTATATAGTGACTCAACATTTACAAAACTCTAAACTTTATCAAATGTTAATATATCGAACTCTAAGTTTTACTAAAATCCGCGGACCCGGACTCTGCTCGGGCAGAGCTTCCGCGCACTTTACCGTAAGTGAATCCTAGCTCGGGCAGAGCTTTCGCGTGGCGAACTTGTGAGAGAGACTGTTTTTTAGCCCGGCGGACGAGGGCCTTATATACTCGAAATTGCCCTCACCGATACCCTTTACGCACATAGGTAGTAGTGAACATTCATGAATAGTACATCCAATCAGAGAGCTTAAACGCTGCATATTTCCTTCTATGGTATCTCTAGGCTTGTTGTTGTAGGCATTTTTTTAAAAGGCATTCCTTTGTGCTTGTAGCGACGATGGGTTTTTTTCCTTGCTCCCCTGTAGAGTGTATTTCCTCTTTTGTGGATGGAGTCGCCGCCGTTGACTTCGTATATCTATACACGAGTGCAAGTGGTCTAGGATTCCTATTTCTGCTCATTAATATGCCGTCTTCTTGTAGCGACGACGAAATTCACGTCCACTCTCGTCTTCTTCTGCACTCACGACCTCGGTGTTGTTTCTCATTGGTGTTGGAAGTGCACGTGCGCTTGCGTTCAGCGCTTGCCTTCTCCTTCATAAGAGAAGCCCTCCTGCTGTGCTGTAAATGTGTCGGCGCTCGCAGTTCGAAGCATGGTTCTTTCTTCGGCAAATTTACACAAAGGCTCTCCTTCTGATGTTATATTAACACGTGTACTCACTGTTTGGATGCGCATCTCCTTGCTTTTTTCGTATTCTTTCAATTCTCCTACTAGTGTACTTATTGGCAATGTATGTGTTATCATTGTTACCAGTGTAGCTCCGTTTGCCGAATTTATGCGGATCAGTCTCGCGTGATTTTAATTTTATGATACGTATTTTCCATAGTCTCTTAATGATAAACTCACGACGTTACTCTACTCTTATTGCTGGATTTAATTTGCTTATCAGACGTTCACTATTATTTTGATATTCGATTTTTCGCGTGATAATTATTTCACGTGTTATATACTCTTTGTATATTATTTGTTTTCGTTGCTCGGGTCGTCGGCTCTCTTTCTCTTATTCCTTAATTTATTCAAGCGGCTGCGCTTTAGAATTTTCATTATGACCTATTGTGTGGCTCTCGACTACCTGCTCTTAGGCCCGGCGCTTGCTCTCTCTCTCTCGTGTACATCCTATTAGGAAGGCATTGACCTATATTTTGAATTTGACCCATTTAATGTCTTCCTGCTTAAGCTTATTTAAATGCGAAAACTGAGCCATTTCCCACTCATTAAGAAGTTGCGCCCGTATATCGAGGGCTACGGATTTACGGTCATAACCGACCATAGCGCCTTACGCTGGCTCCAGAATCTAAAAGATCCGACAGGAAGACTGGCACGGTGGGCACTAGAGCTCCAACAATGGGACTTTGAAATAGTTCATCGTAAAGGAGCCATCCATCATGTGCCTGACGCTCTGTCGCGTTGCCAAGGAGAAGATGGAGATGAAGTTTGTGCCTTTGAAGTAATCACAGACGAGTGGTACATCAAGCGCCGTAGCGACGTCTTAACTTCTCCCAAGAAGTTTCGAGACTGGAAAGTAGAGGACGAGTTATTGTACCGGTATCGGCGAGACCCGCTTCTAGATCCGATTACCCACCCATCCGAAGGATGGCGACTGGTAGTACCCGTAGAACACCGACCACGAGTCCTGAGTGACGCTCATCGAGAGGCGTCCTCAGGTCATCTAGGGGTCGAAAAGACGTACGATCGCGTCGCCCGGGAATATTATTGGCCGGGAGTTTGGCATGACGTCAATCATTTTGTACAAGAGTGTGACGAATGCCAGCGATACAAAACGTCGCAACTGGGTGCCGCTGGCCAAATGGGTCAGAGGATTGTTGAGCGCCCGTGGGCAGTAGTAGCCGCTGACCTAATGGAATTTCCCGCCAGTAAGAGTCAGTATAAATACCTGATCGTCTTCCAGGACTTATTTACGCGATGGGTAGAACTAAAGCCGATTCGAAAGGCTACGGGCCAAGCTGTGGCCAAAGCGTTCGAAGAACTAATATTATTTCGTTGGGAAGCGCCGGATTTCCTCCTCACTGATAACGGGAAGGAGTTCATGAACAAAACGTTGACGGAGACTCTGACAGAGTATGGGGTTAAACATGTGACTACACCACCATACCACCCACAAGCGAATCCGGTAGAGCGTAGTAACCGCACTTTAGAAACTATGATTGCGACGTTCGTGGATAAAGACCATCGCGGCTGGGATCAACATTTGTACGAGTTTCGCCACGCTATAAACATGGCTACGCAATCGAGCACCAAAGTTTCGCCGGCCTTTCTAAATTACGGTCGCCACCCACAGCCCGTAAAAAGCTTGCGACGAGAAGTAGAGGTTCGCGGCCCGAAAATCGAAATAGATCCCGCCGTGTGGGTTGATCGCGTCAAGCGCCTCGAAGGTCTACAATAAAGGGAAGCGCGTGGTGGAGTTCGAAGTAGGCGACGTCGTACGACGAAAAGTACATACACTCTCGAAGAGAGCCGAAGGGAAATGTAATAAACTAGACGCGAAGTATAGCGAGCCGTGCGTGATCCTCCAGAAGTTGTCGCCGTTAGTATATGTGTTAGAGACGACTGATAAGCGCCAAACTGCGAAGGTACACTTGAGCGAATTGCGAAAGTATGTGCCCCCGAGAAATCGGCCCGCAAATACTTAGTGAGTTGTGCAGCATGTTAGTAAGTATTGTGTTGTCTGGATTGTGCTATTGCGTCGTCTTGGCTGGTGTTGGGTTGCGTCGACTTACTGACTCCAATCTAATGGACGTCCCCCTCTACAGAAAATCATCATGACTAATCCAAAGGAATCATCGTGGGCCGAGATCGAGGAGGAGGGCGAGCGAGAGCTCAGGCTTCTAGAGGAAAAGCGGGAACGTCTCCGTCGGTCACGTCCAGAGACCGACATGACCCGCGCATCGGAAGTCTGGGCCCGCCGCAGTCCTGCCCGTGCCGACTCGGCGTCCACGGAGATGTGGGCCACCCAGGTCTCGACCCTGAGGATCCCGCGCAAGACGCTGGAAGGGACTCCCGGACCGGTACCCCTCTCGCAGCAGGAACGAGAGGCCTACCGCCGGGAAGGCATCGTCCTGGACGACGAGACCAGCGCGTTGGGCGAGAGCCAGGCCGCCGTCGAGGAACTGGAGGCCCTCGTAGGAGAAGGGCCAAACGAGGCCAAGGAGAGCACGTTGGAGATCACGATCTCCAACGATCGCGTCGAGGTTCGCGACGAGTTTCCGCGTCTGCGAGGCCCCAATGGAAAACGCCGGCGGTACAACCCGTTACGGCAGATCGAGTTGGAGGACGTGGAGTCGGGCGTGGCCCCTAGCTCCGCATCGCGTCGACGGGACGACTCTCCTCCGGGTCCACCGATCAGGCGAGGGCCTTTCGAGGTATGTATTGGCTCGAGTAGCGCCTAAATAGCGACAAAAACCCGGGTTTTTATCAGGATCTTTTACAGGAGGTAGAAATACCTTTCTATCAGCCTCCTCCGATGCCCCAGGTCCCCCTTGACAGCCCCCGTCGGGAAGCACCCAGGCGGGAGTGGAGCGAGAGCGAGAGTAACGGCGACGGCACGGTGCCGCGCAGCCAACGGGGCACTGCGAGCGCGCCAACTCGCTCGAGATCGCGTCACTCCCGTCGGAGGAACGACGTGCGACTCAACGGGGTGATGTTCGGGGGGTTGAACCCGATCGCCACGGACCCGACCATCGATCCCCCACCGAGGACCTGCTTCAACTGCTGGAGACCGGGTCACAGGCGTACGGCGTGTCCAGAACCCGCGGCCCGCTTCTGCCACAACTGTGGCCGGCGGGACACGGACCTGGCCAACTGCCCCCGTTGCCGTGAACCCCACCAGCGGTTTTTGGAGCAGCAGATGGGGACATCCGCCAGCGCTCGACCTCGTCGCCCCTCGACACCTCCGATTGGCACCTGGGACAATCCCGAGCGTCGCCCAGACATTGACGCGCCACCGCCCTCGTACGAGGAGGCGCTGCTAGCGCCAAGGCCAACCACGGGGTCTCCACTCCGAGTGCCACGAGGACCCGGGTCCTCCCGTGACGCCAGGCCTCTGGTCACACCAGAGCTGGAGCCGCTGGCCAACGCCTTGCGCCACATCGCCGCCGCCCCGCCGGAGACTATTGCGCTCCTACGGGGTTATTTAGGCCTGTAGGAAACTAGCAGGTAACACATCCATTGGTGAATTAGTGCATGCTAGTAAGAGAAGAGGAATCGCGCCGTAGCGTCCGTGTCGTCTGCATGCCGAAATCGTGTCAAATTGCGTCGTTTCAAACATTTTTTGCCCTATTTCAGATGTCCCGTACGCGGGAACTTCCATTGTGGGTGGAGCGCCGGGTCCAACACCGGGTGGAGGACCGCCAGGGCAGCCGCTGGCTACGCCGATTTCCAGAGCCGAGCATTCCATCGCTCCGACCCCCCTCGGGCATAGTGGACCTGGAGGCCGAGGGGTGGTGCTCGGAATTGGCGTATGCTCGCCAACACCAGCCCAACCGCCCAGAGAGGGCCCGCACAACCCCCGCAGAACCCGAAGACGCCGCGGAACGGTTAACGGACGACCTCCGAGCGACTTGGCTGGAGGTCATGGAGGTTCTGCCGACCATACCACAATGGGCACTGCGAATGTTGCGCCATTTAATAAATCGGGTTACGGCCCAATAAAACGATAGTAATTACGTTAATCCGAGTTCATCATTTCGCGTCTCCTATCCCTTTAGCGCGCGGTTAATAAACCAGAGTTACGGGGAGTAACTCGGGTTTGGAGGGGGCAATGCGACGTGTAGAGTAGCTACACGTCGTATATGAGAAATCGCGTCATATTTCGGCCCGAGGAGTTGGCAACAGTGCGAATACTGTGCAACTCTCGGGGCCGTAAATAAACAATTAGCAGCTCTGCTGCAGTGAACCGCACTGCAGCAGAGCATAACAATAAATAACGCGGAAGCACGACACTGGACCAGGAACACACGAGAGCCGCGGAGCTCCTAACCTCTCCTGTCAGCGGACAGGAGAGACGTCGACTCCGCACTAGCTACGCAGCAGACGACGCCGTCGCGCCGCGCCGAGGCGAGTCAGCTGGATCTCGCGGGCGCTGCTGTACCGGTACAGCCAGAGGAATCTCAAAACACAGACACCAGGAGTCGCTCACACACGTAGGCAGCGAGGCCTGGAACACGCGCGAACGAGCACGAGGCGCGAATGACGCGCGCGCACCGGAGCCGCGCATCAGCTGCCGTGCGGCCGCAGTGGGAGAGAGAGAGAGATAACGAGAGCCGCTCGGGGAGAGCACGAGACTCCGCGCCGCGGAGAGGGAGACGCGCGCGCAGGAGAGAGAGAGAGAGAGAGAGCGCTCGGAGAGAGCGAAGCTGGCTAGTGGGGGACTCGCGCGTACACCACTAGCCACACCGCTGATAGCGACATGTCGCCGCGCGCGAGGCCGTCCCGTGCACCGCGCGACGCCCAGTAACAATGAGATCGCGACCGGCCGTGCTTGCGTTTTCGTAATTGGCGCGCTCGTCGCGTGCTTGATACACGAAGTGTTCGCGTCGCGGAAGCCGTTATAGAGGGCGCAACGAGTCGTCCTTTTCCGGGACGCGCTGAGCATCGCGTCGCGAGGAGACTTCCTTCTCGTTCACTTGGTTTGCTGCTCTCAACCGCGTCGGACGTCTCTCTATAATAATTAACTGCAATGTCGCTACATTGAATTCGCGAGCGAGTTGGAGTTAGTAGTTTAGCGCGAGAGTCTACGAGTTGTTTNGCGAAAATATATATTTGGGAATTTAAATTTGGTCCCGGAAGCCAAGCTGCATAGATATATAGTGAGAGGGACTTACAGTAGGCTGAGTGCGACCACGATGATCTTGTCCATGCTGCTGTGATCGCTGGCTGCGCTGCTGGGGCTGGCTGGTTCTGGTTGCTCGCGCGTGTCGGCGGCTGGTCCGCACCGACAGCTGTATTGCGCGTGATGTCTGGTGCCGACTCTGGTTGCGGCGATGTCGGTTAAACTGCTTGGCTCGTCGGCGGCTGGTCCGCGCCGACGGTTGTGCTGCTTACGTTGGCCCAGGTGGGCTTAGTTGGTCCAGATGGACTTTGAGGGCCGAAGGTCGGCTTTGTGGACTTCGATATTATTGCACGATCTTGTTTTGCGGTCGAGGCCTTTCGTGGTCAGTGGGCTGACTGCTTTTTGTTTTGGCGTTTCAGCTGGTGGATGTTGGCTCTAATTTGTGTCTTTCTTCTAGCTCCGACGGTTGTCGTGAGCCTCGGCGACCTTATGGATTTCTGTTAGCAAAATCCTATGCTCTCCTGGCTTTCACTGATGTTTCTCTGCGAGGATGCTATTTGTGCAACGGCTCAAATGCGGTGCTCCAGGATGTTTTTAAATTTTATTTCCTCCGTAAAAATTTGGATGACTGCTGTGCCGCCAAAAAGGAGTTGAACCTCTCTTCACTCCGATTTTTTTTTCCAAAAAATTCTTCTTGGTGATTTTTAAATCGCCGAAACTTCAGCTGCTGCTGAGCCCCACGTAGGGATGCCAGATGTGACGGAATTGCGGGGTGCTCTCAGAGAGCATGTGGAGGCGCAGGAAAGAAGCACACAGAAGTGAGGTGAACGAGTTTATTCGGAGCCAGGGAGCTCTGATTCGTTTCGTGGTCGCCGGTGGTCTGCCCGCTCTGTCGTCGACGCGACTCGTCGACGGAGAGCGGTCACGCGTGTGGGGATGCACACCTTGCATTTCTGCACGCGCGAGTTCTCAGGTAGCGGCTTACCTAGCTGACGATGCGTCTGCATCGTCACTGGTACCGCCGGATGTGCCGACGGAGAGCCTCGTGCTCGTCCGTGACAACGGGCTACGCGAGTTCTACAATTAATTATTTTATTCACGGAAACTAGCATACGCTCGAGGGCCTTATTGTTACTGAATACGCGTGACTCGATAATAATCGCGACGCGTGTAGATACTTCTGGACACCAGTGTGTCCGCTCGTACGTATGAACGATGATTTTGTGTCCGCTCTCTCTCTTTCAGTCTGACACTTGTTTGTCCGAGCTGGAACTTGTCCGGAAAGTGATAGCTGAACGGGCTTTGTTGGCTGTCCGTGTCCTTACCTTTTCGAAGTTCTTGGCTGAAGGGTTTCTTAGGAATTTAATATTCTATAACCATTTATTATTATTTAGGAATAATTTAACACAAGATTCATCTAAATTGTTATGTTTGGTTTTATTGGCATGGGACTCGAGCACTTCACAAACAGTTTGATATTACAGAGTTTAATTATTTACTTGACTTAATCTATTGTTTATTTGCTAAGATGTGGTTAGAATAATTTTAGATGGTTATACTAAAGTGACTTACAATTATAATTGTTCTGCACACTAGAAATGGTTCTAATCACTCGTTCGTGGCAGGTACTGATTGTTCTTAATCTACACGATTACTCGTGGTAATAAAGAGTAAGGTTGGTCTACTGCACAGATGAAGGTTACTTCACTTGCTTTCGCCGGAGATGCCGCTCGGCGGTCCTTCCCTATTACTGTACTACGTTCAACTCACGTCTAGCAACGAAGAGTTATACTATATTCTACCCACAGAGTTTGAGTGGGTTCTAAGCACTCAATAAGCGATGCGAGCAGGAATACAGCACTCGTATTCAATCACCAGGTCCAGTTGTCGGTAGGAAGAGTATACGTAGAAAGGCATTGCGTGGATCGATCCCGGAGCTTATAAAGCCTCGGTGTCGATACATGCAATTGACATGATTTTATTGAGAAGGCACTACGCGACCAATCAGCATCTGCCACTACGAGGATACACGCATGCAGGTATTGTAATTAACCGCGCGCGAGCAGTGCTGACTCGCAGGTCAGTCACTGCTCCGATTTTCGGCGATCGGTTTCGTAATATCGCAGTCGGTTTCGGTACACGTCGTCTGTGCGTGTGCATGAATGCAATCGCACGGGCGTTATACATATACTTATTTCATGTGTATAAACGTGGGATATTACAAAGAGTGTCTTTAAGAGAAATGCCTTTTATTTGCGGAGCCATGTCGTCTTCGTTTTCGTTATCGTTATTTTCGTTATCAAAATTCAATCGAGTTTTTGGAGCGACACTTGGCACGATATTTAATATATTTCCCGTTGGTGTGGAAAACTGCTCGTTGCTGTCGTTATCACGATTTTCGCACGGACTGCTTTTGAATGCGACAACTCCCCAAAAATTAGAAATACGTTTGTAGTTAAAGTCGTAGACGTGAGCGAATTTCTCCCCTTTTCTAAGTTTTTCGCTAAACTCGTCAGTGTGTTCGGGACTTTGAAAATAATCGTCGAGTACTTCCTTCTTGATGCAAGGGCTCAATTTGTTCGTCAATTGATTAATGAATTTATTGCGCAATTCTTCGGTTTCTCGTGCAACTTCGGTTGCCGACGGCTCTAACGATTGTTTAAATACTGATGCTAATCGTTCAATAGCCAATGACTTTCCCGTAGTTACGTTATTTTCGTTCTCCCCTTGAGACGTGAAATCGGCAGCACCTGTGTTAGCAACATCTGAATTCGCTATGGGACTAGACGTATCTTGCACACTTTGGTCGTGTAAATCGTCAGACAAATTTAAATTAACAATCGCTTCATTTATTGAATTTTCTTCTTCCAGTTCTTGGAGGTCGTTTTTTGGAAAGGTAATGAGATTCTCCGGTAAAATAGAATTTGCAAATTGGTTAGAATCAGTAGGTGGCGCAGTCCCTTTATTACCCGGGTAAACACTCAAATCTACCTGCTCGCTTTTGCCCAACTGCAATAGCGACGGTCGAATTCTAACGGGTTTCGGAGGGGCTTTAGGGTTCGTAATATTTTCGCGCGATGATTTAGCTAAAATATCGCCCTCGTCGTCTGTTAATTTATTTTCTCTATATGAAAAGAAAGGGCTCTTTTCGATACTAAAATTACTAGATCTGAGTGCTCTCCTCGCTTTGGGACGTTGGTACGGGTTATCTAAATTATACTTCGAAAGTTGATGATCCAATCGTTTGTAACTACGATTTGCTCTTTTCTCGAATTTTGAATTTATAGCGATATCGTGTCACTTTGACTCCGCGTATTGATTAACATTTTCTAAATCACTACTCAAAAGGCTATCGTTTATTTCGAACTTGTGATTTTCGCGCGTCTTCGTTACGTTCTCGTCTCGATTAATCACAGTTGTATCTTCGCCGCTGCTACTCGACATACTTGACTTTTTCGCGTTACTTTCATTTTTTTTAATTTTCTTTTTTGAGTTTACTCGATTGAATTTCCCTCTCAGCAAATGCGAATTCTTCACATTTTGCTGCTGTGGCTTGGAAGTTTTCTGCCAATGAATTCGCCTAGGAAAGTAACTGATAAAACAGAAATAGCCAACAATATGAACAGCTTTTTCAGCGAAATAGGTCGAGAGTTGAGTGAAAAGATTGTTAAACCAGATAATGCGGAACTCATACTACCACCCATGAACCCAAATTCGATTTTTATTAACCCAACGAGCATGAGTGAGGTAATATCAGTAATCAATGCTTTAAAAATTAGAAGTGGTGGAATTGACTTGATAAACTCCAAGACCCTGAAATTAATAGGAAGCTATATAGCTGAAGCACTAACCTATATTATTAACTTATGCATTCAGAAAGGTGTTTGGCCTAATGCACTCAAGAATGCAGAAATTGTGCCAGTTTTCAAATCAGGTGAAAAACATAAAATCACAAACTACCGGCCTATTTCGCTAATATCTAATGTAGCAAAAATTTTCGAGAAAATAATACATAATAGACTGTATGATTTTGTTACTAAAACTAATATAATCTCCGAACATCAATTTGGTTTTGTTAAGAAAATAGGTACAAAAGATGCACTAAACTATTTAACAAACATATTGTACAATAATGTTGATAAGAGCATCCCGACTATTGTAACTTTTCTCGACCTGGCTAAGGCCTTCGATACAGTGGACCATAGTATCCTACTTGATAAACTATACTGCATAGGAATTAGGGGGCAGGCTTTATTGCTACTCTCTAGTTATCTCAGTAATAGATATCAAAGAGTTAGAATTGATGGTAGTGCTGGTGACTACTTACTAATAAATACCGGGGTACCGCAAGGTACGATACTTGGGCCACTGTTATTTATTCTGTACATAAATGATATCCTTCAAGAGATACCTCAGGAAGCTATTCTGTCATACGCCGATGATACTGCAATAATTGCCTCTGGGGACAGTTGGTTGGAAGCTCAAGATAACATGAATAACTTTTTGTTGCGCATACACAAATGGCTTGCGGTAAATAAGCTATCTTTAAATGTAGATAAATCTGTGTGTATGACCTTCGGGAGCTACGTCGACAGTGTTCCAGATCATTTAGACGTAAGGATACAGGACAAAAAATTAACTAGAGTAGGAAACCACAAATATCTGGGAATAGTTATTGATTATAATTTGAAGTGGGAGATGCATATGTTACATATTATTAAGAAAACTAAATATCTAGTGTATATCTTTTACAAAATTTCTAAATCAATGCCAACGGAGACTTTAATGATAATATATTATGCTTTTTTCCACAGCATTATAAGCTATGGCATCATAGCGTGGGGAGGTGCGTATAAAAATTACAGAGATTTGATACAAAGAATTCAGAAAAAAATTTTAAAAATTATAAATAAAAACAATTTTGTGACGCAAAATAACCCTCTAAATCTTGAACAACTGTTTACTCTAGAGGCTTTAAAACTCTACTATCATGATCTCAAAACGCAATACCATAACTCAAAGAGTATTACTAGAAATAAGAGCATAATTGTACCTATAAATAAAAAACGAATAAGCGATAAAAATAGTTATATAAAAGCTATCTCAACGTTTAATTCACTACCAAACGATTTGAAAGTACTAGATATAGGCAAACCTAGTCAATTAAAAAGAATTAAGGAGTGGATTAAATCAAATTGTTGATATTTAAAATAGTCTATATATGAAAATATTGCTGTATTTAATTTGTTGAATATACAAATCTCTATGTGCATGTAATGCCGATATAATAAGAGAAAAGTAGTATGCAGGCTACTACTTTTTGTGTAAATATAGGTTAATTTTTAGTTTTTAAGTTATTTTTATATTTTTTTTGTATTGTATAATTATAATGCCAGTGCGATCAGATAACCTTGTTTATCTTTGCGGGAATGCGGAGTATATTATAATATCTCTGTATTTTTCCTTTCTGGCTAAATAAATAAATAAATAAAAAATAANAAAAGGAGAGGGCAATGTTATGACCGAGCTCGAACGTTGCGCGATTCGAACGCTGAGAATCGCGCATAGCGACCCTTAGCAACGAGATCAACGACGTCACGGATGTTATTGTTTATGTTTAGTCTGATTGTGACAGCTAATGAGAATAGTTGTGCTTACGTTCGAATAAAGAGTCTGAGTTGATGTGTGCTTTTCTATAAATACGTATTGACATCTTTATTACGCGAACCCGATCATAACATTTTGGGGGCTCAGCCGGGATAATATTTTCGGGAAGTGATAAGTGAAGATTTATGCATTTACGTTCCGGCAAGATTACAATGGTTACAAGAACACCAATCAATACTCGACCAGTTCCATCACCTCAACCGTCACTCACTACAGCGAATATGGAGATAGCAGGATTGAAGAGACGGATAGAGGAAATTACTCAAGAACTCGAAGAAGAGCGCAGATTGAGGGGGCATTGCAACGAGGATGCATTGGATTTACAAAGGGAACTCCACGTTCGTGAAACAGAACTATTGGATGCTCGTCGCCTCAATGAGGAACTTAAAGAAAAGATTCACCGATTGGAAGATCAATCGGTTCGGAGAGAAATGTTTAATGACCAAGAACAGAGGACTGCTTTGAACGAGGAGATAGCGAGACTACAAGCTCTGAATAACAGATTGATGGCAGAACTGCGAGAACTACAACAACAAATCAATCAGCTAAGTCGTTTACAAAATAGAAACACACATTCACACACAACAGAAACAGAGAACACTAGAGTCAATAACATTGGATTATTTCCGAATCAGAATAGGTTAGGGTTTAGAACCCTTGTTATTGATCCATTGATTACTGGAACACGTGGTGTAGACTCCAATGTAGGCAATTCTGTTTTACCAAATATTGAACCTATCCACTCAGGAACAGATTTGGGTTTAAAATTGAAAGTTAGTGATTACGATGGTTCATCGCCTCTTCGTGAATTCTTAGTTCAATTTCAAGTTATTGCTAAAGCAAATAATTGGACATCTGAATCTAAAACTGTAGCTCTTATTTCTTGTTTGAAAGGAAGGGCAAGATCAATTCTTGTTGAATCTGATTCTACTTCTTCGAATTTCGATAGTTTGGTGTCACGTCTTGAACTTCGTTTCGGTGATAAACATTTGGCACCTACTTATCACACACAATTACAGAATAGGCGTCAACGTTTCGATGAAGATCTCCCAACATTGGCTGCTGATCTTGAGAGACTTACTACTTTGGTTTATCCAGAATGTCCATTTGAAGTTCAAGATAAAATTGCTTGTACCCAATTTCTTTCTGCTATTTTTGATTTGACGACCAAGGATGTCCTTCGTATGGAAAGGATAACTTCTCTCAAAGTTGCTCTTGCTCGTGCTATGGAAATAAAAGTTATTCGTGATTTAAATAGGAGAGATGCCTCAAGGAGTAAGAATGACACATACAAGACTGGAATCAACTCTTCAAATTCTCAGTCTAAAGGTCCTCAATCTTTTGTCAAACAGAAATCTCAAGATTTCTTTAAGAATGTTGAATGCTGGTTGTGTAGTCAGAAAGGTCATATTAGTTCGCATTGTCCAACTCGAATGAGTGGCCAGGGAAACTAGGTTATGTTGAACTTTCTGGAGCAAGTTCAACAGAATTTAACAAGACTCCAACACACACACACCCTTGTCTGATTGATTATCATGTTGGAAGAATTAATAGGAACTCAAATAGATTTTATTTTGATGGTTTCATTAATGAGAAAACTTGTATTTTTAAAGTAGATTCTGGTTCAGATGTAACTATTATAAACTCAAAATTTGTAGAGCCAAAAGATATAAGAATTCCTATTAATTTTACAACTCTTAAGTATCCAACTGGGGAAAAGGTACCAGTTGAATTTTTGATTTCAGCTTCGATAAAATTGGGTGATCATTTAGCTAATTTGGATATTTTTGTTGGGAATATTATTGATGATTGTATACTTGGTAGTGATTTTCTTGATGCAACTGGTATTTCAGATTCAATAATTAAAATTATTTGAAATACTCCAAGTTCAATCAACAATAAACAAATTTCGAGAATAGTTGATTCTTCTAAGAATGTGCCAGAGACATTGCAAGAAATTTTTGACAAGAACTCTGAGAACTTGGATCAAGATCAACGACGGAGTTTTGCGAATCTTCTTCACGAATTTCAAGAGATCTTTCAAGATGAGGACGTTACTGGAAAATGTAATTTGGTTGAACATAAAATTCAATTGCTCCACAATCAACTAATCAAACAGCCTATTCGAAGACCACTTATTCATCAAGCTAAAGAATTGGACGAATGCATAGCTGAGATGTATTCTCAAGGAGTTATTAAAGAATCAGACAGCTCTTATTGCTCACCTGTAGTTTCCAAGAAGAAGAAGGATGGAAAAATTCGTTTTTATATTAATTTTCAAAAAATTAATGCAATTATAATTAAGGATTCATACCCTTTACCAAGAGTTGACGATACTCTTGATAAACTTGCAGGTTATTCATGGTTTTGTACTCTGGACTTAAAAAGTGGATATTGGCAAATCAAGATTCGAGAAGAGGATAGAAAAATCACGGCTTTCTCAATTGGAAAAGGACTTTGGCAATTTACAGTTATGCCATTTGGTTTATGCAATGCACCTGCAACTTTTCAACGTTTAATGGAAAAATTACTCAGAGATTATCTATCGGATTTCTGTTTAGTTTATTTGGATGATGTCATGGTATTGGGAAAGTCATTTGATGAAGTAATAATTAACCTGAAGAAAGTGTTTGTTCGTTTTCAAGAAGCTGGATTACGTCTTAATAAGAAGAAATGTGTTTTCTTCAGCAGGCAAGTTGAATATCTTGGATACATCGTTTCAGGAGAAGGGAAGACGGCTGATCCAAAGAAGATTGAATCTGTTGTAAATTGGCCAATTCCACATAACAAGAAGGCTGTTTTGAGTTTCGTGAATTTCTGTGGTTACTATAGACGACTTATTAAAGGATTTGCTGACATAGCGAAACCTTTATATAAGTTAACTGAAAAATCGACTAAATTCATATGGTCAGAGGATTGTCAAAAAGTTTTTTCAAAATTAAAAGAGGTTCTTACAACACCTCCAATCTTAGCATTTCCTTCTCTTTCATCTGAATTTATTTTAGATACTGACGCTTCTGATCATGGAATTGGGTCGGTTCTTTCTCAGAAGCAAGATGGGATTGAACGTGTGATTGGTTTTTATAGTAGGGTTCTTTCAAAACCAGAGAGAAATTATTGCGTCACTCGACGTGAACTTCTTGCTATTATTGAGTCGTTAAAAAATTTTCATCATTACCTTATTGTAAACCTTTTGTCATTCGGACTGACCATTCTTCTTTAACTTGGTTATTTTCGTTTAAGGAATTGGATGGACAATTGGCTCGTTGGTTAGGGAAATTTGATCAGTACAATTACAAAATTATTCACAGAAAGGGCAATTTACACGGGAACGCTGATGGACTTTCAAGACGCCATTGTGAAGATTTTTCTTGTAAATATTGTTCTAGAGTAGAAGAAAAATTCAATAATGTGGAAACTATTTGCCGTATTATTTTTGAAGAAAACACATCAGAAGAATGGAAAAAGAGTCAAGCAGACGATGAGGCAATTTCTTTTATTTGTCAAACGAAAGAATTACAGAAGAAACCAGGATGGCAAGATATTTCTTCGTTGGATGAATTCATCAAAATCTATTGTTCACAATGGGATTCGTTGGTATTAATTGATGGACTTTTGTATAGAGAATGGGTTTCAACGAATTTAGATTACAAAATTCGTCAATTAGTTGTTCCTCAAAATAAAATCAAAGATATTTTAGAAGAAGCACATGATTCACCGTCTGGAGGACATTTCGGAGTAAATAAGACTTTAGATAAAATTAGAAAAAGGTTTTATTAGGCTACTTGCAAAAGAGATGTGGAAAATTGGTGTAAATCTTGTAAAGTTTGTATTTCAAAGAATGGTCCTCCAGATAAGGGTCATGGTGTGTTGAAAATCTATAATTCAGGAGTTCCATTTGAAAGACTTCAAATGGATATTTTAGGCCCATTTCCACTTTCTTCTTTGGGCAATAAATTCCTCTTAGTTGTGACAGATTGTTTTTCAAAATGGGTTGAAGCTTTTCCTCTCTCAAACATGAGAAAAAAAACCATTGCTCAGGTTTTCGTTGATCATATTATTTGTAGGTATGGAGTACCTTTCTGTGCGTCCAGAGCGGACGGGTGGGTGCCTATCACCACTACACAGCGCGTCCTCAGGTTGCGGATAGAGGAACGGCCCCTGAGAAAGAAGTTAGCTGCGAATAAATCGAATAAGCAGCCGCGGACAGCCGATAGGCCCGGGCGTGGGTGTGATGAGCCCGCACTGGCGATCGAACGCATTCATCTAGAAACACTACGCAAGCACCACAACAACGAACACTCAACAATATTTCTTATTTCACTTGCAACGGAACGGATAGACGATTAAGTACCAAGATGAAATAAGAATCGTTCAGGTACTCGAAGAAACGGATCCCGCGACGAAGGTAGATGACGACCCGAACAGTCGTTGGGGGATATCGAAAAAACTATAAAGAGGCCGCGAATAAAGTCTAGGTACAGAAAAGCCAAAGAGCAAATATGTTTGACGAGAGTTCGAACTCTGGTCTGAAAGGCGCAAAAAGGCCAAATTAGACAGCGTACACATTGGAGGCGATACGGCCGTAGAAAGTACCCACATAAGAAGGAGCAAGTGGGGGCGATTTACAGGAACAAAAAACGCGAGTACAAAAGAATCAGATTAGGAAAATAGAAACAATGTAAAAATAACCTGCCGCGAGATGTACAAAGAATTAACGCTATTAGGAAGGGTTTCCAGAGTAGATCACAATAAATGAAAGATGAGGGCGGAATCTCGTCCCAAGCGAAGGTGAACTGTTAAAGCTGTGGAAGGGCTATGTAGAAACTGCTAAACGTACATAAAACTGCGAGGAAACCGGGACGAATCCACACTGCTGACTCCATTGGAAGAACCGACCTACAAAGAACCTAGAAACAG
>CM053171.1:13133463-13143777 GCA_012977825.3 Pteromalus puparum
TTCCTCTTCCTACCCCCCCCCGCCAGCCCCCTAACGTATGTCTAATAATCTACTCTCTGCTTAGCACACATTACATAAATTCCTGCTGTCGTGGAGAATGCGGAGCGCATGAACAACTGCCCCGAAAGGGATGTGTAGAATGATTGCCACCTGGTCTTACACGTAACGAAGCCAGGTAGGCGCACTGCCTTGCAGGGGGTCGTTAGGATACGAGCGTGATTCCGTAGTGTTCGACGATGAGCTGACTCCGTCCTCATCAAAGTCGAAAGCTCTCATACTTAGTTCTAGAGAGGTATGGGAGTTATCACCTCAGAACGATGATCACCTGCCGATCGGAAACAGGATCCAAAACGCGTGGGTTTCACTTACTATCATGGCTCAAAAAACCAAAACCAAAACGAAAATCAATTAGCGACTTAAGGTAGGAACGTGAATGGCGCAGTTATACAGAGCTAGGCCGCGTACCGGGAAATTCTTAAAAGAAGCTGACGGGTACAATCTAGACTTAGTAGCTATACAAGGAACTCGGTGGCAAGATAGCGGTAATGGGAAACGAAAACTTCACCTTATGTACGGGGCGCGAGCGGACATTCCCTAGGTACCGGTTCCTGATTAACAAAAGAATTATACACGCGCGTTAAAAGTTTCAAATTCGTAAACACAACTATTCGTTATCGTGATCGAGGAGCGTGGTACAATTACGGTGGTTTTTAACGTGCATTGTCCTAGGGGACAAAGAGGAAAGAGTGAAGGATTTATATTACGCAGCCTTGGAGCAATTATCGACCAATCGCGTCTTACGACACCAAATAGTATGGGGTTTCATGTAAAATAGGAAGAGAAATGTTTAGGCCCACTATAGGCAAGGAAAGTCTGCACGAAACCAGCAACGATAACGGTTTAGAGTCATAAATTCGCGGCGGCAAAAGATCTTATAGAAAAGAGTACGTGCTTTAGCACAATGCATACACAAAGTAACGTGGACATCGCCGGACGGGAGCACGAAAAATCAAATCGATCACTTTCTTATCGATAAAGAGCCGCCACACGAACGTGCCTGACGTAAGAACCCGCGATCAAAAAACTAAAAAACAATAAGGCCGCGGGAAACGATTCTATACCAGCGGAACTACTTAAATATGGGGGCACTGCGCTCACATCGAAAATTTTTGAACTAGTAAGCTCTATTTGGAAAAATGAAACAATGCCGGAAAACTGGAAAGAATCCATCATCATACCGATTTTTAACAAGGGAGATAAGACAGATTGCAATAACTTCCGGGGAATCTCACTTTTAGCTACCTGCTACAAAGTTCTATCAAACGTATTACAGGCCAGACTCACCCCCTTCGCGGAAGATATAGTAGGAGACTATCAGTGTGGATTCCGGCGTAACAGGTCGACGTGCGATCAAATGTTTACTATAAGACAGTTGTTAGAGAAAAAATGGGAACATTGCGAAACAATACACCAACTATTTATAGACTTTAAAAAAGCGTATGACTCTATCAAACGAAGCAAAATGTATCAAATCCTGGTGCTCCTCGGAGTACCAAAAAAACTCGTGAAATTAATTCAAATATGTCTGAACGGAAGCACGGGAAAGGTCCGAGTAGGCGGTAACGTATCCGAATCATTCATGATACGCGATGGTGTGAAACAATGTGACGGTCTCTCTACGGTACTCTTTAACTTAACGCTAGAATATGTTGTTAGAAAAATGCAGACTAGCGGGCTAGGTGCAACCCTTAACGGAAAAACACAAATTCTAGGATATGCGGATGACTTGGACATACTAGGGGATAACGGTGCAGCGGTAGCGAGAAATGCGGAAATTTTCATAAATGCGGCTGAAGACACGGGGCTAAAGGAGATCGAATCGAAAACGAAATATATGATCATGGATAAATTGGGCATTTGCGAAGGTGAGGGTGATCTTAGAGTCGGAAATTATACTTTTGAAAAGGTTAGCGAATTCAGATATTTAGGCACAACCATAAATGATCGAAACGAAATTAAAGCTGAGATTAACAAGAGACTTCATTCGGGTAATGCTTGCTTCTACGCCGTGAATAGATTACTAAAATCAAAACTGTTGTCTAGAAATGTAAAAGTAAGGATATATAGGACTATAATAATGCCGGTAATCCTGTACGGGTGCGAAACTTGGGCGCTTACTAAAGCGGAAGAAAATCGTTTTAGGGTATTCGAAAATAAGGTTCTGCGGAAAATATACGGGCCAAAGAAAAATGAAGAAACCGGGGAGTGGAGGAAACTGCACAATGACGAGCTACACAATTTATACGCGTCACCAAATATAAACGGAATAATTAAATCACGTAGACTAAGATGGGCAGGGCACGTGGCAAGAATGGGAGAAGATCGCACGGCGGCGCATATAATGAAAGGAAAGCCAAGCACACCGCGACCTCTAGGTAGACCTAGACGAAGGTGGGGGGACAACGTAAAAACGGACCTAACTGAAATCGGGCGGGAGGGTGCGAAATGGATGGAGTTGGTACAGAATAGAGATACGTGGAAGGCTTGCGTAGATGAGGCGATGAACTTTCTAATTCGAAATGCCACTTAAAAAAAAAAAAAACAATAATATTCGAAAATTCCTCTTATAATAATATTCAAAAAGTCTTTTGAAAAGAACTAAAATTTTTCTAAGTCGAGGACTGATACGCTTGAAGTTGCGATATCGTGCCTATCTTGAACATTTTATAAGTCCTTCAAAAGTGAGAAAATATTCTAAGTGTTATCTACCAAAGCGTAATGGTTGCTCTTGGCAGATACTAGTCCTCGCTTAAATTGCGCTGGAGCTAGTGGCTAGCCATAGGCCGCGCAGGTCCTTATAAAGACTACGGAGAGAGCGGGGCTCGAGCCGCCGGAAAAACTCTCACATTCACACCTATATACAAATATCAATCATACAAGCATAAGGATATGCGCGTGCCGCGCCGCTGCCGCGTAATAATCCCACTCTCACGCTGTGCGTGCCGCATCGCTCGCTGCTGCATCTATACAGATATATACGCGTATACGCGCTCGCGTCACCTGCTGATGCTGCTTAGTATATATGTATATAGACGCGCGCTTGCGTCGCTTGTCGCTGCGACTCTCGCTGCCGCCACTACTGGTTACTAGCGCTACTGGCGTGATGTTGGGGCCGGCTGCTCAGCTGTGACCCGTAGCGTCGGTGGAAAGAGTAGGAGAACTCGCGTTGTTGCGTGTACTTTCGCCAAAAAAGTTTTGTTTTTAGCAATTTTTAATTTATTTTTTAGTACCCTGCGGAGCTGTGTGGGGTGTTACAACGTTCTGTCGTCGCGCCACGGCCGCCATGACATTGAACTCTTCTACTCGTCTTCTTATAGTAATTAGACACCGGTGACGTGTATCTACACGTAACACTGGTCATGACAGCTAGTGAGAGCTGACGTGTATCAATAAAGAGTCTCAGTTTGTGTGTGTTTTTTTTTTATAATACGTGTGTTCTTATTACGTATACCTTACCCGGACTTGACATTTGGGGGTTCTTCCGGGATACTAGTGTTCTTGAGTGATCTCTGGTTAAAGAAGGAAGAAGAAAACGTTCAAAATGTCTGAATTGGAATTCCGGCTATGGATCATTTCACAAATTGACGAACAAGAAAGTATTCCATTACTACGTCGATTTAGACAGGAGGCGGTTGACGGGCTACTTCGAAAAGAGGCAGAGATAGAAGTGAAGCTGTTTGAGACTGAATTAAAAAGTCATCAACTGGTCGAAGTTCATGATGAGAAACTTGATATACAAGCTGAATGGTCACACGATAGGGAGTTGGCAAATCAACATCATTCGAATCTCCTACGAATTAACAACTGTGTCGATTTGCTTAAGAAGCAAAAGGATCTACACCATCAATTCAATCAGCTAAGTCTTTCACAAATTACAAATACAGATACAAGCACACTAAGACATGTAGTTAAACAAAACCAATTTTTAATAGTTCCAAATATTGCAGACGCCGTGCCAAACGAGGCTTTTCCTCGCAATCGCTTTGACATTCCGAAGCACATTCATCTCGCCGATCCCCAATTTCATCTACCTAAACCTATCGATTTACTGCTTGCTTCTAAAACTACGTTGTCTACCTTTGCGGTGGGACATATGAAATTGCGTAATGAGGAAATTCAATCAGAAATCATTCTACAAAAAACTCTGTTAGGTTGGGTAGTAGTTGGAGGTGTAGACTATCTAAATTCTTCAAAACAAGTTTCGTGTAATGTTGTTAAATTAGACAAACTTCTCGAACGTTTTTGGCAAATCGAAGAATTCTCAAATGAGCCCGTCAGATCTCAGGAAGAAATAGCTTGTAAAGAGCATTATGTCGCTCACACCACTCGTGATCCGACTTCCGGTCGTTATATCGTTCGTTTACTATTCAAAGGCAATAAATTCGAGTTAGGTAGTTCTCGAGCACATGTTCTTCGTCGCTATTATTCTCTTGAACGAAAGTTCGAGAATGATCCTAAGTTAGGATTTAGGTCACATGACTCGCAATGACGATACCGAAGAGGGTTGCTATCTACCTCATCATGTTGTGATCAAGGAATCTAGCGAAACAACGCAACATAGAGTAGTTTTTGATGCTTCTTCCAAAACTTTGACAGGTCTTTCGCTTAATGATACTCTCATGGTGGGTCCCACTATTCAAAATACCATTTTCGAACAAATTTTGCGTTTTCGTTGTCATCAATTCGTTGTTACTGCAGATATTGAGAAAATGTATCGACAAATTCTTGTCCATCAGAAGATCGGAAATTTCAAAAGGTACTTTGGCCTGATCCACAAACAGGCAAATTGAGAACTTGGGCATTAAATACCATCACTTTTGGCATGGCGGCTGCCCCCTTTTTGGCAATACGTACAATTCATCAACTCGCTCACGATGAAGCGAAAGATTTTCCTCGGGCTAGCCAACTGCTTCTTCGTGACTTCTACGTCGACGATTTTATATCCGGAGCCGATTTTTTCGAGAAGGTTCTGGCCATACGTGACGAAATGATTGCGTTGCTGCGTCGAGGCGGTTTCCGGATTCGAAAATGGGCATCGAACCATCGATGTTTTGCAGACCAAATTAATTCAAAGGCTTTCGAATTGGATTGCATGGTCAAAAAAACTCCAATTCAGAAAACGCTCGGAATCATTTGGGATTCCGAGAATGATAAATTAAAATATACAGTTACAAAGATGGATTCTGAGACTGCTGTGACCAAGCGAAGGCTTTTATCAGAGATATCCAAGATCTTCGATCCTCTTGGATTGTTAGGACCAATTATCTTATATGCCAAGGTGTTAATGCAAGATTGTTGGAAATCTAAAGTAAAATGGGATGAATCTCTCAGGAGGTCTACACTAAATGGAATTTATTTTCTAGTCAACTGCCTCTTCTCACGACAGTCTCAATTCCTCGTACGATTTTGATTGCGAATTCCATTAAAATCGAGCTACACGGATTCTGCGATGCTTGCATTTCTGGATACGGTGCATGCTTGTTTGTCAAATCCTCCGATTCTCTTGGTCATGTTTCGATAAGACTACTTTGCAGTAAATCTAGAGTTGCTTCTCTGAAAGGACTGGCCGTTCCTAAATTAGAACTCAGCGCGGCGGTAGTTCTTCGAAAGCTCCTTTCTGAGTCTAAATCTCAACTTCAGTTTTCCATTGATAAGATTTACCTTTGGTCCGATTCAACCATTGTGCTTTTTTGGTTAAAGAAATCTCCTCACGTATTGCAGACTTTCGAGGCTAATCGGGTGTCGTACATCCAGTCATTACCTGAATCGGTACATTGGAGACACGTTAGATCCGAGGATAATCCAGCTGATTCGCTGTCCAGAGGTCAATTGCCATCGGAGTTTCTGGTTAATTCTTTGTGGAATTCTGGTCCTAATTGGTTATGCCTCCCCGAAGGAGAATGGCCTGAATCATCTGCTCCTTGCTCTTCGGTGACTCTGGGTCTGAAGCAGGCTGGTTGTTTTCTTACCAAACCTGTCTATAGCGAAATCTATTTGCTTTTCTCAAGCTTCGAGCGATTTGTGAGAGTCATTGCATTTATTTTGCGTTGGAAACGAATCGGATCTCTTAAACAACCAGAACGATTATTCCCAGAAGTCTCTGAATCGAGGGAAAGAATTTCTAAGATTCTTCAGTTGGTCCAACCATTGCAAGTCTCCGAATTATTAAATGCAGAAAATCAGATCATATTCATGGTTCAATCAGAAAATTTCTCAACTGAAATTCGACAGTTGGAAAAATTTCCCAATGTCAAAACTTGGTTAGGCGGTCTACATCCATTCATCAAAGACGACAAATTACTTCGAGTAGGAGGTCGTTTAAAACTGGCGGATCTTTCATACAATCAAAAGCATCCGGTGTTACTTCCTAGTAAACATCCGGTTATTAATATGATCATTCGTCAAGTTCATCGAGTCAATCTCCACGCTGGAATTCAGTCCACTCTTTCCTCCATCAGATCGAAGTATTGGATTCTCAATGGTAAAAATCAAGTTCGGAATATTATTAGACATTGCGTAGAGTACATTCGTCAACGGCCAAATATTCCTCATGCTCAAATGGCCGATCTACCCAAGACGCGAATCAACGAATCGCCAGCCTTTTCCCATGTAGGAGTAGACTTCTTTGGCCCAATGCTAATCAAGGAGAAAAAGGACCGAAATAGGTCATTCATCAAGACTTATGGCTGCGTTTTTGTATGCCTAGCCTGTAAAGCCGTACATATCGAGTTGGCAAGTGACCTTTCCTCTGAAGGTTTTCTGGCTGCTTTCGATCGTTTTATCGGCCGCAGAGGAGTCCCTGAACATGTTTACTCTGATAACGGCACTAATTTTGTCGGAGCCAGTAAAGAGCTCCGTGAAATTTATGATCTTTATGAAACTCCAGACTTTAGAAAAGCAATAGGTACTTACGCTATCGCCAAACGGATAGAGTGGCATTTTAACCCTCCTCTGTCTCCTCATTTTGGAGGTATTTGGGAAGCAGCGGTCAAAAGTTTCAAACACCATCTTAAGCGTGTTCTCAAGGATCAAAAACTCACTTACGAACAGATAAACGCCCTACTCATCCAAATCGAATCAATTCTCAATTCTCGTCCTCTCTATTCGCTTTCTACTGACCCCAACGATCCTGTGTCCATTGCTCCTGCTCATCTACTAGTAGGACGCCCATTCAATGTCTTACCCGAAAAATCTGTTCTTTCAATTCCAGACAATCGCCTTTCAACGTACAAATTCTTTTCTAAGATTCGTCAAGATTTCTGGAATAAATGGCATAAGGAGTACCTTCATGAACTGCAAACCCGCCAAAAATGGCACGCGTCTACGGCTGAACTCATCGTTGGATCGGTGGTGATTTTAATGGACGATATCACTTACTGCTTAAGATGGCCACTGGGTGTGATCATTGAGGTGCATCCTGGGAGTGACGGCATCGCTCGAGTTGCTTCGGTCAAGACTTCAACCGGCGTCTACAAGCGCAACATTACCCGCTTGTGCATTCTTCCTACGACTTAAATTAGAAAATTGTTGTAACCATTAGCGACCGCCTCGGAGCCTCACCATTATCGCCGTTTTTGTAATGTCGTTTTGTGCCACAGATGTGCGCGATTTTGCTTGCCATAAACGAGTTGAGCCTTATCGTATTCTATGTAGCACCTTATTTACCTGGCCCGCGAGAAGCAGATCCGGAAGTTCTGTTGCCAGAAGCTCAAGAGTCAAGCGCGAGTTTGGCTTTTGCGACGCGATATATAATTGCAAAGAACGCAGGTATTAAGTTTCGAATTGGTCGAGGCTCCCTCTAACTTTTAAGTTTTAGGCTGTTTTTGTAAGTTTAGCATAGTCCTTGTAAATACTGTTCATTTGGATAATTATCTGTGATCAACGGATCAGTCACTGCAAAGGAAACTGATCTTTTACTTGTCTAGTCGGTTACTTGTCAAGTAAAACAAAGATTCACGTTAAAATGCATGTTTTTTAACGGTTGTAAATATGTTATTCTTTGTAGATCTAAGTAGTTATAAACTAAAGGTTGCGATAAATTTAAGTTGTTTGATTGCGTTAATTAAGCGTTGCTTATCTCATGTTCTAACTTTATTTGCGTCATCTCGTTAACTTTGTAACTCCGATTTTGCAATTCTTCCCCGGGAGTATGTTGCGTCGCAACACGGCTCACCAATTGGTGGCAGCACGTGTCAGGCGCTCTCTCTTTCTCTCTTGCGCGCTTCCCGCGCGAGTTCGTGCCAGGCAGTTAGTCGACATCTTTTCCCGCAAGCGGACCTCTCCCCTCGTGTCGAAATTCTATTAGTTACTTTTCGAATTCGTTTTGATAATACGATCGTCTAAAGTTACTTCTTAACTAAACTAGCATTTTCAATTCATACCGACCCACGCGCGGTATTACATCATTGTATAATTCGTATCAAAAAGCAAACGTGACCCCACGAGTCACGTGTCGCTTTATCGACCGACCCACGTTCGGGCTTTTTCTTTGTCAGACTGTGACAGCAATCAATCTATTTAATTTACACATAATTGTGTAAAATCTTGTGTGCAAGTGTGTGTGCGAATTATTTTGTGCCGCGTGTGCGTGCGCATTCAACGGCGTTTTCTTTGTCGATGTCACTCGCCATTTTGTATTCATCAAATTTCAGTTTTGTGTTTTTGTTAATAAAGTGGGTTTTTTATGTCTTCGGACTTTTTCCCATAAATAGTGTTCTAATTATTTAATTACCTTTTAGAATCTTAACATCAGTGAAACGTTCAAATCAGTAATATTTCAAGTCAATCAAACATAAATCTAACTCGGATTTATCTGCTCTCAAGGCAAATAAAGCTTCGCGGAATAAAGAAGTTTTTTTGTTTCTTTTTTTGTAAGTCATAATTATTCCGCAATTATTCACATCGGAAGCTAAAAATATATGTTCTGCTACCGAATTCATAACATACTACTACCGCTTTCATTTCAATTTATACTATAATTACTCAATATTTTACCTTAATTAATAGTATATGGCATGAATTAGTCTATTACTACACGATGTGTATTATATATAACATCCGAGCGTAGGAAGGGAGTTAAACGCCGTGCCATATCAGACGAATAACATACGCTATTTTATAGCACTGACTAACATAAATTCGACGTCACACCCATCCGTGGGATAAATAAGCTATTATTGCACCGTGCAGTTGACATATCAAATGCGGATTTATGCCACTCAGTGCTATCAACTTTTTAATACTTCTTTTTATTTTCCAAATGAATTTAGTATAGAAAAGAATACAAGTTTTTTCGGCATCCGATGTACTATGTTGCTATATTTAAAATGCCAAAATTATGCAGAAATCTTCGAAACTAATGCTATCAACAATATAGGGTCAATTGGCATTAGACATTAAACATTTAGTTAATACTATTGATGCAAGTATTTTGAGTACTTAAAATAATTTTTCTAAAATATTTTTATTTTCATATTTGAATTTCGCGCCGCTACATGGTCGTTGCTGCCAACATTTTTTAGAAAATAGAAGCACCTAATTGTGCTCACTTTAGCATCACTGTATGTATGAAAAGGGATATTCCGCGGCATATTCGACAACTGTAGTGTCGACAATACGTTGCAACGAGACATTGTTTTTGATTATCCGCAATATTTGTACTTTACACGACTTTTTTTACACATTATTTTTCCACGATGGGTTATTGGTATTTAAAATCGGTAAAAAAAGAAGTAAGTATTTTTATTTATAATTTTCTTAATTATTTGAAATATTTTAAACTATTATATATATATATATATACTAGTGGGGCTTCGCCCCCCTGCTCGCTTCGCTCGCCAACCCCCCATTTTAGTTTTTGTTTGATTTTTATTTTTCAACTGTTATTTTCGTTATCTGATGATTAAGTTCTAGTTGGCCAAGAACAATCTTATTGTATTATATAAAATTTGTAGATCATAAAAAGGTCAAGAATTTAATGTTTGTCGAAATAGAGAAAATCGAAAGAAAAAAAGTAAAAGTACTGAATTAACGCCGAACTTCTACTGCTTATGGCATTTAAAATATATAGTTTTTTTTTCATTTTTTTGGAAATTGTTTTGAAATTAATTTTGATTCTTCCCACTTTCAATTATATGTTTAAAATTGATACATAATCTGGTGCCACTACTTTCTTCTATAATAACCATTGCTGCGTTGTTTAATGAACCTGTGGCCTCTAAGTATCAGTGAGGTGATCGGTTTTCTCTCGTTTTG
>CM053171.1:13144831-13162067 GCA_012977825.3 Pteromalus puparum
TTACTGATGTGCTATGAGCTTTTATGGCGCGCTTGGAAAACCAAGGAAAAGTTTCTACAAAGGAGGGTGTCAGGACTTCCGAGGCCTAAGACATTATTTATGCCAAAATTGTATGTATTGCTCGATCGTGTTACGGTTGGTAGAGTCGGACGGAAAGAACTTTATACATCATTCTTAATATAGTGCTAGCTATATGAAGCTAATTATATGTTTTAGCGAAAATTCGAAAATAATATACGCGTACGCGAAGCTACACGACTAAAAATGTTCGTTAAAGATGATTCAAAAAGTGTGTCATAAATTGATCCTGTTTTATCCGATTTACTATGACAATTGTTGTTATGCTAATTTTTCTGCTAATAAAAGAACTTTAAATAGAAAAATCCTACTAACAATTACATAAATTTTATGCGAAAGCTGCCTAAATAAGGAGGTAGCGGGAGGGCGGTGCGGAGGGGGTGGCGGGGGCGGGCTGTGCGGGGGGCCTGCGGGGAGGTGGCGTGGGGGCTGCGGGACGGGTGCTGCTGGGGGGGGGGGCTTTTCACATTATCCAAATCACATGAAAATGAAAGAATTTTGCCTTATTTTGCGGGGGGTGCGGGGGGGGTGCGGGGGGGAGTATCTCCAAAACAACTATATAATATAGGTAGATATATATAAATAAAACACAATAACTCTTCAATAACATATATCAATAAATTATAATGAATAATGTATTTTTAGTTCACAGATTTATATACAATATAATATTGTAGGAAGATAATAATTTGGATATTCACACATTAAACAGATATTTACAATGGTTAGAAAACGAAATTGTAACAACAAAACATTTACGTGCAGAAATAATGAAACAATCCAAGCAACATTGTTGTACAGAAAGAACCAAAAAATGATGAAGAAAAAATACAAATAAAAAAAGAAGATCAAGAAAATTCGAATGTGAAACCATTTAATATAAATATTATTATGCCAACAAGCAAAACCGCTGCCAAGTCATTGGCACTTAGCTTCCTCCTATTCTGCTAGTGGAAGATAATTACATGGAACAATCAACTCATTCTTTGATTTAAATATTCGCTACTATTCGATACTAAATGGATAGGTTTATTCAAATTCAGAATCAGAAAACATATATGCACGTCCAATCTTATTACGATCGATCACGTAGTTCCAGAATTATAACAGTATACGTACGCACACATGCACGCACACACACATACAGACAAAGCCATCTGCACGGACATTTTATAAAACCATGAAAACTCTCAAAATATACTAAGCTTTAATTACCAAATTATATGGTTTAACAAAAATAATAATGTTCAGTCACACAGAGTATACAGGGTGAGAGTTGAAGAATTTGAATATTCATATCTTTTAAACTAAAAGGTTTCATAAGCTACAAAAAGAACCTAGCCGAAGTGATCAAAAGATCAATCTTTTCCTAGAATTTCAACTCAATTTAAACCTTTTTACTCCCGTAATCGTACGACATAAAAAAAAAATTTTTTTTAGTTTTTGATTTTTATCTCAAAAACTAGTCGCCAAAATTGCTTAAAATTTTTACAACTAGTAGATATCGTTGTTTTTTATTGTCATGAATTTTTTCAAAACATTTAACTATTTATTTTTTGAGTTATATATGTTTATCGAAAAATTACCTTTTATATCATAAAAAATGAACAGATCAGTCAATCTAGAAAATCTTGCGGGAAAAAGTAGACAAATTTATGTTCTTTTAGATACACTATTGTTGAATATATTGTATAAATCATATCATTATAAAAAAGCAAAAATATTTTTTCAAAAATAGAAAAATGGCTATAATATGGCCATAAAATGGTCAGAATCATAAAACAAAAAATGACCTAAATTCAGAATTAGAAAAAATATATGCATGTCAAATTTTATTACGATCCGTCGCATGGTTCCAAAATTATGGCGGTATACGTACATACACACACACACACACACATACACAAACACACACACACACACAGCCATCCGCACGGACATTTTCTAAAAACGTGTGATTCGTACTCCAACCACCTCCAAATGCGTTTCCACGAAGTATTAGCAAAACTGAAAATTTTACTATTGCAAAGCTTCCCCTTGAGGAGGAAGCAATACAGTATCTACAGACACTACAGAATTTGGTAGTGAAGGTATTTATAATTTATTAAATGTTTATATTTGTATATATACAAATGTGTGTGTATGTGTCTGTGTGTGTATGAGTATGTGTGTGTGGTGTATGTGTGTGTATGTGTATGTGTGTGTGTTTTTTTTTTCTCTTGGAGAAAGTGGTATTAGGGAAAATCTTAGAAAGACCATGGCTGGCTTCGTTGATAGAGTCGTCGGAACGACCCGATCCCCTCCGCCAGTCGTGTGTCGGATCCGCACCGACTAAACCCATCCCTCTCACGGCCAGGTGAAAAAACACCCATCCGTGAGAGGAAACGCCCTCCTTTGCGTTTACCGACCCTTAGTAAAGGTGCATCTAGCTCCATCTTCTGTGCTCCAGATCCCCCGCGGTAAGACCGTTAAGTATTGCTTCGCGGAGGGGCAATGGCTTTAGCCCTCTTCTATTCCCAGTGTTCGTCATCCTTTCACCTGTTCTACGATCTTCCTAGGATCTCCGTTCCTTTTTCTTCGCCGTGTCCAGGGCGCGCCTGAATACGTTGCAGCCGCCGGAGCCAGCTACATGATTGCAGCTTTCTTCCTTTTGTCCATCTTCTTTGCAGAGAAAACAGCTCGCTTCCAACTGGCATTGCGCCATGCGATGGTCGGCTTCTCCACACTTATAGCAGAGAGTCGATCTATCTATTCCATTACACTCATCCTTCCAATGTCCAAAACCTAAGCACTTGTGGCACCGCACTACCTTTACTCGTTTCCTAATCCTGCAACTTACAAGGCCCACGCGGATGTGTCCTATTTCTAGGAGCTCCTTGGCCTCCCTCTCGCTGAGTATCACTATGGCCATTCTAAGGCCACTCGTGTTGGGCTTTAATAGAATCACCCTCCTGCCGGTGTCCGACTTTCTGAGGGCTTCTCCTATTGCTGCTCTCACCTCTTCTTCCGTTGCTTCCGAGTCCATGTCCCTTATTTCTAGGGTGGTCTTCCGTTCTTCCTTCTTGACTTGTCCAAGGCCCAGGACTGCTTTTTCTACATCCGCCGTAAACGCTGTCCTGTCAGACCCTTTTCCTAGTTTAAGGAGGACATATCCACTTCTAGTTTATTTTACTCCTAGCACCATCGTTCCAGTCGTGTCCGGGTTTACTTCCTTTCGGATTTTCCTCAGTACTTCCGCATACGTCTTATTTTGCCCCACATTAACGAACCTTCTGAACGCTCGTTTTTGTTGGGCCTGGCTTTCGCCAGTGGCTCTGATGCATTGTGAGGAGCTCTCGGGGCGAGAGGCTCACGTTGCATTACCGCTTTCTCCTGTCGTTGTCTCTTCCTGACTTGTTTATCCTCGCTCTGTTCTTCAAGGCTATTAGACGGGCTTCCCCTTGACCTCTTGTTTCCAGCACTAGCTAAAACCGCGTCCTTAAGGAGCCGTCCTCGCGCGCCTCTCCTTGCATTCTCTCGTGTTACGTGCCACATTTGATAATTGTCCACGTCACCTTCGTAGCGTGCATCTTTATTATCTCCTTCCTTGTGCTTTTTCCTTAACTGGATCACTAGTACTTTAAGTTGTTTAGCACGTTCTGCAGTGCGTTTCACGTACAGTGGTGCTGTCTGACAGCCCTCGATAAGCTCATCTACTTCCTTTTCTAACTTTGTTATATATTTCTCTTCTTCCTTGCGAACTTCTATGGCTTCTTGCTGAGCTTTTCTGTAGTCTGCTATTTGTGCCATTGACGAGGTGCTGTCCATGCTCTTAACACTGGCAATGCTCGCTACACTTTCCATACTGGTCGTTCTTGATCCTAGAGTTTCCCCTCTTAGGCGAAGCTCCGGCACCTTTAAGAATGACGTACTTTTTACTTCTATCTTTCCTAGCTCTTCCAGAGCCTTCGCGAGGACCATTTTAATTGGCCCGTGCACGTTGGTTCTACCCTCGGCGTACTCGATTGTTTCCCTGATTGTATCCTTCAGGGCCGCCAAGTGGTCATCTTGTTGTCCTGGCTTGGGGGTTGGGAACCCCGATGTCGTTGGTTCTGGCGCTTTTAGTAGGCTCTGCTTTTTATTCGCTTTCATTTCTTTTCTTTTTTTCTCGCTACCTCCCCTACGCACGTGCGCCGTTTAAGTCATTCCGCCACTCCCCGGCCACTCGCGTTGTCCCCTGCCTCGCATCCCATCGCGGGCATCCTTCGCCAGTCACGGTGGCCTCGGCAAGGCCACCCCCTGACCTCAGCAGGGCCCTTTTCCGGACGCCATCCGGCACTACTACGGCCAAGAAGATTTTCGCCGGTTGATAAGGCAGCCAGGTCCTGTTGGCTAGACAGACCCGGGCCCCTGTACTATCCGGCAGCCTGGGAGCGCCAGCAACCCAGTTTTCGAGCTGTACCCTCCGTGCTCAGGCTTAAGAGCTCAGCCCGGGAGACTGAGCAGGGCGCGAGCGTGTGTGTGCGTGTGTGCGTGTGTGTATGTGTGTGTATGTGTATGTGTGTGTGCGTGTGTGTATGCGTGTGTATGTGTGTGTATGTGTGCGTATGTGTGTGTATGTGTGTGTATATGTGTGTATATGTGTATGTGAGTGGGTGTGTGTGTGTATTTAATTTATCAAATATGACATAATTTATGTATTTATATTTTTAGTAAATGAGNTTTTTAGCTGTAAATGAAAGATGGAGAAAATCAGGCGGTAATAAAAGACGTAAATGGTTTACAACAAGAGATCGTCCATATATTCCAGGAAATAACAGGCGTTATCTTAAATAACATTTATTCTTCAAATTATTTAAAACAATATATTATACATTATAACGGGGCTGCTCTGCTCGGTGTCGATAGCCGCGCAGACGTTAGCTGCGTGCAGTGCAGCTACCGGAGCGGAGAGACAACCGCGTAATAATCGAGACCAAGTCCCGTTTCCTCGGGTATTATCGAGTTCGTAGGTGGACCGGCCAAGGTCGTATTTTGGCTAGCTGCAGTTTATTCGCACGTGCACCGTGAGACAAATGCAGACCCCCGACCACCACCACACAGGGCCCCCCCCACCCTGCACAGCTTCTGAAACACACAGCGCAGACCCCCAAACGCACCTCCTATTAAGCAGATTTTCCTAAAAATATTATTAATTGTTAGTACATATTTTTTATTTTAAAGTTTTTTATTAGCAAGAAAATATTACTAACAAAGAATTGTAATAACGTAGCACAAATCGTATAAAATCGGTCAATTAAATGACACACTTTGTTGAAATCATCTTTAACCAGGACACATTTTTAGTCGTGCACTTCCGCAGACGACGTATAATTATTTCGATTTTTCCCTAAAATATATAGGCTATATTAGCTAGCACTATATTAAGATGAGTATACAAGGCTTAACTTTCACTCCGACTCTACCAACGCGAAACGACGTTAAATCGAGCATACAATACTTTTTAAATTTTGGGCATAAATAATGTCTTTTTAGCTCGTGGGAAGATCCTACATCCTTTGTAGAAAGCTTTTCCAAGGCCCATCATAACAAGCTCATAAGCACATCAGTATCAAAATTAAATATAACAGTAGAGATAAACTATATAAGAGAATATAACTTAAAATTTAAGTTATATCTCTATACGTAATAAGCGGTAATTATTATAGAAACTGAAATGGGGGTTGGCGAGCGGAGTGAGTGTGTATATATACATTGCGGAAGTATTTGTATGCGTTGAACTTGAGAGTCTGTCGGGTTGCGCGGGGGCAGGCGATGTCCATACATACATGTCCATACAGATAAAAAATTTTGAATAATAACTTATGTGTAGCCAAGCTCAGGTATAGTTATATTCAATATAATTTACTTTAAATCGTTATCAACTGTTAATTGTTATCATTAATCTATTTTCATTCTTAACTAACAAAACATAATTATCAGATCATAGAAATTAAATTTGAAAAAAAAATTACACAAGAACTAAAATGGGGGGTTGGCGAGCGAAGCGAGCAGGGGGGCGAAGCCCCACTAGTATATATATATATATATATATATATATATAATATATATATATCTGTAAAATACTTGCAATTAGACATATTTATTAACGATTGCAAAATGGATCACGTTTCAAAGAAATTGAAAGGTGAAAATAAAACAGTTAAATCGTTGGACGAAAGTTATCAGAATTTTGACGATTTATTTAAACAAATGAAAGGTAAATTTTATATAAGACTTTAGTAATAATAATGATCAAAATAAAATAAATAAGAAGCCAAAAAATTTTTACGTAAAATATATAAATTTTTCATTTTATTTTATAGTTAAATTTGATTTTTAATGCTATTATTATTTTGTTATTATTTTATAACATTAGTCGTACATATACATTTGTTGTATGTCATAATAACAAAATATTGTTATTATTCATTATTGTTGTAAATTAGTATTCAATTAAATAGATGTATAAATCATTATATACTAATAAACATTTGAATTTTAAATACAAACGCATGATTATATAGGAATATATATATATATATATATATATATACATCAATCTCACTAATACTATATATATTGACAGTAAATTGATGAATAATATATTTTTATTTCATAATAATTATTAGTTTAATTAATAATGTTATTATTAAATAAGTATAATACTTAATTCTTAATATAAAAATAAAAATAAATTATTTCAATTAAATATAAACATATTCATGAAAATATATTTAAAGTGTAATTATAATAAAAGGTTAATATCTGTTATTAACATATATATTTTTTTTTTTTTTTTTGTTTATCCGGAGAGTTGGAGAAATGCTTAATGCACCATGGCAGGAGCCGTGCGGGACTCCCCGTGTGTGGGACTCTCCTGGCACGGGACAGACGCCAGGCATACCCACTAAAACTCCACCTCTCATCTGGCCGCGAGAATCCCCCCGGTAGCCGCTTTCGCATTCCTTCGGGGGGTCGCCTGTCTTGTTACGACCTATAGGTCATCTATCGTCGTCTAGTCAGCTAAGCACCCGTCACTATTTTTCGTGCGGAGAACCGTCTCCACGAACGCCGTTATGTCGTCCCAATTCTGCTTGCTAGCAAGCATCGTTTTCACTACCGTGTCGGGCGTAAATGCCCCTACCGTCGCCTCTAAGATTCTACGCCTATCAGCCCACCGAGGGCAGTCAAAAAACGTGTGTCTCACGTCGTCCCGTTCGTCACCGCAGTATTTGCAACCCGGTGTCGCTACCTTGTTCATCGCGAACAGGTAACTCCTGAAGTAGCCGTGTCCGGAAAGAAATTGGGTGAGATAAAAATTGACCTCCCCCCATCTTCTGCCTACCCACGGGCCTACCTCCTTAATCAATGATTTCGTCCATTTCGCATGGCGGCATTCACTCCATCGCTCCTGCCATTTCCGCATCGTCCTATCGCGTTCCTCGGTTCGGATTTCCACCCTAGCCGATTCCCGGAGACTCTCGTAGATCCGCTTGCGTTCAATTGCAAGCAGATCCACGGGAATCACCCCCGCGATAACCATTGACGCGTCCCCGGATACCGTTCGGTACGAGCACGCGATCCGAAGCGCCCCTCTTCGTTGCACCGCCATTATCTGCTTACGATACTTTTTCTTCTGCATGGCATCGGCCCACACCTCCGCTCCGTATAAAAGAATAGAGTTTGTGGTTGCCATTAAGAGTCGTCTGACTGCCGGCCTAGGCCCGCGCACGTTGGCCATTAATCGACTAAGCTGCGCCACCCTAATCGCCGCCTTTTCGCATACGCTGTCTAAATGCGCCCCGTAGTTCAGCTTCGTATCTAGGGTTACCCCCAGGTACTTGGCTGTCGGCTTCGTCGTTATTGTTACGTCTCCGACGCGCATCGGTATGATGGTCGAGACACGCTTCCTAGTCAAGAGAACTATCTCCGTCTTTTCGAGTGCTAGCTGTAGTCCGTGGTCGGTCATCCATTTTAGCACCCGGGCCATTACCGCGTTCAATTTGCCCTGCGCGATCTCCACATTTCTAGCTATTATAACCGCCGCTACGTCGTCCGCGTACCCGACGAGTTTAACATCCTCCGGTACTTCTACTCTGAGTAACCCATCGTACAGAATGCCCCAGAAGTCCGGTCCCAAGATTGAACCCTGCGCCACCCCTGCTGTTATGGGCCTGCTCTTACGTCCCTCCGCGATTTCGTATTCGCTCGTGCGCTCCCTCAGATAATCCTCTACGAGTCGCATGATGTACAAGGGCACCCCAAACGATCGCAGAGAATCCAAAATTTCGACCCATCTAGCCGAATTGAACGCGTTTTTCACGTCTAGTGTCACGAGCAAGATCAATGGCCTGGCCGCGTGACACGCTTCAACCGTTTTCTTGACCGTGTCCGTTACTTCTCTGATCGCGTCGATTGTTGAGCGTCCCTTTCTGAAGCCATATTGCTTGTCTGAAAGGTCCCTCACCTTCCTGACGGCGCGATTAGCGATTCGCCTGTCTTTCCCGTAGTGTCGAGTAGGCTCAACGGCCTGTACGATGGCTCCGCGCCCGGCTGACCTTTAGCTTTTTTAATTAAGACTAGCCTAGCTCTTTTCCACCGCGGACTGAACACGCCCTGCACCAGGCACTGATTGTACATTTCCAGGAGCAGCTCAGGCCGTTGTTTGGCAACGGCCTTAAGTATTTCCGCGGGAATGCCATCCAGTCCCGGAGCCTTACCGCTCTTCAGGGAAGAAGTTGCCGCGATAAGTTCGCCCTCGCTAAAAAGGGGTATCTCATCCGTCAGTTCGTCCGTCATTTCTAATTGAGGTCGGGTGGGATGGGTGGGAAACAGCTTGTCAATTATCTTCTCGATCGCCTCTGCCGCCATCGGTTCCATTCGCCCCATTTCTCCTATTTTTCGCGTGACGATCGCGTATCCCTCGCCGAACGGATCGTTCTCTACATCATCTAGGATCTTGTACCAGCAGCGGCGCTTACTTTCTTTGATTGCGTCCCGGAGTCTCTTCTTCGCCTCGTCGTACCCGCGAGCAAGTTCTTGAGCCGTTGGGCGGTTATGGGCCCTTTGAGCTCTTCTTCTGGCTCGAAGGCTTTGCTTTCTAAGCTCAGCGATTTCGCCCGTCCACCAGTAAACCGGACGTCTGAGGTGGCCGGTGGATACTCGGGGCATCGTTGCGTCGCACATCTCGGTGATTAGCCTAGTAGTGCGTTCTACTAGGATTTCGGCTTTCTCACGTCCGCCTAGTTCGTCCGGAAGCCCATTAGAAGGTAATTCTGCGCTTCGAATCACCTCCGTAAGCGCCTCCCGATTAAGACGTCGAGTGTTCCATCGTGGTTCCCGGCTGTTTCCGCTACTTCGCCTCTCCGCGCGTTCTTCCTCGATATTAAAAAGAATGTACTGGTGGTCGCTAGCAGTAAATTCTTCCGTAACGTGCCAGCCCCTTATCTTGCGGATCGTACTTTCCCCAGCGAAAGTTACATCCGGTATCGACTCCCCGAAACCTGGTCTGCGGTAGGTAGCTGTATTTCCCTCGTTCGCAACTACCAGTCCTATCCTTGCTGCCATCTCAAGTATCGCCCTACCTCTCCTATTCGTCTGTGGCATGCCCCACTCTGTCGCTCGCGCGTTAAAGTCGCCCCCGACTACTAGGTCCCCAGGAACGTCTTTTATCGCGTCTTCTAGTGCCCCCAACCTGGTCGCGAAGTCGGCTGCAGTTAGGTTCGGTGACAGATACACGCTGAAGTAAGTGACGCGACCCACCCTCACCCACACCTAATCGTCTCCGGTTACCGTATCCGCGATTCCCCGCCTGGGCACCCAAACAGAGGCAATTTTTGCGCCGTTGGACACCCAGCCAGGTGCATCTCGATCCATATACTGCTCACTTATGAGGAGGATATCCACACCCTCCTTCGCGATGAACTGCGGTAGGAGATCGTGAGCCAGCCTGCTCCTGTGCAGATTACCTTGCAGTATTTGCGCCATTATTTTGGATCCTAGCCGCGTTTAGAGCGTTGCGGATGACCGCGCACGCTCCGGTTCCTGGAGCATGCGCCGTCATATCGCAAGGCACCTTCGCTTCTGTATACAAGAAACACTCCATTTTTTGAGCCGGCAGAGAGCATTGCTTGGCCTTGTGCCCAGCCGCACCACACTTCCAGCAGCTGGTGCTTCTGTCAGGACTCTTACATTGCGCTTTAACGTGACCGTACCCGAGGCAACGGTAGCATCGCGTAGCGCTCGCTCGAACTCGCACACGGCAGTTGACCCACCCGATACGGATCTTGCCTATATGGAGCAGGGCTGTGGCCTTGGTTTGGTCCATTTTGACCACTGCCACCCTCTGCTCTCTCGAGTTTGGTTCGAAGAGGTGCACTTTGGTATCTTGTTCGTCGCACCCCGTGGCCACAGCGATGGCGCCGCAGACTTCCTCCTTTGTCGTAAGGCCGTCAATGTCCCTGATCTCTAGTGTAGTTCTGGTAATCTTGCCCCTAACTGTGCCTGCATGCCTTATTGCGGTTTGTATGGCCGCTTTGAGCGATTCCATTTTGTCTTCACTCTTACCCACGACAACCAGAACGCCACCGTCTATCGTTTTGCTAAGATACTTAACCTCTGTATTCAATTCTTCTGGCTTAACCTTTGCCTTGATCTCTCTCAAGATATCGGCGTAAGTCTTACCCAATTCCGGTCTTATGAGTATTGCGTCTCCCCTCTGCCGCGAGGTCTTCCCCGCGCTTTTCCTCAGTTGTTGAGGCTGGCTTTGCTCCTGTTTTTTCTGCCCTTTCTTCTTTGCTGTTCTTCCTGCAGCTAGCTTCCAAGCCCCTCGTGTGTGTGTATCTGCAGCTTTCTCTTGCGTTTTGCTCGTAGACGGTGCAGATCTATCCTCTTTCTTGTCTTTTTTGGCGGGGGTACCGCCGCCTCCGTCGGATGATGTCCGTCCCCTCTTCTTTGACTTGCAAGACTTCGAATGATCTTCTCCAGGTTGTTGAGATTGCAACTTTTTCGCGCCATCCTCTATCTTGTCGAGAAGCGTGAAAACTTCAATCATAATAGCTCCTATTACCGGTAGTCCCTCTTTGATCGTTGCATTCACGTTCTTCTGCTTATCCAGAGTTTTTATCATCTCTCTGTTCGTTCGTCATATTTCCAGTAACTTTTCTCGCAGGCTGGCGTGTTCTTTTAGCCATAACCCTATCACTGTCCTGTTTTCGTATCCAGCGGCACTCATCGCGCTGGCTATACTAGTGCTGCTAGTTGACTTGTGGATTGGGTATCCACAAGTCTTGCGATGCTGGCACATTTAGGGTGTCAACTGTCAGGTTTCCCTGTACCTCTTTTCTTGGTTCGTTCCTAGTATCCATTGACATCGATTTTCTTCGTCCCGGTATGTGTCCGACCACCCGGATCCCCCCGTCTATGGGGGCAGCTGACATGGCCCCAACACATGACTGAAGGCGGTGCCAGACTGGGTACATCATACCAAGATATTGCGCGCGCTGTCGCACTAGCCCATCTCCGCTCTCTCGAACCTCCCACTCCGAACAAAAGTGATTGGCTCTCTGGAGAGTTTCTAACAGACGTCACACGACATCACACACTCGCTCAAGCTGTTCGACTGGTACTAGCTAGGTAACCAGCCTCCCGTCTTGCCGTCAGCAGAAGCCAACGATGGTTCAGGTCACTTCGGCGCGCAACCTCGGATCGCCACCCCATCCAGGATCTCACTTTGGCAGCTCACGGGTCGCACCGCACGGCAAACACGGCGGCCTGTTTGGTCCACGAAGCATACTTTATTTCTGCTTTACCCTCCAAAATTTGCTACAGCATTTGTTAAGTCACAATTAATTTTGACAAATAAAAGAATTGTTGTAATATCTGAAATGCTACGTGATTAACATCCATGATAATTTTGCGAAATACATCAAACTTGCCTAACCTTTTACTTTTTTAAAAGTTAGTTTTTTTTAGAGATTTCAGTTCTTTTTAGTAAATTTTATTGAGTATTTCATATTTGTTCTAAAAATATATTATATGCTACGTGATTAACATCCATGATAATTTTGCGAAATACATCAAACTTGCCTAACCTTTTACTTTTTTAAAAGTTAGTTTTTTTTAGAGATTTCAGTTCTTTTTAGTAAATTTTATTGAGTATTTCATATTTGTTCTAAAAATATATTATATGCTACGTGATTAACATCCATGATAATTTTGCGAAATACATCAAACTTGCCTAACCTTTTACTTTTTTAAAAGTTAGTTTTTTTTAGAGATTTCAGTTCTTTTTAGTAAATTTTATTGAGTATTTCATATTTGTTCTAAAAATATATTATATGCTACGTGATTAACATCCATGATAATTTTGCGGAATACATCAAACTTGCCTAACCTTTTACTTTTTTAAAAGTTAATTTTTTTTAGAGTAATTATTTACCAACAACTAGAGAGGTTTTAAGCAATTTTTTATATTATCATTTATCAAAAAAAAAAAAAAACAAAAAAAAAATTTATATACGCAATGATCAGTTGTAATATAAAACTTCACTTCACTCAATTATTCATTAACAATATGACTTAGAATTTCAATCACTCCTAGTTTATTGTGCTGCCGTCACAACCTCCATTAAAAGTAGAAAACCTAAAAAAGAAAAAAATTTTATAAACCTGCAAAAAAAGAAAATAGTTTATACAAAAAATATTTTTAGCTTACTTAAAAGTTTTGTAGTGCCTTGAACTACCATTAACCATTAACCTTCAGTCCGAATTATATGGTCAGTATCTGAAAAAAAATGCAGCTCAATAAACAATTCTTCAACTGATTATAAAATCGAAATACTATATGCATAAAATTGCATAAATATGCATAAATGCTTCATGATGCGATGATTTCCACAAATATTCTTTGGACTTAGTATATGGGAGCCAGCCGCAGTCAATGTTTAAAACATTATATACAGTATATTTTTTAATTTATTAGAAACAAGCTGCGATGAATGTTTTTCACTAGCTTGTCTTCATTCGGCTTTTCATTTTCAAAATCAAAACTATAATTTCTAAGATAAAAACAATTTAATATTCTCTTTAAACATGTTCAAACAAATCAATATGCAAAATGTCAGCTCTCTAAGTATAATAGATTTCAAATGAAAGAGAAAAACAATTTAAAAACATGTAATTGTAAAATCATTCAGAATTTTGTTTGACTATTATACTAACAGGGCTGAAATTTTGCATAGTGATTTGTTTTAACATTCTTAAACAGCATATTAAGTTGTTTTCATCTTAAAGATTATAATTTTGATTTTGATATTTACACTTCTGTTGATATTTTAACGCTGAAGGCATAGAATACAAAATGAAAAGCCAAATACAGAGAAGCTAACGTAAAACTATCACTATATACAATTTCTGATTAGTATAAACAAAAAAATTATATATTTTACATCAGTACATTGTATATAGTGCCATAATGATTGAAACATTGACTGCAAGTAGCTATATCATGTACTGAGTTGAAGGAGTAACAACCTAACCTTACGTGTCCAATCATTTTATGACCATGCTCAACATTTACTGACAAACTATTCTGACATGTGTGTAATTATTTATGTAGGTGTTGATATTAGAATTATTACTTCGTATCTTTGTGTTAAAGATCACCAGTGATATGGTCTAGGTGCGATAATCTCCACAGATATTCTTGACTCAGTATATGGGAGCCAGTCGCAGTCAATGTTTAAAATATTATATACAGTCTATAAAGTGCGTTGATGTATGATATATAATTCTGTGTATTGATACTTGTGTAAAGACGGTATTTGGTATGAATACGGGCTGCGCGAGTCGTACAAATAATTATTTTATTCGCGGAAACTAGCATAGGCTCGTGAGCCTTATTGTTACTAGGCATGATAATAGATATATGAACGAGAGGCTGCAGGGATGCTTCGACATCCCTTTTTATGATTGGCACTTAGATCGCCTATTTTTGAATGAAGAGTTTTCGTTTACCTCTAGCGGAGGGTTTACGGTGGAGGTCGAAGTATTCCAGGACCTGCTCATTCTATACATAAGTCGCTTCATAGTTCATCGTCAGCCCTTGGATCGCCAATTGTTAAGGACGTCCATGCGATTTCTGTCGTGTAATTCGTCCATCTCTCCGTCTAGTTTACTTGTTATGTCGTTAGAAGTTATTATAAAATTCGTTTTTATGCATTTTTCTCATTTATTGTATAATTAAACAAATAAATAGTTGTTTTTATTAATTTTTTTAAAATACTAATCAGTTTGCTTTTAATTTAAGTTATTCTACTTTAAAAAAAAAATGTTTGTCCCACTACCCAATGCGTGACAGTAGTCCGGTCGGACACGGCCGAGTTATATAAACCGTACTAGTCGTCGCTTATTCATCACTTGATATCGACCACTTTCCACATGCCGTATCGATCGCCTCAGCTCTCGGAACCTGCAACAATAAGATGTTTATGCTTTCGGACGTTGGCACGAACAGCGGAGCACGCATCGAGCACGCATGGAGAACAATAGAAGAGAGATTAAACAAACAAAATTACTGACCTTTTAAAAAGGCTCTTGCACCGGCAACGAGTCAGTCTCTGTCGGGTTTCCAAGCTGTAAGAACGTTCAATAAACGTCATAAAATCGATACCTAATTCCTTTACTTACTTGCGAATACACGTACGCCCTGCTATACGTACACTTAACTGGCGCTGCGGACAGGATACTGCGAGGCTGCTGAATCGAGATTCTCCTCCAATACCGTGACGGAAATCATCAGAGAGGAAACGGCTGGTGTTTCAACCCCTTCGTCGCAGTACTTTTGGAACGTCGAGTTTGGGGCCCACCTTCAAACAGGGATTCATCTGAAATCATCAAGGAAGAGAGTAAGTCTTTGAAATTCCTTATCCTACTTTTACCCTATCCTTGAATACGACTGATTTAAAAGCAAAATGGCAAATCAAGTCTCAGTGGAACAATTTAAATTGAGGTTAGCTATATGGCGTGATGCGATACCAATTTATGAAGGAGGAACGAAGCTCCTCTCTCACTTTCTTCAAACGTGTGATAAATTTGTTGAAAATTTAGTCACAGCAGAAGAAGCGTTAAATACAGCGCTATTTGCGTTAATTAAATCAAGAATTCGCGGAAAAGCTTTAGATTTAATAGTCGCGAATAATCCAGCAACGTGGAATGATTGTAAAATTCTCTTAATAAATAGATATAGCGATCCCAGCTCGGAGGACCTGCTATTCAATAAACTTAGCTCTTGTTTCCAACTATCACATCAGAATTATGAGAAATATGCTGATGAAATTAAACAACGTTTAAATAAGTTAAAGGAACACATTAACTTAAACAATGAAAACTGTAACTTAATAACTATGAAGATTGGGTTTTACGAAAAAGTTGCAACAAATACATTTATAAACGGAATAAAGGAGCCGTATCACACACATCTTACACATTTCGAGTTAGAGGATATAGAGGCTTGTCTGGTAAAATGCAGGAAGCTTGACAATCACGAGCAGCAGGCTGCATGTTTAAGTTTTGCGAGGCAACGTGAAAACAAACCGAAAACCAATAATGCAAATAATAATTCAAAGGGTACAGGCCCGTTTACGAATCAGAGGAATAATAGTTCGTTCAATATCTTTGGAACAAATAAAAGTCCGTTTTCATTTGTACCTAGACCCGCAACTGCACAAAATAATTTTGTACCGACATTTGCAAACAATTTCGGGCGACCTATTCAGCAGAATCGACCGACACCGATGTCAATTAATACCAGGAACACCAATCGGTCAAATAATAATCAAAATAATCGGTCAAGTAGTTTTGCCCCTCAAAATAAATTCTTTAGGAGTACCGGGCCACCGAATTTCATTTCCGAGGAGCTGCATTACCAAGAGGAACAGCAACCGGAGGAGACGAAGGAAGACGTTTATAACGAGGAGCAGGACGATATTAATGTGAATGAGGACAGTTATGAAAATCAAGGGAGTTCGGAAAATGAAAATTTTCAACAGGACCCCGATCCAACCGAGGAAACATAGTGAATTTAAACAACATAGGCAGTTCGCCTGAATTACCACACATAATAACTACAAATCCATCGCTTAAAATACTAATAGATTCAGGAGCATCATCATCGATTATTAACCCCAAAGTAGCCTACAATTTATTTTCAAATTATGTTTTCCCATATAAATTCGAAATTAAATCCGTTCATAAAACAACGCAGGGAACACATGCACTCACCTTTCCGATTTTGCAGGAGTTAGGTGATAGTACACCAATTACCTTTTTAATTGCTCCCTGGCATTCTACATATGATTGTCTAATAGGTCACAGGGACCTACAAAATGTAAAAGCAAATATTAACTATAGAACTCAAATATTTAGCACACCGAAATTTGAAATTAATTATTTAAACAATATGCCGGATAAATGTAAAATAGTTATATTGAGCAACCATCAGGAGACAAAAGTGCAAATCCGAACAGAACACATGAATGAGGAGGAAAAGGGGAAAATTATAGCTTTGTGTCAGAAATTTAGGGACTGCTTCTATAATGAGTGTGACAAATTAACAGCCACAAATACGATCACACATAAAATAAGGACAAAGGATGAAAATCCGATTTATGTCAAAAGTTATAAATATCCATATCATCTGAAGGAAGTTATTCAGGATCAAGTAAGAAAATTATTAAATGACGAAATTATTCAATCAAGCAATTCCCCTTACTCATCACCGGTCTGGATAGTACCCAAAAAACAGGATGCAAGCGGAAAGAATAAATGGAGAATGGTTATTGATTATCGAAAGTTGAATGATAAAACCATTGAGGACAAATACCCACTGCCGAGAATGGATGATATTTTGGAGAATTTAGGAAAATGTGCATATTTTACAACATTAGATCTGGCACAAGGATTCCATCAGATACCAGTTGATCGAGATTCAGTGGAGAAGACAGCCTTTACAGTAGAAAATGGACACTACGAGTACCGTCGTATGCCCTTTGGTCTAAAGAACGCACCAGCTACATTTCAGCGATTAATGGACAAAATTCTCAGAAAATATTTACATAAATTTTGTTTCGTATACATG
>CM053171.1:13164312-13194737 GCA_012977825.3 Pteromalus puparum
ACGTTTGATTAGATGGAAAATAAAATTAGAAGAATATGATTATGAGATTAAATACAAGAAAGGAAATGAAAATTATGTGGCTGATGCTTTAAGCAGAATAGAAATTAATAATCAGGAAGAGAATGATGACTCACTTTCAATGATTCCTCAAGCCTCAGATATAACAGCACGCCGAATTGAGGAAGTGGATGAAGACCCTGACGATGACCTAGAAACAGCTCATACTGCTGTAGAAGATCCAGTGTTCTCACTGCCCATAACAGACAAAAATATTCATGCATTTAATTATAGTATTATAATAAAATCAGGAAGAGACTACGATGTGAAAATAAATAAAGATAAGCTCAAGATTCAGTATATGGTAAAGATAAATAAGGATGAAGCTGAGACACAATTATTAAAATTTCTAAACGAAAACATAAAAACAGACAAGCAGTACGGAATTTACTTTATAGATGAAGATTTAGAAATGATCGCTTACAGGGTATTGCTAAAACATTTTAATGAAAAACTAAAGTTAATTAAAACAACTACCTATACACCCGTAATAGACAAAAATAATTTTTTGAAGAAACTTGAGGAATACCATAATAGAACTCATAACGGAATTCAAGAAACAATAGCACATTTTAAGAAAGGGTTATATACATTAAATATGGATAGGCTCGTACAAAATTATATTAATCAATGCGAGCTATGCTTGGAACATAAATACGAGAGAAGGCCTTACGAAACAGGAAGGTATGGACCCATTATTGCTAATAGGCCATTACAGCACATACATATGGACGTTTTTCATGTTAGAAAAGAAAGGTTTTTAACAATTATCGACATATTTTCAAAATATGCTCAAGCCTATCATCTATCAGATGGGAATGCTATAACAGTATTAAACAAACTGAGGCATTTCGCATCACATCACAATTTCCCGGATAAAATTACCACAGATAATGGAAGTGAATTTAACTCAGCAGTATTTAAAGAATTTTGTCGAATACACAAAATCGAATATCATCAAACTACAATCAATAGACATACGTCAAATGGACCAATAGAGAGACTACATTCAACCTTAAGAGAAAAATTAAGTATTTTAGTCGATAAAAATCCTCGGGAAGCGATAAAGAATCATATGACAACAGCAATCCTAATATATAATCAGAGCATTCATTCATCAACAAATTTTGCACCGTTTACTCTACTGTATGGACCGTATGAGGAACTGCATAAGCATGTCATCGAACCCGGAGTCGATATAACGGAGGAATATAATGAAATACGAAAAAATGAAATTTTACCGTTCTATGACGAATTGTATAAAAGACAGAAGGAAAGGCAAAAATTACCTAATGAGTCAAACAATGAATTAGAAAATAGGGAAGTATATGTTAAAACCCATCAACAGCAACGAAATAAGATCGCATCTCGTTATCAAAAATTATTAATTAAGAAACAAAAAGGTCCCTCATTGGAATGTTATATACACGGACAACCACGTCGTTACAATTTAAGGAGCGCAAAGAGATTAAGAAAAACTTCTTCTTTGCAGGAAGATGATGAGGATCCTGAGCATGGCAGTGATCATGGCCATCTCGACGATACCCGTAAAAAGTGAAGAAATTAACCCCGATATGACGCACTTTGATTATCAGCAAGGAGTTGGAAGAATTATAGAAAATTATCATTATATACATTTCTTCATAAACACGTCATCGCTTAAACGCACCTATGGCAAAATTTTGACTGATTACACCATACTATCTTCAAGAAAGGAACTCAAAAATTCAAGTCTATTAACGGAAGCAAAATTATTATGTCAGGAAATCTATCAAGACCTGCAGGAGATAGCACCATTCGGTGGAAGAAGAAAGAGAGGATTAATAAACGGAGTAGGAAAAATGATCAAATATATATTTGGAAATCCAGATTCAGATGACCTAGAAAAAATTAATAATTATTTGGAAAATTTTGAGAAACAACAAAATGAGGATATTTCAGTTTTGAATAAATCAATAAGTTGTACGAATCAAATTAGTAGAACGATCAATAGCAATACTGAAATAATTAACGAAAATTTACGGAATCTTATGAAAACTCTTAATGATCAAAATACGCGATTTGAATTAATTGAAACAGTTGTAACTCTTATTGTACAGGAGCAACATTTTTTAAATCTATTAGGAAAGATAAAAAGGTCATTTGTTTTTATCGATGAAAAATTTAATTTGGAAATATTAACTCACGAACAAATACTAAGTATAAAGACACATCTATTGGAACTTTATTCTCAAAAGGAATTAATATCACATTACCATAATTTGCTAGACTTTCGATTTGCTCAGGGGTCAGTCGTAACTATCCATGATTCCATAATCTACACTATAAAAATTCCCATCCTTAATTCCATTGAATTCTCCCTTTTTCAAAGACTTGCTGTAATTAACCAGGATAACCAAACAGAGATTATAACTATACCATGGAAGCTGGATGGCTCGATAATAAAATTATTTTCAAAAAGATGTCAATTGATTTATCAGAACGACTATATATGTTATCAAATCCTCGCAGAAGACGCAAAAGCAATAATCATTTCAACAAATTCACATCTGGCATTAGCATATCCACTCTTAAACAATTTGACGCTGGTATCCAGTAATTATCAGATAAAGGTTGAAAGCAATAGAAACAAGGTCACATTCTTCGGAACGAAAATCTTTGGAGGAAACAATCTACTAATACAGGGACACAGAGTCGACGACAATCTCGGAGAATTTAAGGTGCCGGAAGTTCAACCATTGATCATCGAGGGTCATCAACGAAGATTTGAACCGCTAAAAACACAGACAGTACCAATGATGGAGACGCCAAAATTTACAAAATTCGGAATCGAATTCCATACGTCAATAACGTCGCTTATAATAGTCATACTAATTCTAATAATTGGGATGATTTTCATTATTTATAAATATAAATGTAAGGGCAGGAGTCCAAACAGGGGCCCACAACATACCGAAATAAAGACTGACGAGGGCGTCATTCAACTTGGGCGTGGAGGAGTTATATAAACCGTAATAGTCGTCGCTTATTCATCACTTGATATCGACCACTTTCCACATGCCGTATCGATCGCCTCAGCTCTCGGAACCTGCAACAATAAGATGTTTATGCTTTCGGACGTTGGCACGAACAGCGGAGCACGCATCGAGCACGCATGGAGAACAATAGAAGAGAGATTAAACAAACAAAATTACTGACCTTTTAAAAAGGCTCTTGCACCGGCAACGAGTCAGTCTCTGTCGGGTTTCCAAGCTGTAAGAACGTTCAATAAACGTCATAAAATCGATACCTAATTCCTTTACTTACTTGCGAATACACGTACGCCCTGCTATACGTACACTTAACTCCCGGACGTCCGAGGTGTCACACTTGTCCGCGAGGTAAGTCGCGAGGGCTGTCGACTGTCTGCTCCAGAGCGCGTATCCGTCTGTATCTAAGTCACGTATACTGTCCGCACTGTCGTGTGTGTTCTTTTACTTTGTAATTTGTAGTCGTTCTTACAGCTATTTTTCGATAAAGCACACATTTTACATTACTTACATTCTATGCAGTGTACAGTTGTTTTCAATATTTACCAAAATTTAGATTCTTACAAAAATTTAACAATTAGAAAAAAAAATTTCATTCATTAATACAAAGTACTGCCTTGGATTGGCAACGGTCTTATGAAGTAATTCAAGGAGTCGACGCTGGAAATTCTCCCTCTTTCTCCTAATTGGTGGTTGGATCCTGACGCTTCCTGGGACTGGTAGACTGCCAGCTGTGTACAAATTGGTGTTCTCGTAGGTGGCATATGTACGACTGTTTCTACAGCTGGAGACTGATGTCCATTAAATTGTTTTGTTATCTCTTCAATTTTGCCAGGAGAGTTCTTGGAATCATAGGCCAAAAGAGGTCTCACTGCGGGAAGTTCGAGGATTTCGTCCTTAGTATGTTCAGCAGTCTTGGTCTTTTTCTTATGACTGGTCTTACTTTTCCGGACACAGCAGCTGCATCCTCTTATAGGGCAGCAATACTTGTATACAATTATTATTAAAGCTATTATAACTAAAGGGGCTATTGCTGCCGAGGAGATGTATGATGTATACATGATTTTCTTTCTCTTTTGGGCTGTGATCTCCGTAAACTTGTCTTCCAGTTGCTGGAGTGTGATAGCGTCCTCGCTTTCCGCCCACTTGCGGATTTGTTGTTTTTCTTCGTTCGAGATATCTGGGACATCTTGAAAAGAGTCGTAGCCTTTCATAATGCTATCAGTTGTGAATGTGAGGTTTAATTTAAGTCCTGGATTGTACAGGTAGGTTTCGTTTGTTTGTAAAATGTTTACACCGTAGAGTATGTTTTGGCTGGTGTGACCATAGCACTGTCCGCGTAACGTGAGTATACCTGTCCCACTTACGGTTACTTCCGCCTTGCGTTCATCGTTACACATAATACGCATTTGGACTGGTTTGATGACCGAATACAACCATTCGTCGGTACTACTGAGCTTGCTCCAGTAAGGAGTGGGCTTGGCAGAAATAGCTAGCTTACATGTTCTCAGTGTTGCAGGTGTTGGTCTTGCTAATAGTGCGAACTCGCACGGGCTATTCTCATTGTCGATGTTGAACGGCAAGGATGGTGGACATATAGACATATATACCTTTTGATACATTTTGCATGTGTCAACATATTCCTTTGAGGCTAATACATAATTTTGTATGTCGTGGGACACTATTAAGTGTGAATATTGTGGGACTAACGTGACGTAGGTCCTCAGGTTAGTCATTATTTCTTGAGGAATTGGTAGTGGATGTATTTTATATTGTGAATATCTTGCTTTGTCCGAGAGTGGGAATTCCAAGGTCAACACCAGTTTTCCTCCGACTGTGCTTACACTAATTTTTGACATTGCGTGTAACATCTCTACTGTCACAGTGCTATGCTCCCACGGTAAAGTGTGTCCATTTATCGTCTTAAGTATGGACTGAAGTTGCTTGTGTGTAAATAGCAGTGGGTGTAAGTGACCTTGCGTAGCTGTTTCTATGGTGTTTACGAGTGTTTTATAGGAATTGATGCTGTGCTCCAGTGATTGGTCGAACTGGTACACCCACTTTAGCAAAGTTTGTACAGTTACTGTCCGATTAGCAAAGGAATCAAGTTGGTTTGTCCTATTGGCTAACCTTAAAAACTGTATGTGCTGCTCGTGTAGGGTTCTCTGAACGTCATCAAGTTTTTCATGCAACGACTCAAGGTTTGATCTTACTATATGAGTCTGACTGGCTACTAAGGTTGATATGTTGACCGTCTCTCATATAATCTGTCCACGTCCTGATTAGCTGTCTCTCTGTCCCCCGCCATAGTACCGAAGAGCTGTCTGCTTGTCCAACCAATAAACTCAAACGAGCCAACGCTTAGTCAAAGGCTGGTATGGAGTAAAGCTGTTGTCCTGACGACTGTGCGACGGTGCAAAGAATATATGCAGGTCGCTTGCAACGATTCAACGATTTGATAGCTAATTCACTTATCCACTGGGATAAATTCGTTGCACCTTTTGCTCAGTTGGCTATGGCAGTGGTAACCATTGGAAATATCTGTTCCTTTCCTAAGTTATTGGGTCTTTCCTTTGCTGGAAATCTAACGTTACCACTATTCTCCTTTTACTCCTCGATCTTCACCTCCCCATATATTCGTAGTATATTCCTGGATTCTGCATTAGTGGTGTTGTTGTAGATAGGTAGATTGTCCTCCCTCAGGTCCGAGTGAACAGGCAGCCATAACAGTATCGGAGAGAGGCATCCTCCACATCTTTTAGCGTACTGAAAGATAAGTTTATTTTCTTTGCCATTGTCATTATCTATATTTTTTTTTTGTTTTTTTTTTTTTTTGTTTATCAGGAGAGTTGGAGAAATGCTTAATGCACCTGGCAGGAGCCGTGCGGGACTCCCCGTGTGGGATCTCTGGCGCGGGACAGACGCCAGGCATACCACTAAAACTCCCCTCTCATATGGCGCGCGAGAATCCCCCCGGCTAGCCGCTTTGCTATTCCTTCGGGGTCGCCTTCTGTTACGACTATTAGGCGTCATCGATCGTCGTCTGTCAGCTTAAGCACCCGTCACTATTTTCGCGCGGAAACGTCTCACGAAACGCCGTGATGTCGTCCCAATTCTGCTCGCTAGCAGCATCTTTTCACTACGTGTCGGGCCAGCTAAATGCCTACCGTGCCTCTAAGATTCTACGTTCATCAGCCCACGAGGGCAGTCAAAACGTGTGCTCACGTCGTCCCGTTCGTCACCGCAGTATTTGCAACCCGGTGTCGCTACCTTGTTCATCGCGAACAAGTAACTCCTAAAGTAGCCGTGTCCGGAAAGAAATTGGGTGAGATAAAAATTGACCGCCCCCCATCTTCTGCCTACCCACGGGTCTACCTCCTTAATCAATGATTTCGTCCATTTCGCATGGCAGCATTCACTCCATCGCTCCTGCCATTTCCGCATCGTCCTATCGCGTTCCTCGGTTCGGATTTCCACCCTAGCCGATTCCCGGAGACTCTCGTAGATCCGCTTGCGTTCAATTGCAAGCAGATCCACGGGAATCACCCCCGCGATAACCATTGACGCGTCCCCGGATACCGTTCGGTACGAGCACGCGATCCGAAGCGCCCCTCTTCGTTGCACCGCCGTTATCTGCTTACGATACTTTTTCTTCTGCATGGCATCGGCCCACACCTCCGCTCCGTATAAAAGAATAGAGTTTGTGGTTGCCATTAAGAGTCGTCTGACTGCCGGCCTAGGCCCGCGCACGTTGGCCATTAATCGACTAAGCTGCGCCACCCTAATCGCCGCCTTTTCGCATACGCTGTCTAAATGCGCCCCGTAGTTCAGCTTCGTATCTAGGGTTACCCCCAGGTACTTGGCTGTCGGCTTCGTCGTTATTGTTACGTCTCCGACGCGCATCGGTATGATGGTCGAGACACGCTTCCTAGTCAAGAGAACTATCTCCGTCTTTTCGAGTGCTAGCTGTAGTCCGTGGTCGGTCATCCATTTTAGCACCCGGGCCATTACCGCGTTCAATTTGCCCTGCGCGATCTCCACATTTCTAGCTATTATAACCGCCGCTACGTCGTCCGCGTACCCGACGAGTTTAACATCCTCCGGTACTTCTACTCTGAGTAACCCATCGTACAGAATGCCCCAGAAGTCCGGTCCCAAGATTGAACCCTGCGCCACCCCTGCCGTTATGGGCCTGCTCTTACGTCCCTCCACGGTTTCGTATTCGATCGTGCGCTCCCTCAGATAATCCTCTACGAGTCGCATGATGTACCAAGGCACCCCAAACGATCGCAGAGAATCCAAAATGTCGACCCATCTAGCCGAATTGAACGCGTTTTTCACGTCTAGTGTCACGAGCAAGACCAATGGCCTGGCCGCATGACACGCTTCATCCGTTTTCTTGACCGTGTCCGTTACTTCTCTGATCGCGCCGATTGTTGAGCGTCCCTTTCTGAAGCCGTATTGCTTGTCTGAAAGGTCTCCCGCCTCCCTGACGGCGCTTAATATTCGCGGTTTTATTAGCGATTCGCCTGTCTTTCCCATAGTGTCGAGCAGGCTCAACGGCCTGTACGATGGCTTCGCGCCCGCCTGACCTTTAGCTTTTTCAATTAAGACTAGCCTAGCCCTTTTCCACCGCGGACTGAACACGCCCTGCACCAGGCACTGATTGTACATTTCCAGGAGCAGCTCAGGCCGTTGTTTGGCAACGGCCTTAAGTATTTCCGCGGGAATGCCATCCAGTCCCGGAGCCTTACCGCTCTTCAGGGAAGAAGTTGCCGCGATAAGTTCGCCCTCGCTAAAAAGGGGTATCTCATCCGTCAGTTCGTCCGTCATTTCTAATTGAGGTCGGGTGGGATGGGTGGGAAACAGCTTGTCAATTATCTTCTCGATCGCCTCTGCCGCCATCGGTTCCATTCGCCCCATTTCTCCTATTTTTCGCGTGACGATCGCGTATCCCTCGCCGAACGGATCGTTCTCTACATCATCTAGGATCTTGTACCAGCAGCGGCGCTTACTTTCTTTGATTGCGTCCCGGAGTCTCTTCTTCGCCTCGTCGTACCCGCGAGCAAGTTCTTGAGCCGTTGGGCGGTTATGGGCCCTTTGAGCTCTTCTTCTGGCTCGAAGGCTTTGCTTTCTAAGCTCAGCGATTTCGCCCGTCCACCAGTAAACCGGACGTCTGAGGTGGCCGGTGGATACTCGGGGCATCGTTGCGTCGCACATCTCGGTGATTAGCCTAGTAGTGCGTTCTACTAGGATTTCGGCTTTCTCACGTCCGCCTAGTTCGTCCGGAAGCCCATTAGAAGGTAATTCTGCGCTTCGAATCACCTCCGCAAGCGCCTCCCGATTAAGACGTCGAGTGTTCCATCGTGGTTCCCGGCTGTTTCCGCTACTTCGCCTCTCCACGCGTTCTTCCTCGATATTAAAAAGAATGTACTGGTGGTCGCTAGCAGTAAATTCTTCCGTAACGTGCCAGCCCCTTATCTTGCGGATCGTACTTTCCCCAGCGAAAGTTACATCCGGTATCGACTCCCCGAAACCTGGTCTGCGGTAGGTAGCTGTATTTCCCTCGTTCGCAACTACCAGTCCTATCCTTGCTGCCATCTCAAGTATCGCCCTACCTCTCCTATTCGTCTGTGGCATGCCCCACTCTGTCGCTCGCGCGTTAAAGTCGCCCCCGACTACTAGGTCCCCAGGAACGTCTTTTATCGCATCTTCTAGAGCCCCTAACCTTGTCGCGAAGTCGGCTGCAGTTAGGTTCGGTGACAGATACACGCTGAAGTAAGTGACGCGACCCACCCTCACCCGCACGTAATCGTCTCCGGTTACCGCATCCGCGATTCCCCGCCTGGGCACCCAGACAGCGGCAGTTTTTGCACCGTTGGACACCCAGCCAGGTGCATCTCGGTCCATATACTGCTCACTTATGAGGAGGATATCCACACTCTCCTCTGCGATGAACTGCGGTAGGAGATCGTGAGCCAGCCTGCTCCTGTGCAGATTACCTTGCAGTATTCGCGCCATTATTTTTGGGTCCTAGCCGCGTTTAGGGCGTTGCGGAAGACCGCGCACGCTCCGGTTCCTGGAGCATGCGCCGCCCTATCGCAAGGCACCTTTGCTTCTGTACACAAGAAACACTTCATTTCTTGAGCCGGCACAGAGCATTGCTTGGCCTTGTGCCCAGCCGCACCACACTTCCAGCAGCTGGTGCTTCTGTCGGGACCCTTACATTGCGCTTTAACGTGACCGTACCCGAGGCACCGGTAGCATCGCGTGGCGCTCGCTCGAACCCGCACCCGGCAGTTGACCCACCCGATACGGATCTTGCCTATATTAAGCAGGGCTGTGGCCTTAGTCTGGTCCATTTCGACCACTGCCACCCTCTGCTCTCTCGAGTTTGGTTCGAAGAGGTGCACTTTGGTATCTTGTTCGTCGCACCCCGTGGCCACAGCGATGGCGCCGCAGACTTCCTCCTTTGTCGTAAGGCCGTCAATGTCCCTGATCTCCAGTGTAGTTCTGGTAATCTTGCCCCTAACTGTGCCTGCATGCCCTATTGCGGTTTGTATGGCCGTCTTGAGTGATTCCATTTTGTCTTCACTCTTACCCACGACAACCAAAACGCCACCGTCTTTCGTTTTGCTAAGATACTTAACCTCTGTATTTAATTCTTCTGGCTTAACCTTTGCCTTGATCTCTCTCAAGATATCGGCGTAAGTCTTACCCAATTCCGGTCTTATGAGGATTGCGTCTCCCCTCTGCCGCGAGGTCTTCCCTGCGCTTTTCCTCAGTTGTTGAGGCTGGCTTTGCTCCTGTCTGTTCTGTCCTTTCTTCTTTGCTCTTCTTCCTGCAGCTAGCTGCCAAGCCCCTTGTGTGTGTGTATCTGCAGCTTCCTCTTGCGTTTTGCTCGTAGTAGGTGCAGATCTGACCTCCTTCTTATCTTTTTTAGCGGGGGTACCGCCGCCACCGTCTGATGATGTCCGTCCCCTCTTCTTCGACTTGCGAGGCTTCGAGTGGTCTTCTCTAGGTTGTTGAGCTGACAACGTTTTCGCGCCATCCTCCATCTTGTCGAGCATCGTGAAAACTTCAATCATAATAGCTCCTATTACCGGTAGGTATTATCTATATTATCTATAGAATTTTTCTAATTTATCTTTATGTTTCACTATTAATTTTCCGTTTGATGATTCTACTACTACATTATTGTTTTCTCTAATCTCTTTTACTGTAAACTGTCCGTTATAATATTTGTCCAATTTTCCATATCTTGGTTCTTTTAAAACCCTTACTTCTTCGCCTACCTCTATATTAAGAGGTCTGGACTTTTTATCATAGTACTCTTTATTTTTATATTTAGAATTTATTAAGTTGTTTCTGGCTTTGCTTTGCATTTCTCTTAGACATTCTGTTAGTTCCTGTACGTAGTCGTTATAGGTTTCAAGTTCAAATTCGTCTGGCAATCGGTGTGGTGCTCTTGCTGGGCGCCCGTATACTAGTTCGAACGGAGTATAGCCTGTTGATGCATGGATGGAGGTATTATACTCATGCATAGCAAATGGAATCACTATGTCCCAATCTTGTTTGCAGGAAGCTTTATTCCGTAAAAAATCCGCTAGGACGGCGTGACTCCGCTCTAACGATCCGTTTGATTGCGGATGGTACGCAGTTGTAGTATTTAGCTTGAACTGATAAATTTCCGATAACTCTATTAATAATTTATTTTGGAAACTCCTACCTCTATCGCTTAATATGATACGAGGTACTCCGTGTTGGGCAAACAAGTGCCTAGTTAAAGCATCAGCGATGGTGATAGCTTTTATATTTGGAATTGGTACGGCTATGCAGAATTTCGAAAATTGACACTGCATAGTGAGGATGTGCATATTTCCTGTAGTTGTTTTACACAGCGGTCCCACCGTATCAATGGCTACCTTATGGAAAACCTCCGAAGGCGTATCTGTGATCACCATGGGTTCTCGGGTTTTTATTCTAACTAATTGTTGTTCTTGACATTTTTCACATTTACGGACATAGTCATGTATGTCCGTCTTCATTCATTTCCATTGGTACCGCTCACGGATACGTCTGTACGTCTTACCCATTCCTCTATGTCCTCCAAATAAACTATTATGGTAATCCTTTAGAACAGCTAGGCGGTAGTCTGGAGCTAGTACTCTGCACGTACTATAGCAGAATGTTATCGCTACATTAACGTTATTAAAAACGTCTTTAAATTTCTGTATTAAAGCTCTTTTTGGCAGTGAGTCCGTAAGTTCACCTGTTCTAGCTATTCTGAAGGAACGTAGTTTCTTCTCTGATATAAGTTCTTTTAATGTGGCTAAACACTTGTTTAAATCACTAGGTTTTACTTCGTCTCCGACCCTTTTAGTTACGACCAGGCTAAAAACGTACCGCTTGCGGTTGATGGTTATTATCACATCTCCTACTTCGGCTTTAGCTTTCTTTAAATCATCTGGATAGATGGCTTCTATGTCCGCAAGTAGTCTATTAGTTCCAGTGGACAGATTTAAATCTTTGGACAAGAAATGGACTATGTTGTCTTTCAAATAAGTCACACATTCCCTTGTACTCAATAATCTCAATCTTGGCTGGACTGCGGTTGGTTCTACTATACAGGGTAGCGGCGCTGTAGCTGGAAATCGTTTGTCTTTATTGTGTAAAGTTGGCACTATATCCTGTTTAATCGCGGAACGATCGCTGTCTACTGCTGACTTTACTTCTTCTTCAGCGTTGGTGTGCGTAGGTCTCGGATCTTTTTCTTCTGCTGCTTTAGTTGGACTTCTCTGGAAGACTAGTTGTTCGTCCTCGGACTCTTCTTCGCTGTCCTCTTGTTCTATCGTTGATAAATTTTTCCATGAAGGGGCTTCCGTCATTTCCCCATGCTAAGCAGTAGAGCAGGCTTTAGCATTTTTCAAAGGTGCTTTAGAACGGATTGGACACGCATGCTTCTCTGCATATTCCAGCATCCATTCCCTCAAGGTACTACTTGGTAATGACCTATCCTTATCAGGATTCTGTAGGTCTTCTGGAAATCCGTCCTCATAGGTGTCTTTAATATACTTTTTATTGGCTTTGTTTGTACCGGTACAACGCAATTTTTTCTTACAGGTTTATTCTGGATAACCTCCTCAACTTCACTTTCACCCAGGCTTGAACCAGAATCAACTATTTCCTCAGAATCCACGTTGCTTTCTGATTCTAAACCATCCCTGATCGAGCTTGGAAGAATAGACCTGTTACTTAGCGGTATAGGCGGTGCATCCGATGTATCGTTGCTGTTGTTTTCCGTTAGCGTCACATCTGTGGACTGCTCTTCACTGGCAGACGAGAACTCTGTCACAGTTGCCTCCGGCTCAGAAAAGGCCACAGTCTTCACGGTGTCCGCTTTACGCTGTCTTAACCTCTTTGCTATCGTACTTCCATCTAAGTCGGCCTGTCCTCCCTCCATTCCTTTGGGAATGGGTGGCGCGGCCTTCCTTGAACTCAGTTTTCTTTCCGGTTTCTTCTTCTGACCATCCGGAGTGCTCGTTTTGTTGCTAAGATTTTGTCTAGCTAAGGAAGTTTTAGTTGGCTTTGGGACTATAGGTAGAACTCTAGCCTCCCCTCCCGTGACTTCACTCGGGACAGGCTTATTCTGGACTTCTGGTTCCTCCGAAGTCCTCTTGTCTATCGGGTTGCGGGACAACGCGTCCGCGTTTGTATTCAATTTACCGGGTTTATACCGGAATGTATAGTAATATCCTCTCAGTCTTAGTCTCCAGCGGTTCAATCTGCTCATGGGGTCCTTCAGGGAATCGATCCACGTTAATGGTTCGTGATCTCCGTAAATGGTGAAATGTCGACCGTACAGGTAATGTCTAAAGTAATCCACTGCGTCTATCACCGCGAGACATTCCTTTTCAGTAGTTGAGTAGTTCTTTTCCGCTTTGTTAAGGGACCTGGACATATACGCTACCGGGTGATCGTCTCCCGGTTCTCCTTGGCTGAGGACTGCTCCAATAGCTCCGTCGCTAGCGTCCGTAGTCAAAATAAATGGTTTATCGAGATCTACCGAAGCCAGAACCGGTGCTTCACAGAGAGCCTGTTTCAAGATTGCGAAACTTTGCTTTTGTGCTTCTGTCCATTCCCACTTCTTATTTTTCTGAAGCAGGGAATTGAGTGGTTGAGCCTTCTCTGCAAAATTTAGAATAAATCGTCTGTAATAGCCTGCCAATCCAAGAAATTGGCGGATTTCCGTTTGGTTCGTAGGTGCTGGGAATTCCTTAACTGCTGAAATTTTAGATGGATCTGGTCTCACCCCATTTTTATCGATTATGTGGCCTAAATAAATAATTTCAGGCGTTAGGAATTGACACTTATCGATTTGTAGTCGAAGTCCTGCTTCTGATAAGCGCTCAAACACCTTGTTTACCTTTTCTTCGTGTTCTTCCAACGTATTCGCGTAAATCACTATGTCGTCGAGGAAAACATACATTTCCACCCCCTGTAAACCTGATAAAACACAGTCCATCAGCCGCTGAAAAGTCGGGGGTGCGTTGGTAAGGCCAAATGGCATACATAAGTACTCAAAATGGCCGTATTTAGTATTAAAAGCGGTCTTTTGTATATCCTCAGGTTCCAGCTCGATTTGGTGAAAACCCATTGCTAGATCAAAAACTGAAAAATACTGTGCACTACCGATTTGCTCGAGTATCTCTAAGATATTAGGTAGAGGGTAGGCATCTTTAATGGTCTTGGCGTTCAGTTTTCGATAATCAATAACTAAGCGATATTTTCTCTTACCATCTGGTCCCGGTTTCTTGGGGACAATTCGACAAGGACTGCAAAACGGACTGTTAGATCGCCGTATGACATTGGCGTCCAGAAGTTTCTGTAGTTGGTTAAATAATTCCTCATCTTGTCCTGTCGGTCCTCTCTTATACTTAACTCGGACAGGTTCATCGTCAGTTGTCCGGATTTTATGTCTCACGCGGTTCGTTCTTGGGGCTGGGTCTCCAGGCAAGTAAAACAAATGAGAGTAATTTCTCACTATTCGCTGTATTTGCCTTAATCCTTGGCGTGTGTGGTACGATTGCTGTACTTTTTCCATGATAAATTTTAGTCTATCTTCTGAGTTCCNAGTCTATCTTCTGGGTTCGTAATAGGATCTCCCTCCAGAGGAAACTCGAAGAAGTCGTCATCTTCGCTCAGATCGAAAGGTTCTAGATATTGAGGAGTGATTTCAACCTCCACTGGATCTTCTCTCGTATTTATTGCCATAGCGTAACAGTATCCGTTCACATTGGTGACTGCTGCCTCTCCGACATATACTCCTGGGACAGTGGTTATTCGCCGCAGGTACGCTTCTCCAACTACTGAGTCTTTTGTAGCTGGAATTCGTATAGGCACCTTTGCTCTGGCTGGCAGTTTGAAAACAGTTTTTCCGTGCGACTTGAAACCTTTATAACTAAACGGTTTTTGCGGTAATTCCAACATTTCTGGTTCAATTTCGTCATTTTCATACGGAAATTCGTACTTCATATAGTAAGAAGTAGCACTTGTAACTGATGACTTTTTGCGTCTCGTAGGTCCATACTTTTCGTCCGGATTAATCTCGTTTTCCGGAAATATTTTATGCACAAAAGGAACTGGGGTTATAGGTTGGCTTTCGGTAATCAACACTTCATCCCCAAACATGATGTTCACTTTTTCATTATACAAGAACGGGTTTCCAAGAATTAAATCTTCTTCTAACGGAGTCTCGGCAGGTAAAACGTGAAAAAGGTGTTCTTTCCCCATTATTGATAGCTTTACTGTACCTTGGGTTACTATGCCCTTAGGTGAGATTCCCATAATATGCATGAAGTCATTATGTTCTATCACAGTGTCCGGTTTTAGTGAACTGTGTTTTACGGCATTTATCTGTGACCCAGTGTCTATTATACACATGGCCTCGGCAGGTACTAGTTGTTTTACCTGTAGTTTTACAGACGGTGTTGTCCGGTCTGCAGACGTGATTCGAATTACTTGTGTTGGGTATCCTCTGGGGTTGTCGTTCTTGGGCTCATTGGGCGCTGTTGTGATGATGAGCTCATCGCCGCGTCCTTCCGATGAGCCGCTTCCCAGTTTAAATGATTCTTGTCACCGCGGTATGGCGAGCTTGCTCTGGGTCTGTCCGTTTTATGATCATACAACCGGTTATCTGATCTTGAAGGAGGTTGATGATAGCCCTCACGATCCATACCGGGCATAGGAGGTTGCATAGGGTAAGGCATATAAGGATTCATGTACAAGTAAGGAAATGCTGGATTTCCCGGTGGATAATAGCAATAAGGGTTAGGTGGCATGTAAGGATACGGTCCCATCATTGGTGGATACGGATGTCCGTAGTGTCCTTGCTGCGACATTTCTGGTGGATACCTCGACACGGGAGACACCGAACGGCTTCTGGACGGTCCAGGAGTCCGCTTTAATATGCTTACTGGGCCCGTGGGTTCGGGTGCATTTGCATAACTTAATTGTGGAGGTGCGTTTATCCTTCCATTCTCTATTGTAGTCCTGGGAAAGTGTGTATCATTCGGGTCATACGTATAATTTACTTCGTTTCTCTTCGGCTCTGGATCATTAAAATTGACCTTCTTCGGTGTGTTACTTTCCGAGTCGTCATGCTTTCGACTGCTGGTAGTTCCTTGTGTCCTCTCGTCCGTTAGGAACTTGATCTGGTTTACAATACACGTAATGTACCTTAGGATATACATAACCTTCACCGCACATCTTGATTCTGGCCTTCTCGTACTTTAGGGCTGTGTTAAATGCTGCAGTTAATGTTTGAGGGGCTGTATCCGTGATACCCGTTCGCCAACCGTCCGGTAGTCCATTGACAAAAGATTCAAGCGCAAGCAACTCCAGGTGTGGTCTTTGGTCTACTGCTGCTTGCGTTGGTGTCAGTCCTTCTTTTACGGCAGCGATGGCGTTGTTTATCAAGGCGTTTAGCCGTCCATAGTATTGACGGACATTCTCACCTTTCCTCATTGAAGCTGCTTGAATTTCATTCAAGTAGTAACCGTAGGATCTTGATGGGGCAAAGCAATCTCTAAGATGGTTCTTGAATTCGGCGAATGTTTGAAAAGTATTACCCTCCAGTGATTGCCTCGCTTTGCCCTTTAACCGCGATATCACGAACCTTAAAAACTGAGGTTCTTGATCCGGTGGAAGCAATGTGAAGCCGTTGTCCACATCTTGAATGAACTCCTTTAAATTCATGTTATGCATTACCGCTCTGGAGATGTTTTGTGTCTGACTAGCCTCTAACACACTACGTGACACGTCCAGCATTTGTCGGTCACGTTCCGCTTGCTGGACACGGTAGAATTTATCGAGGGCTGCTAACATCTGGCTAATGTCTGGAATAGCCAGGATCTCCTCCCGAGTTTGATTTAAATCTTGCGACATTGTGAGTTTCTAGGCTATGCTTCTAATTACAAAATTTAAAGTGATTTTCAAATAGATATTTATACTTCTAAATTTCTAAAACGTCTAAAGTTTCAAAGCTTCTAAGCTTATCTCTAGTAAAACTTCTAAATCTAGTCTAATTATACTCCTAAAACTAAACAAAATTATAGATATTGTTGCTCAGTAACAATGACTAGTTCCCCACAAGGGATGCCATTTTGTAAAGACCGTATTTGGTATGAATACGGGCTGCGCGAGTCGTACAAATAATTATTTTATTCGCGGAAACTAGCATAGGCTCGTGAGCCTTATTGTTACTAGAGGTGTTTGAATCTACAATCTACGTGGACAAGTGGCACGTGACTATCGCGGCGGTGGTACTGCTACGCGGACGCTCGTGTGCGGGCAGTAGTCTGTCCGCTCTCTATGCTTACGCGGACCGATTCTTTCAGGCGGACGCTGTTGGTGTGTCCGCAGTCGCGGTGAAGTGAATCACGGACAATAGTATATCACGCTGCAGATACTCGGACGATGGAATGTCCGCAAGTAAATTGCTCGCTCTTACCTTCGGTATTGATGATGCTGGCAAGCTTACTTTGTTCCTTTATTCTTAGGTGTTTAGGTTGTTTTAAGGATACTCTTATAATAATAATTATTATTATTATAGAATCTGATTAATTGTTATAGTTTCTTTATTGGAGACAACCCAGAACTCAGCTGATGTTACACAATTTAATACAGGATGTTTGATAGTTTAATCGTTTGTAACTTAGGTAGATTTAGTACTATTTAGGTCGATGTTTAATCTAATAATTATACAATTGTGGACTTACAATTATGGTTGCTCTGCGCACTAGAAATGGCTCTAATCACTCGTTCGTGGCAGGTGCTATTTGTTCTTAATCTACACGATTACTCCTGACAGTAAAGAGTAAGGTTGGCCTACTGCACAGATGAAGGTTACTTCACTTGCTTTCGCCGGAGATGCCGCTCGGCGGTCCTTCGCTATTACTGTACTACGTTCAACTCACGTCTAGCAACGAAGAGTTATACTATATTCTACCGACAGAGTTTGAGTGGGTTCTAGGCACTCAATAAGCGATGCGAGCAGGAATACTGCACTCGTATTCAATCACCAGGTCCAGTTGTCGGTAGGAAGAGCATATGTGAAAAAGGCCCTGCGTGGATCGATCCCGGAGCTTATAAAGCCTCGGTATCGATACGCGCAATTGACATGATTTTATTGGGAAGGCACTACGCGACCAATCAGCATCTGCCACTATGAGAATACACGCATACAGGTGTTGTAATTAGCCGCGCGCGAGCAGTGCTGACTCGCAGGTCAATCACTGCTCCGATTTTCGGCGATCGGTTTCGTAATGTCGCAGTCGGTTTCGGTAGACGTCATCTGTGCGTGTGCATGAATGCCATCGCACAGGCGTTATACATATACTTATTTCATGTGTATAAACGTGGAACATTACACTTGTTTAATTAATTAGAAACAGGCTACAGTGACTTATCTTGTCTTTATTTGGCTTTTCATCTTCAATCCTATGCCTTCAGCACTGAAATATCAATAGAAGTATAAATGTCAAAATAAAAACTATAATGCTAAAGATAAAAACAATTTAATATTCTCTTTAAACGTGTTCAAACAAATCAATATGCAAAATTTCTCATCTCGGAGTATAATAGTTTTCAAATGAAAGAGAAAAACAATTTCAAAAAAAAGGAATCGGAATCATTTAGAATTTTGCTTTTGCTCTCATTTATAATTCAAATTCTTATACTTACAGGATTAAAATTTTGCATGATGATTTGTTTTAAAATGTTTAAACAACATATTAAGTTGTTTTTATCTTAAGGATTATATATACTGCGACTGGTTCCCATTTACTAAGTTAAAAATATGTATGGCGATCATTGCATCTAGACCTCATTACTGCATCGGAATAATTTATATTTGTTATATTTAGGCACGACCGCGAAACGGAAGTGCCTTATAGTTTTGTGTGCGAATAATGTGTGAGATGCGATATCTCACGCAGTTTTCGACCGATCGGGCTGAAATTTTAGGAGGAGTCTCCTCTCGCAAAACGTAAAAAACTATTTGTTTTTATCCCGATCCTCTACGTAATTTTAAAATGCGAGCACAATTTGTTCGATTTTCACGCGTATTTTTACATACAAATTTTGGTGTTACACGATTATCTCTGAGAGACTTTAGTCGATCAGACTAAAACTTTATGTGCAAACTCCCCTCACCACCAGAACCTGATGGTTCTATTTTCAGCTTAATCCCGCACATGTACGCAGAATGCGGCCCCCTCCAAAAATCGCTAAAAACGGTTTTTTGGCTCTAACTCGAATTCTAAGCATTCTGCAAAAAAAAGTTGAATAGAAAAGTTGTAGATCTTTAAAAAATACAACTTTTTTCCTTTTACATAAAATCACGAAAATGCTTAGAACTCGAGTTAACAGCCCAAAATCGATTTTTTACAGCTAAAAAACCAATTATTTGCCATAAAACTTTTTGGATTTACGTTTTACATAAAAATGTTAAAAGTAAAAGTTGTAAACAATTTTAAAATACAACATTTTACTGTGGCAAAGATATTTTTTAAGACTTTTTGACATACAACATTCCTAGAAGCGATTTTTTGATTCATAAATTCAATAATAACTTCGCTGCAACATGCCCCATCTGACCCAGTGCGAAAAATGTGTGAGATTCGATATCTCAGCCTGCTCTGAGAAGCCTGACACGTCCCTCTAAACTATGCTATTATAATACATTTTCTAAATGAAACCCTATTACTAAATCAAATCTTGATAAAATCTTGAATCTTCTGTTAACTATCTTTAAAATCCTCTTGAAAATCCTCTTGAGTCCTTCCATGTTAAATTTTTTTTTTTTCACCTACAAGAAAAATAGAATTTAATTAATAAAACTAGAAAACAATGACTGTATAATTTAATTAACTGTTAAAGAAAAACCAGCCTCTAAAATACATGATTATAGATACGTATAGTAGAAGTATAGTAGTGCCATAGTCTTGAATGAAGTTACGTTCCAACTCCAAGATTTTGATAGCTCAGTTATCAACACCATCAGTATCCTTAAGTTAACTCCGGTAGACGCAGTAGACCATAATCCAACAAATGCACAAGCTTTTATACACCTAGACATACAGAAAAATATTACAAAATCAAACTCATAAATAATTATTGAGATGATTGAATTGAAGATTATCATCATGAACACTGAAAAGGTATCCGCGAGCCATTAGACATCTGTTTACTGAACTTATCATAGGGGACAAAGCGTTTCAGGTTTAAACTTATTGAAGATATAATACAAATTCAACATACAGTTCAAGTTTATTCTAATATTTCCAAAATTACCTTGTCAGATAGTATAAATCCATATCCAGATTCGTATTAAAATAGTTGAAGTATCCAAGAACGCCAACCAATACTCCAAGACAGCATCAATTCAGTTGCAAGATCGTCTTAAGGTGATCCAATCAGCTGGCAACGCCAAAGAGGACTGCCGGATAGTAGAAATAGAGCTCCAGGATCATTCGCAGGTGGTTGAGCCAGCTAGAAACGCCAACCAGCACTTACAGAAAGTTTAAATGTAATTGTAAGGTTGTCTCCTGGTGATGACATCAGCCAGAGATGCCAAGCAACACGATCAGATACCATAAATCTAGCTCCAGAGTCGCATTAAGGNTACAAAGCAACAACCGCGAGCAGCTGATCCGCGAGCGGGATCGCGGTGAGCAGATGTTGCTTGTAAACACGTATAGGCACCATAGCAGCACTTCTGTTCTGATTTTAAAACTACATATAACATTGCTGCATCGCGTCGTCGTTTCCGTTTTTTCACTACGCACTCACTTATATCGCCGAAAAGTTAAACAGAGCAAAACATTGCGGTTAGCGGAGGCCGGGAGGCAGCTTCAAAACGTCAAAACACACACGGCAGACGGCTGCATGGGCATGTCGCCAACCGGTCGCCAGATCGATGCGCACAATGTATGCGCAGTGGTCGAGCTCGCTGCCTCGCTTCGACAGAGCCAACGAACAGCTGTTCGGCTTTGCTTAGCTGATAATAAAACTAATACTTTTTCTGTTCAAATTATGTAATAAACTATCTTTGCACAAAATTCACGACTTTAGAAACGGGATGGAATTCGGTTAGTTAAGCGTGACGTCACAGTCACAGCTTACATATAAATCAATGTATTTTCCACCAATAGGATAGTTCCAAATTTGGCCACCTTATGAAATTTCGCGTGTATAATTTGAATTCAAGTACTATAAAAAGATAATTTTTTCTAATCTTACGGAATAAAAAAGGGTTTTTAATTATTTCGTTGCAATAAGAGAATAGATGTTAAAATTTATATGAATGTCTATTCGAAAATCAACAATATTGAAAATCATAAGTCAAAAACTAAAATATTTGTAAAAACTTTTAAGCTATGTATGGCCAACACATTTTTTAATTGTATACGAAAAAAAGATGAATAATCAATGTTTTTTCATTGATTTTTTTTCTAATAATTAGATTAAGTAGTAAGGTTAGACAGCGAGCGCGAAGCGCGAGTGTCGGCGGTCGTGCCTTATGCGCAAAATGCGAAGCGCGAAGCAATGCTTCGTGATGCAAGACGGCAAGCCACATAGCGGCCGAAGGCTGCGTTGTGGCGCACTAGTTTTGTATGTTCTTGTTAAATTTTGTAACGTCTTTTTGATTATAATTAATTACAATGTAAATCTATCTTGGTATATAGGTTATAAACATGTATTTTAATTTCTTTTCAAAATTGAATGTATTGGTAGAATAAACACATTAGTTATCAACTTTTTCTCAAATTTTGACATCCCAAATCAACACACAGATTTTCTTGCTCCCATTACTCAATATAAATTTAAATAATAGCTCTTGTTTTGGTCCTGATGGGGTCGGTGCCACAATAGAATCGACATACCCAACAAGATTACTGCAAAGAAGAATACATATTCCTTCGAATATACATTATTCCTTCGAAAAAAACGAGAAAAAATAACCTCAAAAATATAATTTCAATAACTACTTACGTTGTTGGATCACGATCCTCCCATTTTTCTATCTGTTCATTGGTTGTGAAATATGATTTTAAATCCATATTTATACAGTAGTCAACAAATTTTTATTATTAATCAACTATTTTCTTGAAGGATTTGTTCATATAACCTCTAGCGCCGCTAACTGCCGAGCCACTATACATACAACATGTGAGCGAGCAATGCGGAAAACCGATGAGAAAGCAATACCCATCTGCATATAGCTGTGCGGCCAACTTCACGGTCCAAACATTTCTGCGGCTAACTTAACGGTCCAAACATTTTGATGGAAGAAAAAAACGGATTTGATTTTAGCATTTCCGAATGGCACTCGTATATTACATATAAAGGGAGCTCTTCTTATCAATGTTTTTGTTGAAAATTATAGTTAGGCATAATAATAGATATAAGTAAAAATAACTTGGAGATAACAAAGAAAAGTATTTATTTCCTTATAATGAAAAATGCGAATCCCAACATAGAAGTAAATAGTAGCGCGGCACCGCGGCTTCGTCTGCTTCTCAAACTCGCCTTCGTGGCGCTGCCGCGCCACTTGATATCAGTAAGTTCTTATAATAATTTATAATAAAATCATATAAATATCAATTTTTAAATCTAATTATATGTATTATGTTATTTTAGATATTATAAAGCAATCATAACACTTATAGGTAGGTGATATAGAAAATATTACATCACGAGCCGGAGATTCATTATTGAAATTAGAAGTAACACTAACGGATGCTTCATTAGTTACGGTAATATTTTAATTATTATATTCCAAAAGGACAAACCAATTTTTAAAAGATAAGAATACAAGAAATTGATATTTAATATGAAGACAATAATTTAAAAATGATTCTACTAAAAATTATAAATATTAACTTAAATTTTTGACTTTACAATTAATTTTTGAATCTATTTATGATTAACGGAACTATATAAACTATTTCAAATATTTTAACATTAACTATAAGATTCTAACTCATCTACGAGGGTAAATACATTAAATTCTTGACACAATGTATTATACACCTATAATTCTCATATGAATCTTGAAATTTTATTTTGAATGTGTGGATTAAATTTTTAATAAATAAAATTACTAATTAACTAATATGGATATTAAAAATTTGAGTATTTCTATTATAGGATTTTTTCTACGCATCCAAAATAAAATCACTACATGTATATGAGTATTAATAATGTACAATATATTGTGTTAATATTTCAGCCCATTCGAATCAACAAATGAACTGGAATCTTACAATTAGTGTCCAAGTACTTAAAATACTCCATGTAAAGTATTATCACACTTTGGTTAGTGTAAAAATAACCTGTAACCCTGTTAAAAATATATACCTCGATATCCAGTTGGATTTTTCATGTTGTAAATTTATATGGATTCATGAAGATTTCATATAATTTCATGTGGCATCCATGTAGATATTCTATATGGATATACACATTAAGACGATTAAAAATTGTTTATGTGCCTGTTATGCATAGTTTATCTGGCCATTAATGAAAATACCATCTTAATAATAACACCAAAACTGGGATTGCAAGCTCCAAAATTTTCACATTTTAATTATTTTATATGGAAATTAAAATTTTTCATAATGTTAAAAAAATAATGAGTTTGGAGTTCGCAACCCCAGTTTTGGTGTTATCATCCGGATGGTACTTTTTTTCACATTCTGAAAATGTTGTTTCTCGTTAATAGTCAAATGAACTATGCATAACAGGCACATACAAAATTTTTAATCGTCTTAACTTTTTAAGAAACTAAATGGATATCCATGTGTATATCCATATAGAATATCCACATAGAATCCACTTGGAATCATGGTATATATTTTCAACAGAGAAAGTTAAAAATTTTCGTTAATATCTTTAACTTTTAATAAGAACATTCCTAAATCATAACTTTCAAATTAAATATTAATTTCTTGTATTTTTATTTTTCACGATTTAAAGATGATTTGTCATCTTAATACAAATGCAAAAATTAAATTTACTTAATCTCAAAATAATAAATACATATCTTTAACAATTTAATGCATACTAAAAATTTGTAGTTTACCTGATAATTCTTATTTAAAATATAAAATAATCTAAAACTATTTACAATTTAGCAATTTTAAAATATATTCAATATAACCTAAAGCATTTGTTGTAACCATGAATAAGAATACCACGAAGATAATAACACTATTTATAACCATACAAAATACTAATATATGGGCTATTTCACGTCAACCCGTGGAAAAATTTTTTAGATCTCGGCCAAAATTGGTATACTAGTACGGCATGCCCCCAAAAGAACACAAAAAAATTTTCAGACCTCTAAGTACCCCCCGTTCCAAGTTATGGCAATATCAAAAATTAAGATTTTCTGAATTTTTGCTTTTTCTGCCAACTAAAATGGCTTATAACTCAAAATAGAAGCATTTTAAGTAAAAACTACTAAATACCTTTTTTTTTAGTAAATTTCCTGTAGAATTTGAAAAAATTATTTTTATTACCTATATAGCATGATTTGGATTAATTCCCATGTGATTTAACACTAAAAATCAAATTCTGGCTACGCGCCACCAGTTAAAATTTTGAAAAAAAAGTTTTTTGCATTCCTTATCATAAAACCTGTAAATCTAGACTTGGTTTGAGATGGGTCGAGCTTTGTACAATGAATTATACACGTTTTAGTACTTAAAACCCATTATTTATGATTACTACTATGAGCAAATCTTGCAAGCAGGGTGATTTCATATGATTTTTAATGCACAACTTTTTTTACATAAAAACAGGATAGTACATTATAATTGTAAGCATTTTTTATTATTTCATATTAATTATCCAATCTGGATTAAATTTTAATTAAAGTGATTTGAAATAAAAAGATCAAGTATAGCCTAAAATGAATATTTTACTCGGGTGGAAATTTAATCAAAATTGGAAAATTAATATGAATATAACGGGGCTGCTCCGCTCGGTATCGGTAGCCGCGCAGACGTTAGATGCGTGCAGTGCAGCTACCGGAGCGGAGAGACAACCGCGTAATAATCGAGACCAAGTCTCGTTTCCTCGGGTGTTATCGAGTTCGTAGGTGGACCGGCCAAGGTCGTATTTTGCTAGCTGCAGTTTGTTCGCACGTGCACCGTGAAGCGATGCGCGTGCCCGCGGAGGCGGCAGGGAACTTAATAGGAGTACGGACCGGTGTTCAATCAAAACACGCTGGGTAGCGTAGAAAATGTAAAGTATATTGTTCAGTGAAAAAGTAGGTACACGAGCACACACGCGGGTGTGCGAGACGCAGACGAACGAGGCAGTTAGAGACCGGGAGGGCACTGGTGAGAGAGAGAGATGCAGAGCTGACACTTACAGTAGACGAGAGTCGGCTCAGCCCCAGGACGTCTCCTTCGCAGGCGAGTGGTTGGAATCGCTCGGAAGCCTCGGACGTAGCGGAGTCGCACGGAGACCTCGGGCAAGGCGCAGTCGTTGTCGGACCCTCTGGGTTGCAGTCGTAAACCAGGAGCCTTCGCACGTCGTTCTCACAAAGTTATCGGTCTTTACGAATCGAGGAGTCGCGCGCACGATGCTTACTCTCTGCGAGCCTAAACGAATCTGTCTCTCTTTCCGCGAGACGCGGGACGCGCGCGAGGCTCTCTCTCTCTCTCTCTCTCTCTCTCTCTCTCTCTCTCCACTTACCGTGCTTACTCCCGTTTCACTCTCCGCCGTTCGTCTGTAACAGAGCTGTAATACATTATTATACATTATGGTATTTATGCTGGGGAGGTTATGACGGGTTAACATTGTTCCTCGTCATAGAAACAATAAAAAATGCTTACAATTATAATGTACTATCCTGTTTTTATGTAAAAAAAGTTGTGCATTAAATATCTGTTGGAATTGCTAGTTTTTATGTTTCAAAAACAAATCCTAAACAGATGTAGAAAGCTGAGGCGGGGAAAGTAAATCCGTTTCCCGATTTATAGTTTTATGAGTGGCCCGGGTTTGCAATACGACGCGCTCCGATTTTATGGAGAGCTTAGCCATCTGGAGCCCGCATGCAGTTATAAAAACGGGACCATTGTTTTAGGCTTAAGCAGCAGACGGAGCAGCGGAATGCATTTCCTTGCATTACCGATAGCTTGCCGGTCACTCTAGCCCTCAGCAGCCCTTAGTCTCTGGCAGCTCCTTGTAGTGATCGGACGTGCCTATTTCTCTGTGCTCTCAGAATAAATTCAAAGTCAAGTTAAAATATTCTGAGTTTCGTTTCATTTTATTCACCCATTTCCAATAGGTTATGGGCCCAGATAACGTTATTTAAAACTGTGTTATTAATAGTGTATATTTAAATTTATCCTACGTGTGATTTTGTGTGCATAAACTTTTAAATATAAACTTGAAATATAGACAGTAGTTATATTTTTATAACAGTGATCATGGAACATTCTTAACTAAGAAGAAATATAAAATCCTTTGATGGAGATCGTTATAGTGTGTGGAAATTAAGAATAAGAAATTTATTAAATGAATTTGGTGTGCTTAAAGTGATCGATAACTTAGTTCCTGCAGATGCCAGTGATGATTGGATTAAGGCAGAAGGAATTGCTAAAAATGTTATTGTTGAGTACTTATCAGACTCTTTACTTAATGTTGTAAAAACTGAAAGTACAGCAAAACAGATTATGCTTAGTTTAGATGCTATTTATGAACGGAAAAGTATAGCGACACAATTAGCATTGAAAAAGAGACTACTTGAATTAAAGCTACAAGGTGATACGTCTTTAATTCAGCATTTCATGACATTCGATGATTTAATTATGGAGTTGTTTGCCGCTGGTGCAGAGATGAAAGAAACTGATAAAGTAGCTCATTTGTTGCTAACTCTCCCTAAATCGTATGATGGTATAATAACAGCTATTGAAACGCTATCAGAAGATAACTTAACTGTAGCATTTGTTAAAACCAGGCTTTTGGATCATGAAGTTAAGTTAAAAACAGAAAGTAGTGACACAAGTGCAAAAGTTTTAAATATAAATTATAATGACACACAAAATCATAATTTTAAAAGAAATAATTTCAAAAATTATAACAATAAAAAGCAGTCGAATTTTAAGTCTAAAAACAAGAGTAATATGAAATGTCATCACTGTGGAAGAAGAGGCCACAAAATGAGCCAGTGCAATTATTACAAGAAAAGTCAGCAGTATAATCAACAGAACCAAAGAACCATTCAAACAGTGCAATTAACTGAAAATACTACAAATGACACTGCAAATAGTTTTGCATTTATGGCTGGACATTATAAAATAGCAGATAACAAAAATTTAACTTTTCTACTGGATTCGGGAGCTTCTGATCATTTTATAAATAATGACAGTTATTTCTCAAGTTGCATTGACTTAAATCCACTATTGAAAATTGCTGTAGCCAAGAATGAAGTTTTCATAACAGCAACTAAGAAGGGAAAAATCAACGTAGTCACCAACATGGGAATCAAGTGTGTTTTGGAGGACGTTTTCTACAGCCCTGATGTTCCGCATAATTTACTATCAGTCACCAAGATGCAGAAGGCAGGATTGACAATTATTTTTGACAACCAAGGAATTAAGATAAGTAAAAATGGCAAAATTGTTATGATTGGAAAACAATTAAATTATTTAGTTGCAATCAATTTTAAAGTCAATAGAAATACGTTAAAATTTAATGGCTTTCAAGTAAATAGTGTTATGAATTGCAATTATAAATTATGGCATCAACGATTAGGCCATATAGGAAAATCAAAATTCTTAGAAATGAAAAATAAACAAATGGTCGATGATTTTAACATAATAGGAAAAGTGATGCCTATAGATCACTTATGTGAAGCTTGTATAAACGGTAAACAAGCACGATTGCCATTTCAGAAAGCTAAAAATAAAGATTATGTACGTCGTCCATTGTTTATTGTTCATTCAGACGTTTGTGGTCCGATCACTCCTTCTACAGTTGACAATAAAAATTATTTTGTTTTATTTGTTGATGAATTTACACATTATTGTGTAACATATTTAATTACATACAAATCAGATGTATTTTCGGTATTTCAAGATTTTGTTGCAAAAAGTGAAGCACATTTTAATTTAAAATTAGTTAATTTATATATTGACAATGGTCGAGAATATTTATCAACTGAAATGAAAAATTATTGTGTTCAAAAAGGCATTAGCTATCATTTAACAGTTCCGCGAACTCCTCAATTAAATGGTGTATCAGAGCGTATGGTTAGAACTATAACTGAAAAAGCACGTGCAATAATAAACGGTGCAAGTTTGCAAAAAGTATTTTGGGGCGAGGCTTACTGCTACGTATTTAATTAATTTAACGCTAACCAAAGCTCTGAAATGTGATAAAACACCATATGAAATGTGGCATAGTAGAAAGCCTCAATTAAAATATTTGAAAGTATTTGGCTCAACTGTATATACACATAATAAAGTTTGAAAAACTAAATTTGATGAAAAATCATGGAAAGGCATATTAGTCGGATATGAGCCTAATGGGTATAAAATATGGGACGTGAAAAACGAGAAATTCGTTGTAGTTAGAGACGTGATTATTGACGAAACAAACTACTTAGTTACTAGACCACTAATGGAAAGTGGTGAAAATGAGAGTAAAGAAACCGATGCACCTGACACGAGGTCAAAATCAGTAGATGAATTGCAAAATTCTGATAAAGATAAATCAGAAATGTTTATGAAATCTGATAGTAATAAATCAGATGAGAAATTGTTGCAAAAATCTGATAATGATAAATCAGATATGTTTGAAAAATCTGAAAGAGAAAATTCAGATATTCTAAATAAATTTGATAATAATAAATCAAATAATAAGATTAAAAAACGAAGTGTTTCGAAGTCAATAGAAAAAGAGATAGTTGATAAAAATCCCATAATAAATAATGAGTCTAGAAGGAGTGAGAGGATAAAACAAAAGCTACCTATGTCTTATAATGAATATAATATAGAGTATGATTATATTATGATAGCTGAAACTCTAGTAAAAGATACTCCTGTATCATTTCATGAAATAAAAACTAGAGATGATAGATTAAAATGGGAAGAAGCCATTAATGACGAAATTAATTCGTTAATTATAAATAAAACTTGGACATTAGTACCAAGACCTAAAGATAGAAATATTGTTGATAATAAATGGATATTTACTATAAAATATGATGAATTTGGAAATCCATTAAGGTACAAAGCTCGTCTTGTTGCTCGTGGTTTTAGTCAAGAATACTTGATTGATTATAATGAAACATTTGCTCCAGTAGCAAGAATTTCTAGTTTTAGATTCATTGTTGCATTTGCTAATCAATTTAATTTATTACTACATCATATGGATGTTAAAACTGCATTTTTAAATGGCATATTAAAAGAAGAAATTTATATGAAAGTTCCTGAAGGAGTCAAATGTAATGCAAATCAAGTATGCAAATTGAATAAAGTTTTGTATGGATTAAAACAGGCAGCAAGATGTTGGTTTGAGATGTTTGAAAAAGCTCTTGTTGAGAAAGGCTTTCAAAATTCATCAGTTGATAGATGTATATATATATTAGATAAAGGAAATATACAAGAAAATGTATATGTTGTATTATATGTGGATGATCTTGTGATTGCTACGGCTAATATTAAAGTAATGAATAGCTTCAAAAATTATCTTATGAATAAATTTTCAATGACAGATTTAAAATATATTAAACTCTTTCTTGGTATTAAAATAGAAAGAACATTAAATAAAATATCTCTGGATCAAAGTGCTTATATAAAGAAAGTTTTAGAAAAATTCAATATGTCAGATTGTAATGCCGTTAGTACACCACTTCCTAGTAAATTAAATTATATAGATTTAAATTCTGATGAAATGAATGATACTCCTTGTCGTAATTTAATTGGATGTTTAATGTATGTTATGATTTGCACACGACCTGATTTGAGTGTTGCAATTAATATTTTAAGTAGACATACAAATAAAAATAATAAAGAACTCAGGCGATGTTTAAAAAGAGTTTTAAGATATCTAAAAGGTTCAACAAATATCAAATTAAATTACGTAAAACGGAACTATAATGATTTTATAAGTGGTTTTGTAGACTCTGACTGGGGTAATGACCCATTTGATAGAAAAAGCACAACCGGATATTTATTTAAGTTATTTGAAAATTGTACGATTTGTTGGAATACTAGAAAACAAGCCTCTGTAGCTGCTTCATCTACAGAAGCTGAATATATGGCTCTTTATGAAGCTGTAAAAGAAGCTCTTTGGTTAAAATCATTGGCAACTAGTATAAAGATTGATATTTCAAAATCTATAATAATTTATGAAGACAATAATGGTTGTATCAGTATAGCAAGCAATCCTACCAATCACAAGAGATCAAAGCATATTGATATAAAATATCATCTCTCAAGAGAGCAAGTTGAGAAAAATGTAATAAAATTGATGTATGTTCCTACAGGAAATCAATTGGCAGATGTACTGACCAAGCCGCTGCCTGCAGTTAAATTTCTGGAGTTCAGAAAAGAGATGGGCGGAGAAAAGCAGTTCGGCGCAGTGGACTCTGCGTGTTCAACGAGCGAAAAGAGCAGTTCGGCTTCAGCGCGTCAAAGAGTCGGTACAACTGGCATAAGTCAAGTGAGTAGAGCGAGTTTTCTCAGTAAAAGGCGAAAATTCGACGTAGCGTCGGTTCGGAAGGCCATCTTGGAAAAGAGAAAGCGTGCGGGG
>CM053171.1:13194742-13249800 GCA_012977825.3 Pteromalus puparum
CAACGGCCGAGCGAGCGGGTGGGGGTGGAAAAACCCAAGCCACGCGCAGTAGACAGCAGGACGTTGGCTGAGCACGGCAGCAGAGAAGGGGTAGCGTCGGTGCGCAAGGAGACAGACAGCGTCAAAGGGGGAGAGGGAACGCAGCCAGTACGAGTCAACACACAGGCAAGAAGGCTGAAGAATACGAGGAGCGTCCCACCCGCAAGAGTACAACCCCCGCGCGAGGTAAAGCCAAGTAAAATGCCGAGTCAACAGGAGCTCGACGCGGAGAAGGAGGCCCGTGCGGCGGCCGAGAAGAAAAACGAAGAACTGTTGAGCGCCATGGAAGTAATGAGAAGGGATTTCAACAAATGGCAAGAGGGCGAAAAAGAGAGGATGGACTTGCACAACAAGCAGCGCGAACAGGATCGCCAGAGACTAAAAGAAATGACCGAAAAGCTGCAGCAGGAAGCAGTGTCCAGGACGGCCGCTGCAACAGCAGCAGAGGCAGTGCGCAGAGAAGCGCAGGAAGCGGTCAAGAAAATGGAGGAACTGCTAGCGAATGCGAGGGCAGCAGCCGCAGCAACGGCGGTAGAAGCCACAACATCACCAGGGGCTACAGAGGAGGCAGCCCCAGCAACAGGCGTCGCACCAGGTGCAACAGCGAGCGACGCACCAGTTCCAACAGGGGATACCGCACCGTCGCAAACGACAGAAAACGTGGCGGCCACGCCAGTAGAGATAATTATACCTCCACCACCGCCAGGGTTAGGCGTAGACCCGAGCGGCTTGCTGTGGATCCAGCAGGCAGCTAACATGATGCGAGTAGGCGCTGACAGCGGGGCCAGATCGAACATTCCCTTCTCGATGACGGCAGACAGGCTGCCGAAATTCAGCGGGGAAGATTCAGGCCAAACCATCAAGGCCTGGTTGAAGCGTTTCGCGGAAGACGCGCTCATGTTCGGCTGGACGGAGGAACAAAAGTTTCTGGCCGCGTCGAGGGCGCTGAAAGGCGCAGCCTTGAGATGGTTAGACGGGCGGACAGGGGTCTGCAAATTCGAGGATCTGAAAGCTGGCCTAGAGGAAGCGTTCGGAAGACGAGTGCTCGCATCCGACATTCATCAGGCGATGCGATCAAGGAAAAAGAAAAAAGAAGAGTCGGTCCTGGCGTATGTGCAAGAAATGGAGTTCCTGGGCGCTCAGGGAGATGTGTCGAGCGAGGAGGTAAGGCGCTACATCATCAACTGCGTAACCGAGGACTCGCTGACACGTCTGTGATGAGGAAAACCGCAGCTGAGTACGCGCCGTCGTAGGAGGTGTGGAGAGTGCCAGCTGGACAGCGGCGCAGATCGACACATCCTGCGACGGGACGCGTATGACGAAATTAATGCGGAAAGGAGGTTTCCTTTACAGAGCGCCAACATCAAGATGAAAGGTTCCGGGGGACCGATTACCACGCTCGGGAGCGTTTCCCTCCCGACTACCATCGACGGCGTAGAGTACCAGTTAGACTACCTAGTCGTGCCAACAAATAGCCTGCCGTCGCCAGTCCTAATCGGCGATCCGGTGCTGGATATGGCAGAAGTGAGACTGACCAAGACAGGGCCAGTTTTCGAGCCGTTAGTCGGAGACCCGTACGTGCAGCACGTGCAGACCGAGGTTGCGGATCACCTAGAAGACCTCTTGGACACGCTGCCTGCAGACTACAAAGATCGTATCGAGAGGCTCATACTGGACTACGTGCCGCAGAAAACAGCGAAGTGTCCAGTACAGCTGACCATCGAGGTGACGGACCAGAAGCCAGTAGTTAGTCGGCCGAGGCACTTGTCACCAGACGAAGAAGAGAGCGTGCGACAGTTACTAGACGACTGGGAAGCGCGAGGGATTATCAAGAAGGGCACATCGAGGTACGCGAGTGCGATAGTCCCAGTGCGGAAGAAAGACGGCACGATAAGGATCTGCATCGACTATAAGAAGCTAAATAAAATCGTATGCAGATTGCATTTCCCGATGCCGCTGATTGAAGACGCTCTGGACGGGACAGAGGGATCGATTTTTAGCTCGTGTTTAGACCTCAAGGACGGATTTTTCCACGTCGACGTTGCAGAGGATAGCCAGAAGTACTTGGCGTTCGTCACACCATGGGCGCAGTACATACCTTTAGTAGCGCCGTTTGGTTTCTGCAACTCGCCGGAAATCTTCACCGAGATGGTCGCGGCAGTGTTCGCAGATTTAATCAGAGAGAAAGTAATGGTTCTATATATGGACGACATTTTATTAAAGCGTCAACCAAGGAGGAGGTACTGCAGCGCTTGGAGAGAGTGCTGAATGTAGCAGCGAAGCACGGCCTTCGTTTTAACTGGAGGAAGTGCCAGCTGATGCAGATACGAGTGGAGTTCCTGGGATACATCGTGGAGAATGGGATCATCAGACCTTCCAAGAGAAAAGAGGACGACGTGAAGAATTTTCCGCAGCCCAAGACAGTAAAGCAGATTATGAGATTTCTGGGCCTCTGCGGATATTTTCGGAAATTCATTAAGGGTTATGCAACTGTTGCAAAGCCGCTCAGTGACCTGACGAAGAAGGACGTCAAGTTCTCCTGGGGAGAGCCGCAAGAGAAAGCGTTCGTCGCACTCAAGAGAGCGCTAGTCGGAGCAGACATGTTGCGTCTGTTTAACAAGGACAAGGAGACGGAGCTCCACACAGATGCATCCAAAGACGGCTACGGCGCAATCTTGCTCAAAAGATGCAACGAGGACAAGCAGATGCATCCAGTCTACTTCATGAGTAGAAAGACCACACCAGCGGAACGCAACTACTACAGCTACGAGCTAGAAGCGCTAGCGGTCGTAAAAGCCCTAGAAAAATTTAAAATCTATTTACAGGGAATTCCCTTTAAGATCGTTACGGACTGCAAGGCGTTCGAGTTAGCGATGAACAACAAAGAACTGAAGCCTCGAATTGCAAGGTGGGACATGTTCCTGGAAATGTTCAGGTACAAGATCGAGCACCGGCCAGGTAACAAAATGCAGCATGTGGATGCCTTAAGCAGGCGAGACTGCATTCTTGCAATTCGTGACCCGCTAATCGACAGGCTACGAAGAGCGCAGCAGCGCGACTGCAGACTCGACGCGATCCGGACTCTGCTGGAGCGAGGGCCGTACAAGCAGTATATTTTCGAGAACGGCCTAGTGTTCAACGAGAGTGACGGCAAGCGCAGGCTGGTCGTACCTAGAGGCATGCACAATAAGATCATTAGGAGAGCGCATGAGATAGGACACTTCGGCAAGAAGAAGACAGTCGAGGCGATCAAGGAGAATTACAGCATCGATGGTCTTCAGGGGAAAGTCCAAGCTTTCATTGAGAACTGCATTACTTGCATTTTAACGAACCGAAAGCAAGGAAAGCAAGAAGGAAAACTAACCCCTATTCCCAGAGAAGCGACGCCGATGCACACGATCCACATCGATCACGTCGGGCCTATACAGTCTATAAACAGAGAGTTTAAGTATCTTCTAGTCATAGTTGATGCTTTTACTAAATTTACTTGGATCTTCCCAACAAACTCCACAGGGACAGCAGAAGTGATTAAGAAGTTGAATTTTCTGCAGCAGCATTTCGGAAATCCGAGGAGAATAATCAGTGACAGAGGGACGGCGTTCACGTCCGGAGATTTCGAAGAGCACTGCAGGAAAACAGACACCCAGCACTTGCTTATCACGACTGGCATTCCAAGGGGTAACGGGCAGGTGGAAAGGATCAACGGCGTAGTTGCATCAGTACTTAGAAGATTAGCCATCGAAGAACCTACAAAATGGTATAAGTACGTGAGCCGCGTGCAGCTGGCAATCAACGGGTCATACCACCGATCAATAGGGACCACTTCCTATGAGTTGATGTTTGGAGCGAAGCTTTTCACTCCGGACGATGCGCAATTGCTCCAGTTAATCGGAGAGGCGCGAAGAGAGGAGTTCATGGGAGAAAGAGGAGAGCTTCGAGAAGCGGCGATGGAGCAGATTAGAAAGGTCCAGCATGAAAACACCAGGGGATATAACAAAAACCGTAAATCTGCAAGGAAGTATAGAATAAACGATATTGTGGCCATCAAAAGGACACAATTGGGGCCGGGATTGAAGTTAAAAGTGAAGTATTTGGGACCATACGTGGTTACTAAGGTTAATGAGCACGATCGATACGAGGTCGAGGCCCTAACGGTTTTCGAGGGACCAGCGAATACGTCAACCGAAGCTCAAAACATGAAGCCATGGAGAGGGTTCAAAGATGACTTAGAAGAAGACGATGTCGATGAGGAGACACCCAATGATATCAACAGCCAGAACCAAGACGAAGAAGACCAAGCAGAGGAAGATGAAGCCAGCGACGATCAATGCATTGAAGAAAATGAAAACAACGGCGAAGTCGATTGACAAACGTCGCCTGGGGACAGGCGACATGTCAGGAAAGGCCGAGCTGGTGGAAGTGGATAAGTTATACTTTCCATCTGATTTATAATAATGATATATTTCTGTTGCAACAGGATAAAGAAAGCAATATTATGCGAAAAGTCCTAATCCACTTTATTTTTACTTTTATTTAAAATTATTTTTCAATTATTGATAAATGCATATTATTTAATGAATTACATTTCTTCTAATAAAGCAAGATAAGCATCTTTGATGTACCTAGGCCAATTTTGTTTTGTTATATTTAAGTCGTCGACTCTTATCCATTTATTATTTTTCCTCAGCATATTCGTGTAATGTCCTGAATTGATATTATCACCATGATGAAATATAGCATTTGTAATTTTGTATATTTTATCATTAATATTGATGTTTGTGTTCGGAAGATTTGTTATTTTGAGATTATATATTTTTACAATATTGGTATATTCATTTATATTAAATAATAATAATTGTAATATCAAAATTTTATTTTTTTCGACTTTCAAATTCAGTTTTTGTTTTAATATACCATCACATTTTTGTCTATTGCATTTTGAATGTAATATTTTCCAATCATTGAAATTATAATCTACTAATTCTTGTAAATTATATATTTTGTTTTGGTCGATTTGTGGTATGGCTAATGTTATAACTATGTTGTCTGTAATTTCTTTTTTTGTATATTCACAGATAGGACAATATATTTCTGTAATTATTTGATGTTTTACAGCGTGATTCCGAATATTAGATTTTGTTGAAATATCCATTATGAATTCAGATACGTCTTGTTGAACACGTGATGCATATTTATTGTTTACAAATTCTCTGAATAGTGACATTTTAATAGTTTTGGTGCGATAAGTTTTATAAATATTTTTTATGCAATCTTCTTCAGTATAACTATATATATAATTTCTTAAAGTTGAACAGTGCAATAGTGATTGAATAGTTGCATTAGCGTAACATGATACATTATCTATATTAGGTAATCCTATTATAATCAAACAATCGGCTAATAATTCATTATTTGAATAATTTAAATTATCATTATCATTATTATATTTTTCATCACTACTTTTATCATTATTAATATCATTATTTTTATTATTGGAGTGGTTATTATTATCATTGTTTCCATCTGTTTCAAAAATGTCATTTATTTTATTTTTACTATTTATGCCAATAAAAATGGGTTTGTGGTCCGAAAAATAGGTTTCGTAAACACCTGCTAAATAATGTTGCATAGTTTCATTTATAAAAATAATATTTATCTGGGTATTAAAATTTTTTGTAGAAAATTTTGGTGGAATTGCTCTTTTCAAATTATATTTTTTCAAGTATGTTTCTATCGAATTATTTTCTAAAAAAGTATAATAGTTAAAATCTCCAATAAAAATTATGCCATAATCATTATACTTATCTATCTTAAATTTTTCAAAATGATCTTTAAAAGTTTAATGATCAACTGAAGGTGATTTATAACCAGTTAAAATATATATTTTTTCAATTTATAAAAGAACCATATCGATGTGATGTAAACAATTTTGTTTATAGAAGTTATAAACACATTTTTCAATGATGTTATATTTTTTATCACTTTTAGCAAAACAGATTATCCCTTTTCTTCGCATAATTATCTGATCTATATATTATTTTATACCCTGGTAGTTCAAAATTATCTGGTTTAATAGTATTAGTTTCTGAAAATATTAATATATCTGCTTGGTTGTACCAACAATCAGTAATTATGTGATTTAAATTTTTTTTTAAAGATCTAACATTTTGATAAATTACTATTATTTCATTGCCTTTAATGTGTTTTGTAAACGATAAATTTAATTTTTTGTTTGAAGTCAAATTTTTCATTATTTCTTTCAAAGTATCATTCGATTTAGTTTTATTTAAATTTTTGAATTCGCCAACTATGTATAAATCGGATAATTGCCTTACTCTACTAAAAGCAACGCAAAATAATGATCGATTTTTAAATGCAGAAAATTTTGTTAAATCGACACATAATTTTTCATAAGTTTGACCTTGACTTTTGTGAACTGTTAAAGCTTCAGCCGGTATTAGTGGTAATTGATTTCTTACAATTTGATGATTATCTTTTGTATTTATTATAACATCTTTATTATAACATAATGAATTTATTAAAAAAACCAGATGGACCGTTGAAAGAATATTATGTCATTGATAGTTATTCAAGGATAGAATTCCAAATTTTGTGTTCTGGATGGCCTAAGGAACCCAAAAAAGTTGGTTTGATACGCGTGCCTTCAAATTTCAAATTGTCTCTTCCAGACCCAGAGAAGTTTCCACTCGGCCGCGAATTTGCATGTAAATGTTTACACGTGCGATTTAAAACATTCTATGTTTTCCCGGCCTATAGGTGCCTAATATACTTATACTAAGTATTATTTTAATTAACTATTATTATTTATATAAACCACCCGCCACTGTGAGGACGCTAGAGATATAGCAATGCAGTTTTCAATTATGCAAAATATACAGGGTGAGGAACGAAATTTTGAAGCTCAATATCTTTGAAACTAACTGGTATCGTAAACAACCCAAAGAAAGGGATTAAGATGCTATATAATACTAACTAAATCGAACATTTTAAATTGATTATTGCCTTTTTACTTCAGTTATCGCGTCGCGTAAAAATAACGATTCATAGTATACAGGGTGAGAAAAAAAATTTTGAAGCTTCATATCTTCGAAACTAATTGGTTTCGTAAACAACCCAAACATAGGGATCAAGATGCTATATAATACTAACTAAATCCAAAATTTGAACTTCATCAATGCCTTTTTACTCCAGTTATCGTCTCCCATAGAAAAACTACTTTTTTCAGTTTATGATGTTTTTCTTCGATGAACTGACTTAAAATGAAAGTGGTACATAGTTCTAATTACCTTCAATAATCATGTATTTTTTTAGAATGATTCACTATTTAGTTTTTGAGTTATAACGATTTAAAAAAATTTCACTTTATGGTGTATAATAAAAGAACGACGAAAGATAATATAAATTCTCCGCGGTAAAAAGATAGGTAATTTTATTCTCTTTCATGTGCATATGAAGCAATTTACTTTTATTAACTTTTTCAATAACTTTATTGGAGAAAACTGAAATCTCAAAACTAAAAAATCGCTATAAAAAAAACACGCCTACAAAATGTAAAACGGACTGTTTTCCCATCATGCTATAGTAAAAACGAAGAAAATGAGAGTTGGTGGATCAAAATCCACTGAGTAGAAGCTGAGATACAGATGTCGACGAACGAACACACACACACACACACACACACACACGCGCGCGCGCACGCACGCACGCACGCACGCACACACACACATCCATACGGACATTTTCTAAAAAAGTGATATTATTGATAGTGATTTTTCGACTAAAAATATATCAAAACACACTTTCTACATGTTTACTCAAAAAATCACTATTACAAGGCTTCCTTAGGAAGGAAGCAAAAGTGTATAATTCATTGTAGAAAGCTCGACCAATCTCAGACCAAGTCTAGATTTACAGATTTTATGACAAGAAATGCAAAAAACTTTTTTTCAAAATTTTAACTGGTGACGCGTAGCCAGAATTTGATTTTTAGTGTTAAATCACATGAGAACTAATCCAAAACATGCTGTATAGGTAATAAAAATAATTTTTTCAAATTCTACAGGAAATTTTCTAAAAAAAAGGTATTTAGTAGTTTTTACCTAAAATGCTTCTATTTTGAATTATAAGCCATTTTAGTTGGCAAAAAAAGCAAAAATTCAGAAAATCTCAATTTTTGATATTGCCATAACTTGGAACTGGGGGTACTGGGGTCTGAAACTTTTTTTGTGATCTAAAAAATTTTTCCACAGGTAGACGTAAAATAGCCCATATATTAGTATTTTGTATGGTTATAAATAGTGTTATTATCTTCGTGGTATTCTTATTCATGATTACAACAAATGCTTTAGGTTATATTGAATATATTTAAAATGATCAATCGTAAATTGTTGAGTATTTTCAATATGTATCAACAAGTAAATCACATATTTACAATACATACTAATAATACATACAAAAATTATATATTTGTTCTTTTACAGATCAACTTGGTGTTATGGAACAATGATACTAATTTTCAATACAGTAAAGGAGATGTATTAGAGATTAAAAATTGTCGTATTGGAAAATTTCTAACAAAATGTACAATTTGTAAAAATTCGATGACAATAATTAAATTAGATACCACCTCTGCAGAATCTAAAAGGTAATAAAAATGTTTCTAATAATTCCTAATACAATTTCAACAATCTACGAATTCATTACATTTTTTATAATAATTCGGTTAAGCTACCAATAGTTACATTATTGAATACCCATCAAAATAAAAAGATAGATTGTATTTATAAGTTAGTAAAAATGACACTTGATAAAAAAAAAATGAAATAGGAAATATAATACTTTCTCATCTCTCACTAATACACAATGTTATAGATTCTATTTTTATTAATACACCTACATTTGCAGTCCACATTTTTATATCTACATGAAAACCAATAATAACATAACTTAATCTTACTCAAAAGTCATATTACATTTTCGAATTATTTTTTTATAATATTTTATTCTATTATATATACTAGGGGGGTAACCTCCCTGCTCGCTTCGCTCGCCAACCCCCACGTTCGTTTTTGTCGTAGTGTAAATAAAAGCGTATGGATAAAGATAAAGCGTAGCGTACACGCGCTACAATCATGAGCGATGTCATCAAACTTTAGTTTCATTTTCATAGATTTTATTGAGTAGATGTTAATATATAATGTATTACATTTGCCATAGAAACAAAATATTTCATGAAATTTCGATTATTATTCATGATAACACTTGGTAAACGTTTATTAATTTTTACTTGAAATTTGAAAATGTTCAAAATATTTTGAATTATATCGTTTGGTATCTGATCAAAATCAGTAAACGTTTTAGATTTATTATTATTTTTTCTATTTAAATTTATTTTGTCATATAACTGCTTAATTTTTTGTTCTTCCGACTCTTGTAACATTGATTCGTATAAATTTAGTAAATATTCTTCATATTCTTGCTCAGATTGTATATAGTCATCTAAAATTTGTTGATCAAAATTTGATTGTTCGTCATCTGCATTCGCTTCAAGTATTATATTTAGATGAGGTTCCATCTTAATAAAATTCTGCAACGAAAATAATAATTTAATAATTATGAAACAATAGTTATAATAAGCATTGAAATATTATATTATGATATAAGTGATTTAAGTAAAACTTTTTCGCACGTTGTAAGGTTAAGGCGTGAAGTCGTAATTAGGCCGTGCACACGTTTTACTTAGGTCACTAATATCTATTCGCTACGTTCGTACATTTTGCGATACAAAGTAGGACTGATTATGATACGGCTAAGCGTGACCTATGTGCCGACTTAGGTCATATAAAGACCATAAAATTATTTTTGGGCTATAAAAATTATTATTAATATACTTTTGTATTACAAAATATTCTATGACCTAATTCCTTTTCCTTAATTTCCAGAATTCCTCAATGACCTGGCCATATTCCGATTATTGCCGATTAGCAGTGAAGCATTCCCTCATTCTGGCTCGAACTTATGAATTTAACTTATGAATATGAAGAGTAAAAAAAGATATTCTGTAATAAAAACTGAAATAAAAACCAACTTTCATGTGTAATCAAATCAAAAATTTGAAAAATTTATTAAGTCGTAATAATGTACATTCGATGGCAATCATATAAATAATAGCTTTAATAGCTTAAAATCTTTCTTATAATCCCTTGCTCTGACGATAGTGAGACCACAAAAAAGAGAGACTTGTACTATGATGATGATGAAAATATAGTTTCAAAGAATGTCCTTTCATCCAAAATATAAGGGAAAGTTATCAGAAAAAGAATACCTTCTCTTGATTTCATTCTTGAATTTCATGTGTTTCTTTTTTTCAGTCTGTATAAAAATCAAAATTTAATGTTAGTTTAAATACAATAAAAATTAAAAATAATGACATTCATACTTCTATAAGAAATATTTCTGTGCCCGAAATAAGATCTTCTAACTCCATTGGGTCATCGTTAAGAATTTTGTAATGATCTTCATTTTTTACTTTTAAAATATATGTGTTACCTTGTGAATATAAATATATACAAATGTAAAATCATTTTTTGAAGCAATTCACATTGGAAATATAAAGTTATATTTACCATTTTCTTGAAGATCACCTATAATTTCTAGTTTAGTTCCTTTCTCAATATTTAAATTTAAATTATCGCCTATATTTATTGATACATCTAATTTGTATCGTCCATCAGTAATTGCTCCAAAGTATTCAAATTCATTGTTTTTATTTTTTTGAATAAAATTATTACGCAAATATCCATTAATTTCTAGAATCATTAAAAAAGTATTTCAGTATCAGTTTAAAAATAAGTTACTTACTATTTACTTACTCACGAATCCTTTTTTTGTTGGTATTTCAGAAAAATTGATTTTCAAAGGTCTATTTTTCAATAGATTAAATTCTCCTAATTTAGATATAGATGAATAATGTTGTAGATTAAGATCATAAAATATATTTCCCTTTGAATATTTTTTGGCTTTTGTGACAGTTACACTCTCTAATAAAATTTTCTACAAATCGATAATTATTGATTAAAATAAAAACTAAATGGAAAAAAAATCGATATACATAGAATTTAGTTTACCTCATTATTTTTCAACTCAGGAACAAACTTTGAAATTATTTGATCATACATATTACATTGAATTCTTACACCATCATTGTTGTTTAAAATAAACTTGAAAATTTTGAATTCTTCATTTTTATTACTATTGATAAACGTTTTTTCTCCAATGATTTCGTCTATGTAGCCAACGACAGAACTGAAATAAACAATTGATTTAAATTTTAGATAATTATACTTTAACAATTAAAAAATATAATATATAATTACGCTGATTTATCTCCTATTTGTATTTTCGTCTTTAAAAATTCTGAAGATGATAATGCAATGGTTTTTTGTTTCTTTTCTTCTACTTCAATATTTTCTGTAGCTTTTCTCTTTGACGCCATATTTATACTATTTCTAAACAAAAAATATTTAACGTTTATTATTGTATAAAACACATTAATAATAATGCATAATAATGTTTTACTTTAATATGTTTTTTAAGATGTCTGTTATAGTTATCAGTTCTATAAAAACTTTTTCCACAATGCGTACATATTTTTTTGTTATTTTCATGTAACAATAAATGACGTTTTAAATGATAATGTCTTATAAAACATTTCCCACATTTTAAGCAAAAAAAATTTCTTATACGTGTGTGCTCATTTAAATGTCTTGCCATATTGTACTTATTTTTAATATTTGAATCACAAAGTATGCATGTATGATTTAATTGTACATGCTTTTGGATCAAATGTTTTCTCAAAAAAGCGTCATTTAAGAATACTTTTCCACAATACAAACAAGTATGTTTTTCATCAATTCTGTGTACAGATAGCAAAATTAGATAACAAAATAGAAAATATATATTTCAAATATAAAAAAAATTTTACTTGTTCATTTTAATCAACCAGATATTTTTCCAATTCGATTGCTTTCTGTTACTCTGGTAATATCAAACATTAAACAATTGTAAAATAATTTTATAATAATTTTATAACATATTAAAAATTATTACGCAGATGATTGTTATATTCTGTTTCATAACTATTGCTTCTATTGTTAAGTTATTTATAAAATTTATATATGGTTTTTTACAATCAGTTTTTTTATTTGATATTTATATAAGTTTCATATATGTATGCATATATGTCTTATATAGTCAATATGTTTTTACTTTTTCACTTATTCTTGTATTTTTTTTTTTGTATTTGTTTAGGTTATTGGGAATATTCTTCTTAATTTTAGCACTATCATTGAAGTTTGTTTGTTCCATCATGTTACGAATTTCTGTAAATATTTATGAAAATTAATATAAAAGAACATGGACACTATTATTATAACATAAGCAAATTATCCTACAATTTAAATATTTCTTTCCAGACAATATTTTTAATTATATTGGAATCATCTGTTTTGTTTTGAATGAATAATTTTTTTGGATTTTTGCATCGAGATAGAGCTACATATAACTGACCATGAGAAAACAAAGGTCTATGAATATAAATTCCGACCATTTCAAAACTCTGTCCTTGAGATTTATTTATAGTCATCGCAAATGCCAAAATTATAGGAAATTGTCGACGAAATAAAATGAATGGCAAAGAAGTATATTCTCCAGTGTCCAAAATTATTCGAGGAATAAAAGCTATATTTCCTTTTTTGTCGCCTGTTATGATTTCTGCTTTAATATTATATTTGTATAGTTCAAGAACTTTTAATCTTGTTCCATTACAAAGACCATCATTCATACTTAAATTTCGAATCAGCATTACTATCGTCCCTATTTTTAAAGTTAACTTGTGCACTGGAAAGCCGGGAAATCTTAAAGAATTTAAATATTCGGTAGGATACTTGTACTCTGCATTTACATCAGTTTGATCTACGCCTTTATGCCTAGCATAATCAATACTATAGTATACAATACTTTCACTATCAATTTTTTTTAAAATCTTCTCATTGATTTTATAAATATCTTCATTATGTGGTGATAAAATGATTTTATTTGATAAATCATCATTCACTGATATCTGAGAACCATAAATTTTTTTACAAATGTCATTACTTTTCCATGTATCAGGAATTTCGAAATTATCAATTTTTCCATCACCAATTTTCAATAAAAATGATGAAAAATCATCATTTTCAGATCTCATATTTTTTTTCAAACTTAATACTTTAAAATTTATCCATAAATTTGAATTTTTAATAGATTCTCGTATAACATTAAATTTTGTGCCATATTTTATAACAGGAAGAGTTTGTCTAAAATCTCCGCCTAGAATTACCAATTTACCAGCAAAAGGAATGTTTTCTAATTTACAACAATCACGTATGGTATTATCAACAATTTCCAAAGCTTTTTTAGGAATCATAGAAGCTTCATCCCAAATTATAATTTCGCACTCTCTTATTTTTTTTTTATCAGATGGATGTTTTAAATTTGCAGTTTTTATGTCTTGTAAATCCAATGGTAATTTAAAAGTCTTATGACTTGTCATTCCTCCGGGTAATAAAATTGAAGCGATTCCAGTCCAAGCCATTGACAAAATTTGTTTTCGTTGACTCAAATAATAATAAATCAAAGTATTGTACAAAAATGTTTTTCCTGTACCACCAGGTCCATCAATGAATATCATTTTTTCATTCTCTGAAGATTTAGTTACATAATCAAAAATATATTTTTGATCATTATTGAGTTTTGTATATAATTCAGTGAATGTTTTTTTGTAATCATCTATGGTAGATTCCAATGATTCGTTCGTTTTGTTTAAGTTAAGTACAGGTTCTGGTAGTCCAAAATCAGAACATTTATAGTTTTCGCTATCTAAAATTTCTTGAATATGTTGTAAAGCTTGATTTTCTACGTTTTCGATAAAGTCTTCACAAAAAAAAATTTTGTATTTTTCCCAAACAGTTTGTGCTAATGGTAATTTGTTCACGATTAAAAACCAAGCAAAAAATAAACGTAATTGCTTTGGTAACATAATTGTACATGCCTCATCAAATATATGAAAAATTTCTTCATCGTTTTCAATTAATCCCATAGCTATTGCTGTTTCGGTAAATGTTGAATACGTTTTATTTTCAAAATTTTTTAGATCATCAAATGACGTTGCTCCTTTAACTCTGTGTAATATTAACTTCAAGTGAAATAATTCTCGTTCGTTTGGAATCACACAGATCAATCTTCCCAAAGTATTTGAATAATTTTTACGTCTGATCCACTTTTTTTTCGTAAAACTATAATGTTCTGGTATTTCACAATACAAAAAATTTCTAGCATGATCATCAATTTTATTTAGTTTAAACCATGCTGTTAAAGTTGTCTCATGATTGAGAGAATCAATATCGATGTTGTTTTCATCAAAAATTAATTTTTGTTGATTCGGTAAATGAATAGCTAGTTTAATTACACTGTGAGAACGAGCGCAAATTGGTAATTCTTGAATACGCCATGCAGCTTCCATTGGGCCCACATATCTACAATCCATATACTCTGTAAGTTCATCATATATTACTTTATCTTCGTTGTTTTTATCCACTTTAATAAAAATGCGATCATGTCCTTTATGTAAATATTTGTATAAATATTTGATGCTCATAATAGACGCACAATATTCAACGTTGATATGACAGTTATATTTTCTAAGAAGAGTCGGATTATACGGAACAACCATCCTATTATCAACCTTTACAGGTTTACCATTAAGTCTTTTGTTATAGACATAGTTTTTATTTTTGTTATTACGGCGACGATATCTAGGGAAACCATTCTTTTCAAATTGTGTTGCATCACAAAAAGCTTTTGGAAATTTTTTTGAACAAGTTTTGTTAGCTGCATCATAACATAAGGTTTTTTTTGAATGAGGTCCATGTAACATATGTTTAAATACTAATTCTTGTAATTCTACATCATTATCATCAGGAATTTCAGCTGAAATATGTTCATCTATCTTATCAGGATTTGTTAATTTTGACTTATGATCCAATACTAACAATAAATGTGCATGCGGAAGACCTCTTTTTTGAAATTCAATCACATAAACATGAGCAATAATTTTTCCAAAAATGTTACCACTTAGAATATCAGCTAGAATTGCCCGAAATTTACAATAAAATAATCTAACAGTGATCGTTGCAGTATCATTACATGAAGTTCCTGGTGGAAATTTTTTTAGTAATCTTTTCAGCTCAGGCCATTTTGGATTAGTTGTTATTGTAACAAATATATCCGGTGGGCTGCCTATTTTTCGCATTATAGCCATAGAATCGAGAAAACTTTGGTGCATGTATCTAGGACTTCCTATATACGTTGATGGCAAAACGAACAAATTACCTAATCTTTCGTTATTTGCAAAATTTTTAGTATTATTAAGAGCACTTTTTGTTACGTGATCAACAAGGCCTTGATAACATTCAACACGTAATTTTTTCTGATTGTATCTTAAGAAATTCAGTCTACAATATTCTATAATAATATAAGCTGGAATAATATACTGTTAATCTGACATCTAACTGTGAGTTAATCTTCCACAAAATAGAATAGGACTAAATTTTGACAGAGGCCTATAAGCCAATCGATATGAATAATATTGCAAAGGAGATAAATTTTTATTATTGCTATGATTTTGTTTGAACATCGGATTCCATCCTATATCTCCATAAGGAAACATTATAGGGAAAATCATAGGATCTATGTGAAAAGATAATTTATTCAAAATAGAAGTTGGACCTATTTCTTTCGGAGGATTTTTTGGATAAACACAAAGATCATAATCTAATGGAATCTCTCCATCTTTCGAAACGATTAATGCTGCACATTGCGCCGTGGAAGGTTTGTTGTATCTATTTTTATCCAAATTGATATTTCTCGTGAAATATAAATGATATTCTGTTAATTTTTGAGATTTTGTTAACTCGTATAAATTTTTTAATTTTTTTGTGTACGGATTATTTTGGAGAACTTGAGAAATTATTTTTGTATGTTCTTCAACTAAATTTTCATTTTCGTTTAATATGGTATTAATGGTTTCCCAATCATCGTACAAATAAATTTGTCCTTTTTGAGAAGTTTCATCTATAGACTTAATAGAATTTGATGCTATATGGCAAACTTGACCTTGAATTTTTAAGTTATAGATTCCAGATCCCAAATTATTAACAATGTTCGCTTTAAAAGTTGCAAAAGAGAAAACATTATTATAATAACGAATCAATTCTCTAAATTTTTTATCGTCATATAATAATATTTTAAAATTGTTAGGATAATCACTCAGAGGGGGTAATGTTACTTTACCATTATGGCAACAACTTTTTTTTGAGTACTCTATAGACCAAAATGAAGCATTACAATATTGACAAATATAATCCATTTCACCAAAATCTGAGTATTGATCTTTCAATGCACACATTTTCTTAATTTGTTGAGTTTGTCGACGTTTATAAGATCTATCAATATTCATATTTTCTGCAATATCCTTGCTTCTCTTAACTTTCAGTCTTTCTTCATTCATGTTTTCTACAACATCTTTACGTCTCTTAACTTTCAATCGTTCTTCATTCATATTTTCGACAACATCCTTGCTTCTCTTAACTTTCAGTCTTTCTTCATTCATGTTTTCTACAACATCCTTACTTCTCTTAGCTTTCAATCGTTCTTCATTCATGTTTTCTACAACATCCTTACTTCTCTTAGCTTTCAATCGTTCTTCATTCATATTTTTAACAACATCCTTGCTTCTCTTAGCTTTCAATCGTTCTTCATTCATATTTTGAACAACATCCTTGCTTCTCTTAACTTTCAAACGTTCTTCATTCATATTTTCAACAACATCCTTGCTTCTCTTAACTTTCAATCGTTCTTCATTCATATTTTCAACAACATCCTTGCTTCTCTTAACTTTCAATCGTTCTTCATTCATATTTTCAACAACATCCTTGCTTCTCTTAACTTTCAATCGTTCTTCATTCATATTTTCAACAACATCCTTGCTTCTCTTAACTTTCAATCGTTCTTCATTCATATTTTCAACAACATCCTTGCTTCTCTTAACTTTCAATCGTTCTTCATTCATATTTTCAACAACATCCTTGCTTCTCTTAACTTTCAATCGTTCTTCATTCATATTTTCAACAACATCCTTGCTTCTCTTAACTTTCAATCGTTCTTCATTCATATTTTCAACAACATCCTTGCTTCTCTTAACTTTCAATCGTTCTTCATTCATATTTTCAACAACATCCTTGCTTCTCTTAACTTTCAATCGTTCTTCATTCATATTTTCAACAACATCCTTGCTTCTCTTAACTTTCAATCGTTCTTCATTCATATTTTCAACAACATCCTTGCTTCTCTTAACTTTCAATCGTTCTTCATTCATATTTTCAACAACATCCTTGCTTCTCTTAACTTTCAATCGTTCTTCATTCATATTTTCAACAACATCCTTGCTTCTCTTAACTTTCAATCGTTCTTCATTCATGTTTTCTACAACATCTTTACGTCTCTTAACTTTTAATCTTTCTTCATTCATATTTTGAACAAGATCTTTTTTCCTTTTTACTTTCAATCTATCTTCGTTCATATTTATTACTAAATCTTTCTGTTTTTTCAATGCTAGTCTAACTGCGTTCATATTAATGGTTTTATCTTTATTTCGTTTCTTTATTAAACGATGATCATTTAAATTTTTCGTTAAATCATTTTCTTTTTTTTTTTTTTTAACAGTGGATCATATTTTTTTATGGCAAGTTTGTGTAATATTGAACATTTATTATGTTCATAATGAGTTTGATTGTATTTTTGTTTATAATTTTGCCAAAAATTAGAATTTGAACTTTTTAAGATGTCATAATGTCCTGCATTAACTGGACCTGACAATAAAAGATCTAATGTATTATCATTATTATCAAAAGTTTGACCATAAAATAGAGGGTTTATCATATTTGTACTATAAATTGAAACTAAAACTTTATATATATTAACAAAAGCAACTATTTCAATTTCTCCGCCATATATACCATCTACTGTCATGTAATTTCTGTATAAATCTGCATTTGTTATTTTTATCCTATTAGATTCATCAGTTTCAATATAGGTTTTGTAATCTTCCCAATTTTGAGCAATGTATTTTATAATCGACATTTTGACTTTTTGATATTTATCTTCAGTATTATATAGAAAATAAGAAAAAGCACGGAATAAACAATTCCCATCACCTTTAACTTTTTTTTCAACGTTTATATTTTGTCTCGATTCTGGATACATTTCAATTCTAAGATTTCAAACAAGTATATGAAACAGAATATAATAATACCTTTATTAGTATTAGTATTACATTTATAAGTATAAATATTACCTTCTACTACTGGAGATCACTAAAATATGCTTCGAATTCAAGATAATAACACCAGTAATAGAAAATACTTCAGCGATATATCTTGAAGTATCTTATTTTACTATCAAAACGACAGAAGATGTGATTCAATTCAATGTGATCCAAGAAAATTCCAATGTAATATAGACTGTCCACTACAAAAAGTATGAAACTATTAAAATACTTCCCATTTGGTTATTTCACAAAATTAATAGCATCCCCGTTTGAAACATCAAAAGCCCCTATAACAGGAAGCAAACCCTCCAGTTTGAGTAACTTTCACGGTTCTAATTGTAAGCTTAGCGAAATTAGCTAAACCATTTCATTCAGGTCCAAAAATCGCTTCAAAACGAACCTCGAAAATCGCGTATTTCTGGGCTTGATTCTTCGGCTTTTTTGATACCACAGACCATTTTCTCAAAAATCTAGACCCCATATGCTTAAAGGGGACGAAAAAAAGAAGAAAACCACGTAGAATGAGCCGTGGCATAGTCCCTGCTATGAGTCGAAAAACAGACTTGAAACGGACCTCGGAAATAGCGTATTTCGGGATTCACTCTTCGGACTTTTTCGATACCTCCGTACATTCAAAATTCGTACCTCCGAACATTTAAAATTATCGCAGTGTTTTAACAACAACAAACAATATGACTGATATTTCCCTGTTAAAAAATTGCCGATAAGTTCTAGCCAGTAGAGTAGAAACAAGCGAGAACCATTCGCGAAAATCAAGGAAAGAATATCGGCTGATTCTCGACGAAAACCCGGCAACATACATAGTTTTTGGTGTCTAGGCGTGATAATCGCTTGTAGATGATGTCTAGGTGTTCAGGGTCGCCGGTGACGGACTCTAGGAAGTACTCTCTGTAGATTTTTGTGAGAAGACTCACTTCTAAGCATATAATCTATCCTTATGGAGTTCTTAAGATTATTAAGAGAAAGAGAAGGGTGCATCATTTCGAAAAAATGGAAAACAGGTTCTTAACCTCAGAATCGAAAAATTTGACTTTAATATCCGAATGGAAATTCGATGTTCGAGCCCCATGTATGGGGCGGAAATTTCGTCCGTTTTTCACGAAAAGCCCCCCCTTTACGAGATATTGAACGAAAAGCGGGTTGGGTTTCTATGCACTTCCTAGATCCCTTCATCGGCAACCCCGAACACCTAGACGTGATACGTGACGACTATTTAGATGTACGCATCAAAACTTGCAGTCCAGGTGATAATAGGGTACTATTTACATGTTGTAAATAGAGTAAATGGACATTTTAACTTCTTGTCGGGTTTCTAGCCGGAACGGCATACAAAATGCATGTCGCCAGTCGCGAGTTTCCAGCGAGATCCGTTCTCCCGAATCGCTAGATAACTTGTGAAGTTCTGCTCGGTTTATCGGGAGAAACCCGGCAAAGATTTTACCAGGGTTCCTCCCTCGTTATAAAAGCAGCTCTATATCTCGCTCTCTTTTTATAAACCTACTATAAATATGCAGTGGCGCAATTCTCTCTCGTAATTTAATCTTAAAACCGAGCTACTGCTACTGCAGCGGCTCACACACACACATACGTGCCTTAATAGGGTCCGAAAAAACGAAGAAAATCCCGTAGAGTAAGCCCTGGAGCAGTCCCTGCTATAGGTCGAAAATCGCCTCGGAACGGACCTCGAAAATCGCGTATTTCTGAGCTTGACTCTTCGAGCTTTTTCGATACCTCCAACCGTTATCCACACAGAGTCACATACACATACAAAGCAGCCGTGAAAAGACCACGTTCCACGCGTGCGCGTACTTGTAAGAACTTTGGAATATAGAATGTTGCGTAAAGCCGAACGCGCTGAGAGCACCGGAGGAATGCGGGAGCCGAGAAGCGCGGATAAACGAGTGAAATCCTGTGTGCTGCACCGCCCTAAAAAGAGAAATGGAACGGGATGCGCACGCGTGGAACGTGATCTTTTTGAATTTCGCGGCTGCTGGGAAAGCTAGCGCGGATTTTACTAATTGCCTCGAAACGAACCTCGAAAATCACGTATTTCTGAACTTTTCAATTCCTCCGAACGTTCTCTCAGAAATCTAGTGCGTACGCAGACGCGCGCGTTATATAAATATGCGCGCGTTATAAAATTTCTGGGATTCACTCTTCGGGCTTTTTCGAACCTCCGACCGTTTTCTCAGAAATCTGAATCCCACGGGCTTAAAGGGAACCAAAAAACGAAGAGAATCCCGTAGAGTGAATCCCAGAAATTTTATAGAAAACGAACCTCGAAATAGACCGCATATGCTTAAAGAAGTATAGAATGCACACGCACTACCATAACCTTTACGTAAAAGCAGAACATAACATACAATAGAATTTATCAAAAATTAGTATTGTTGTATTTAAATTACCTTTAATTAACTTAAAAAAATGCTCCTTCTTCCTTGAGCAAGAAACTACAACAGCAGCAGTCAAAATTCAAAGAACCATCAATATTATCTATAACTTGAATTTTCCAGTTCTTTTTCCAAGAAATTGATGCAAATTTTGATGTTGGTGATCAAACAATATTTTTTGACACTGCACTACACTTTCAATTTTGTTTAATTCAATTTCGAGTCAATTTATCTTGAAAATCTATAACGAAAGACGCGACAGATCTGACATTTACAATCAAACTAAACAACATAAACAAAAGTTAATTATTTATATCGTGATAGTATAGAAACGAACATTGCTGCGAATAAAATAGAACGTTCCATTTACGCTAGAAAGGAAATCCAATAATATGGATATTAAAATCTCAATTTTTACTACGATACGACGAACGTGGGAAATGGTCAGCGATTGCCATGAATTGTTGCGTCGTTAGAGCTGCATCACGTGCACGAACCCACAGAGACGCTTGGAAGCGCAGAGGGCCATTGTATGCACGCCGCCGCTTTGTACAGTACGCCAAAAAGCGCTTGCGCGAATGAAAAAAGCCATATATCGCGGAAGCTTGTCGAGCAAGCGCAAGAAAGCTTTTCTTTCTTTCCGCGGCTTTTTCTCTTTCTTACACGTTGAAGATCGGCACGGAAAGACGTGCTCACGTACTGTTGATTGAAGAAAAAATGCGTGTGCGTCTCGGGACGCCCGGCAGAAGTGATAACTTAAATTGATGTGAATGGAATGTATTTTGTATTGAGTTTGTTAATCGTCGAAAAATCGAATATTACAGTATAAAGGGTTTTATTTTTCAAATGTCTGCTTGCACCCCCTCTCGCATACTATGCTTGCACAGTGGGAGGAAACTTTTTTGATGCGAAGCAAGGGATGGAGTGAATATGCAGCTCTCTCGAATTTTTTAGAATAATCGTGAGCGCTTTTGGGGGCCAAAAAAGAATTTGTATATGAATAAAAATGGGAGTCGGACGTTCCGAATTTTTCGTCTGAGGATATTGAACGTTTCGATGCAGCGCAGCAAGGCAATATTCAAGATTTCGATGATAAAGAGATATTCTTTTTAAAGCTTATAAAATCAATACTGGATTCTAGGTATAGGTAAATAAGAGAGGAGAGAAATGATTGAACGCATAATGTAATGTAGCTAACAAATTAATTTTTGCACTTTTCATCTTAAATACTGTACAATCATAGTTTCCAGACCTAATCATATAGGAATTAATATTACGGATTTTACATTGAAACATAAATATGCTCTATTCCTTGCTATACAATTGTGCTAAAAATTGATTGATCTTTTTTTTTTTTTTCTTTTATTCATTTATTTTTGCTTTTAATTCGCCGAGAGAAAAATTATGTCTGGAGTAGTCATCTCTCGCTACTCCAATAACTCTTTCCAATAACTTCTGCAAGGAAATACAACATTGCATTATTTATCTTGCTTGTCGAACAATGCGTCGCTGCACACAACATTAACTCTTGACAAAATATACAATCTGAGAAAAATGACATCTGGAGTAGTCATCTCTCGCTACTCCAATAACTCTTTCCAATAACTTCTGCAAAGAAATACAACATTGCATTATTTATCTTGCTTATCGAACAATGCGTCGCGGCGCACAACATTAACTCTTGACAAATTACGCGATTAATACTTGCCTGAGCGATTATTAATCGGACTGCGACTTCGACTTCGGCTATAACTTCGGCTTCGCGAATAGCTACGACTTCGACTTACGACTTCGTAACTTCGTCGGGCTTTGCCGTTGCGCTCTCGGCTCAAGCTGCGAGTGCGACTTCTCGATAGACTTCGCTCCTTTTCGCGTCGCGCAATCTTCGATCGCCATCTGTTTCTGCCTCCTGTGGAAAATCGAAAAATACTTTAGTGATATTCTCCTGGACAAAATGATGAATTTAAAAAAAAAAAAAAAAAAAAAAGTCAACGTACGATCTTTACCTCTGTGTCGACCGAAACCACCACCTCGGTCGGCCAACTCAAGCAGTTTGGGATTGATGACCTGGTTGGCTTCCTTGAGTACCTGCACCAGGTCGTTGGCTTTGCCGACATTGCTCGGCGTGAAGAAGGTGTAGGCCGTGCCGGTCTTCTGCCTGCGTCCGGTTCGTCCGATCCTGTGCACGTAATCTTCCGAGCACGATAGGTAGTCGAACTTGACATCTTCAACGTCTGAAACGAACGGATATCATATTATGAAATCTGTCTTACGAAGCTTTATGTGTATCTATATATCGCTCATTGGTGTGTGAGCATGAATTTACTATCTAGATAGTAAACGTTCAGTTCCACAAGCAGTAAGAAAAAGTATAAAATCCCGATTCATTTGAAAAAAAAACTCTACAAAATGATAAAAGAGCATTACCAGAAAAGGAGGGTAAAGAAACACTCGTCAAACTCGTTATAAGGTCCTCAGCATCGTCACCCCCGCAGAGAAAGCTTCCCGCCTCGGATGGCGTGCCCCTGAGCATCTCCAGCCTCATGTCGCCTAGCAATGCAAGAGAGAATATTATAATATATAAAACTTATAGAGAAACGGCTAGAACATCCTTACCTTCGTTGGTGTCAGAACACTCGCAGAGGACATCGTCCGTCTCAACAATAGCTATCATTTTGGAGCTGCCGCATTCCATCGTTATACGTACATTTCCATTTTTTAGCGGGACGTTTGTTGGGATCAGCTGATCGCCCTTTTCAAACTCACGGAGCTTGAAGCCCATTGTTTGAAATAGGCGGATCATGCTGGGGATGTCCGGCTTTGGTGTTCCAGCTGGAGCACCACCAGCTCCGCACCAGTCCTCGTCCCTAAAAAACACCCGGAAATACATTATATCATAGTCTTACTTATATTATATAAGTATATACTACCAATTTTCGTCCGTCTGTATCGTGGCGATGCTTGGCGACTCCACGTCGGCTGGAGCACCACCAGCTCCGCACAAATCCTCGTCCTCGTCCCTAAAAAAATACCCGGAAATACATTATATTATAGTCATTAGGTTAAATATATATACTACCAATTTCCCTCCGTCTGTTCCACAACGTCTTCCTGTAGTTCTAGCTGTGAATCTTGTTCTTCTTTTATATATCCATTGTTGTCAATATAAAGTCCGTAACTAATGTACTTTAAATTTTGTAGCCACTTGTCGTGACCGGCGTCACTATTAATACTAAAAATATAAGTGTAGTTCTGCCTCGCTTGGGTTTCAACTAACGCCACTATTCTTTTGTCCACATCACTTAGACGCGCGTCATTAAGCATGTGATATGCTGCACAATACAATCGTTGAATTCTCTTATGATCCTTGCACATTGCACCAGTTGTAAGTCTATTACATTTATAAACATCTAAAAAATTACTGTACACAACAACAGGGCACTTTTTAACTTGTTTACAGGTTAAAAATTGTAAAAACTTGTTATAGTATAAAAAAGGTATAAATGTAGATCACTTAAATGCAACTGATTTATAAAAAAACAAAAATTTAAAACTGAATGTTTTAAAGTTAAACATATTATTAGTTTAGTTTGTTAATAATTAGTTTTTCGAGTGTTAGTATCCGTTAAGCACAAATTGGTTATCTCTACTAATAATAAACAAACACACAGAACGGAACGGCTAGAAACTTTTGTTTTGGTAAAAATATATAACTTGATAATTTCAGACAGATTCTAGACGTTCCTTTTTGTGAATTTGGGGAATATAAATAAAAAACGAAGTAACTAAACTAATAACATGTTTAACTTTAAAACATACAATTTTAAATTTTTGTTTTTTATTAATTAATAAATTGAATTTAAGTGATCTACATTTATATCTTGTAAATATAGACGTACGTCACAATTTTCCTGCGTACGTATGTGTGCGTGTGCTTCTCATTGCTCTGCCTTTGTTACTCAGTAAGCACTATCATTCATTTAGAAAGAATAAATTGAGGGATAAATTGAGGGGGAAAATTGAGGGGGAGAATTGAGGGGGAAAATTTCTGAAACGGCGGCGGCGAAACTTTTTTTATAATATAGAGATATATATATATATATATATATATATATATACTAGGGGGGGTTCCTCCCTGCTCGCTCCGCTCGCCAACCCCCCAATTTTAAATTTAAAAACAGATTGATGAATAAAATATTACATTTCTTAAAACATGTATAAATTAAAAAAAATAATAATAAAATTTTGTGAACATTATATGATTATTATTGAACTATTATATAATTAAGACATTATTTAAAAGCATATGAATTATTTTTTATTGTCTTAGATTTGACGTATATAATATATTATTATATACTGTTTTTGTGCATTTATTTCGGAAGATCAAAAATAAATCTGGACATAAAAAATGCCTGCTCTCCGAAACTTTGCCCAAACTTTACATTTTCACTCTCCCGCTGCTTATGAGTTTGTTAGGCGAAGTTTTTTAAAATGTTCGCCGACTGTTTAAACCTTAAATAGCTGGCTCTGCAGTGAGCAATGTAAGCCAGGTATTTCTTAAGAAACTATAGATATTATATCAGATATAGCCCAAAAGGAAGCTAATAGAAGTGACAAGAAGCTTGTGTTCAATCTCATTTTTTATGAGATGAGCATTAAACAATTAAAAGAATGGATAAGTGGTCATGCACTTGTTATGGTAGAGAGTAATAGAATGAACTTCTTCAGAAATAATCAAAAACAATTAAGAATTAAATATTATCAAGGTTTATTCGATCATGTTTATAATTCTGCTTCAAATATTTCACAAAATTTTGAACAAAAAGAAAGATTGGGTAAATTGTTTATACTACCATCTACATACATAGGAAGTTCCCGATATATGCAGCAACATTATCAGGATGCAATGGCAATAACCAGAGCTAAGTCTAGACCAGATTTACTGATTACCATGACTTGTAACCCTAAATGGAAAGAATTAAAAATGGTTCTAAAATATTTTCCTAATGGTACTACTCCAAATGATATTCCAAATATTACTGTTAGATTATTTTATGCAAAATTTAATTCGTTTTTAAACGATATTTTAAAAAATAAAATCTTTGGAGAAGTACTTGCTTACGTGTATACGATAGAATTTCAAAAAAGAGGCTTACCACATGCTCATATAGTTGTGACATTGCATCCTAATAACAAGATTATGACACCTGAATCAATAAATAAATACATTTCTGCTGAGATTCCAAACAATTCTAATAAAGATTTACAAAAATTAGTAATCAAACACATGTTACATGGACCACACACAAATACATCTCCTTGTTTAAAAAATAATAAAATTAGTAAAACTAAAACTACTTGTGCTAAAAATTTTCCGAAAGAATTTTGCGACAACACAACTTTTAAAGAGAACGGTTATCCATTATATCGTAGACGAGATAATACATCTGAAAAATACACGTATTCGACAAAAAAGTATAAAGAAATTATTCCAGTAGATAACCGTATGGTCGTTCCTTACAATAGCTTCCTACTGCAAAAATATAAATGTCATATAAATGTAGAATATTGTGCATCTATTCAAAGTATTAAATATATATTTGATTACATACATAAGGGTGGAGATAGAGCATTGTTGGATTCAAATATCCGCGTCCTGCCCAGAGGCCTCTTGGGCAGCCCACTAGATGGCTCTCACCATCACCGTCTCCGCTCTCCCTCTGCAGGGGCCCACGCGCCACCCCCTCAAGTCAGTACAGTTCCAGCTACCTGTGGAGACGGACGTCTCACGCCTATACAGTGTCACAATAAACGCCATTCTCCACCTCAATCCACCCGTCTCATTCATTTCGAGCCCTCCGCTCCAACAAGCATTATGCAAAATTAAAAAAATTGATGATAAAGAAAATGATGAACCAGGTGCTGTAGTTCATGATGAAATTACTCAATTTATTGATAGAAGATATTTAAGCGGAATGGAAGCAGCTTGGCGACTACAAGAATTTCCATTATGTGGTAGAAGCCATACTGTTACACGTTTAGCAGTTCATACAAAAGATCAACAAAACATTATTTTTGAAGAACATAAAGAGTCAGAAGCATTACGCAACACAGAAACCACATTAACAGCATGGTTTAAATTAAATAAAATAGATAACTTTGCAAAAAATATGAAATATGTTGAAATTCCGCAACATTACAAATTTGATCAAAAAACAAAATCTTGGATATAACGATCGCGAAATTATAAATATGGTGCCATTGGACGATTAAATGTAGTATCTCCAAAAGATAGTGAAAGATTATTTCTGAAGTTAATACTAAACAGAATAAAAGGTGCTACTTTGGACACAATTTGGAATAGGTTTAAAAAATTTTTTACTGAAGATTTTAAAATAAATAAAGAAAATAATGCTTTATCTCATATCCAAAGTATATTAGAAACAGAAGAAAGATGTTGTAAGGATTTTAGTTTACGAGAACCTGACAATCTTATTCTCAATGATGATATGTCTTCCGAAAATATAATTCAAAGTGCCACTATTTTCAAACAAATGGTAAATCAATTAAATGAAGATCAACACTCTATTTTCACAGAACTTATTAATAGCAAAACTAACATTTATTTTATTGATGGTCCTGGAGGTTCAGGAAAGACTTTCTTATACAAAACTTTAATACACTATTATATCTCATTGAACAAACAAGTCTTGTCAATGGCTTGGACTGGTATTGCTACTATATCATTACCAAAGGGAATCACAAGTCATAGAACTTTTAGATTACCTTTAGATTTGGATAAGATAGATACTGCTTTTTTAAAATTAGAATCAGATAAAAGAAAATTAAGATTGGCTGATTTAATTATTTGGGATGAAGCATCTATGATTCCGAAAAAGGCTTTAGAAATCATAGATCGAACCTTGCAAGATGTATGCTGTAATAAAATACCCTTTGGAGGAAAATTAATCATATTAGGAGGTGATTTTAGACAAATTCTTTCAGTAATAAAACATGGTTATAGAAATTCTATCGTTGAGGAAACAATTAAATATTTCAAATTATGGCCTCTTTTCAAAGTTTTAAAATTAAAGAAAAATATTTGTTCTAATGATAGAGAATTCTCAACATTATTAGTAGATTTAGGAGAAGGTAAAATTAATCCTTTCAACATACCTCAATTTTGGAAAACTGATAATGTTTGTGAAAAAATTTATAGCAATATTAATCAAAATATATCTATAAATTCTGTAATTTTAGCTCCTCATAATGAAGATATTAAAATCATTAATAATAAGTATTAAAAATGTTATATGGTGATACATGAACATATTACAGTATAGATCACGCAACACATATAGGTGTAGATCAAACAAAACAACAAAGTTTCATCTAGATGCAGAAATCCTAACAAAATATTTATTCAAAATTATTTTTATTTATTCTCAATATAATAACATTTCAAACCATAAATATTATTTCAATTTATTTATTAAAATTATCGAAAATTATTAACTAATTAGAAACTTACAGACACAGAACACAAAGCACACAAATAATCATAAAAATATAAAACAAGTTAATTTCGTATTATTATAGGACATGCTGTAATAATACTTAGTTACTCGTAAGTATTTAATGATTATTTGTACACTTTTACATGAAAAAAGTTTCAATTCAAAATTTTACCTTGTTCAAATAGCATATCACGATACATGTAACCTACGTACTGTTATTACGCACGGCGTATATTTAGGGTACGAGCATAGCGAGCTCGCTACGCTCAAGCACTAACTATCTGCCGTTGTAATGAAATACTAACTTAACTTACAAGTATTATATTCTTCCAAAAATTAATGTTATAACTAAATAGCAGTACATTAATTGTAATACTCAAAACTTTTTTCAAGTAAAAGTGATGCTGTAGGACGGAGGATGGTATGAGGTGGAGTCTTAGGGGAGGAGGATTGGTATCTAAGACTCCCGTGGTTATAGGGCTCCAGGCGATGATTCCACGGTTTTTTTTAGATTATTGTATAAAAATTCTAATTGTAAAAATGAATCAATTTTAATTATTGCATTTTCAAATTTATTAACTTTAGAAAAAAATTTTCTAATTGTAAAAATCGATCAATTTTAATTATTTAATTATCAAATTCATTAACTTTAGAAAAAAAATTCATTTTTAACAATAACCATAATTTTATATAATTCAATCATGTCATTAAATTATATGAAATTATTGGTGATTTTTATACAATAAAATAAAAAAAAAAACAAAAAAAAAATCAACGCACCTGAAGTATATTATATTATGACCCTAATACAATATACTTTTGACAGTACCTCTTGGGTGGTGTGGAAAACTGTCATCTAAATAATGATCTTTCATTCACATCTACCAACTTACTATATTTGTTTAAGATCCTCAAATTTCGGCATTGGTTCCATCTTATAGGAACAGTATTACACTGAAGTTATTAGAGAGTAGGAATTTGTAGGATTCAGACACACAGTAGATTTACTTAGCCGCGTTCTAAACCGGCGATCTACCGCACGAAGGGATGCCAAGTGTGCTAACTTACTATACTTGCTTGGAATTTTTAAATTTCGACATTGGTTTCATCTTATGGAATTAAAATTACACTTAACCTTCTTCTAAGCTTAAATGATACAGAAAATAGCTTTGGTTCTGCTTTTAGTGATGTTTAAAAATTAAACTAATCATTAATCTCTTAATTTATATAAATACTTAACAGACAATATGTCTTAATGCATTTACTTTCTTCTCATCTTGCTTTATTACCTTATCATCTGTTACTGTTATTTATTTAATGATAGTCTACTAATTCTACTTTCTGAATTAGGAATCAACATTTTTTGGCTTACCTCTTTTGCTTGCCTCTTCAGCATTGCCTTCTTCTTCTCTCGTTTTTGCCCTCGTACGCCTTGTTTTCACCGTTTGCCAGCCTGTCTGCGTGGTCGACTTGGGCACTAGTAGTTGTGACTCGCTGGACTTCGCTGTCTTTCTCTCCTGTTGGGACGCAAGTCTCTGTTCCTCGCCTTTCTTCTTTTTTAAGGAAAACTCTTGTTCAGGTGAACGTTCTTTTCTTTTCCTATCTACGCTAGATGTCTGCGGATCCTGTGACTGGGCGCTTGTCCGCAGCCTGGAGCTGGGCTTGTTCGGTACCATCAGCCCAAAGCTAGTCATCATTTTTTTTGTGCCTTCTCTTACGCTACTAAGGCGTTTCATGCTCCGCTGAACCTGTTGCAGGTCCTTTTTCACGCACTTGTGTGCGGTGTACTTTACTTTTGCTCGATATCCGCTGCTCCCGGATTCTATTCCAGGTCTCAAGCATCCTCTTTTCCTTATCCACATCACCTGGCATATTGCTATTTCCTGCACCCTGCTGTTTGCCTTCCAATGTATTGCTCTCATCCTGGTAATCAGCAGCATTTACAGCGCTGCATATACTGATGTTGCTGCTTGTTTTGTGGATTGCAAATCCACCATCGTGCGATTTTGGCACCTTTAGTGTGTACCCTTCCAAGCCCTCCTTTGTCTTCTCTTCGTGTTCGTTTTTCTTCTCCGTGTTGCAAACAATGTTCTTCATCCCGGCATGTGTCCGACCCCCTGGATCCCCCCGTCTATGGAGGCAGCTGACATGGCCCCGGTACCTGACCGAAGGCGGTGCCAGACTGGGTACATCATACCAGGATATAGCACGCGCTGTCGCACTAGCCCACCTCTGCACTCTTGAGCCCTTCACCCCGAACCAAAGTGGTTGGCTCTCTGGAGAGTTTCCGTCAGGCGTCACACGACAGCACGCACTTGATCAAGCCGATTGACCGATACTAGCTAGGTAACCGCCTCCCGTCTTGCCGTCAGCAGAAGCCAAATATAGTTCAGGTCACTTCGGCGCGCAACATCGGATCGCCTCCCTATCCATCTTTTGGCAGCTCACGGGTCGCACCGCACGGCAAACACGGCGGCCTGTTGGTCCACGAAGCATATTTTATTTCCGCTCTACCCTCCAGGGCTGGCGCCCAGGCGAGCACTCTCCCATCCGCCACACGGGGACGCGCCGCCTACGGGGTTACAGGCTCCCCGCGAGGCGTATGGATGTGTGTGTGCGTGTGCGTGGGTGTGTGTGTGTGTGCGTGTGTGTGTGTGTGTGTGTGTGTGTGTGTGTGTGTGTGTGTGTGGGTGTGTGTGTGTGTGTGTGTGTGTGTGTGTGTTTGTTCGTCGACATATGTATCTCAGCTTCTACTCAGTGGATTTTGATCCACCAACTCTCATTTTCTTCGTTTTTACTATAGCATGATGGGGAAACAGTCCGTTTTATATTTTGTAGGCTTGTTTTTTTTATAGCGATTTTTTAGTTTTGAGATTTCAGTTTTTTCCAATAAAGTTATTGAAAAAGTTAATAAAAGTAAATTGCTTGATATGCACATCAAAGAGAATAAAATTACCTTTCTTTTTACTGCGGAGAATTTATATTATCTTTTGTCGTTCTTTTATTATATACCATAAAGTGCAATTTCTAGGCACGACCGCGACACGGAAGTGCCTTATAGTTTCGTGTGCGAAAAATGTGTAAGATGCGATATCTCACGCAGTTTTCGACCGATCGGGCTGACATTTTAGGAGGAGTCTCCTCTCGCAAAAACTAAAAAACTATTTTTTTTTATCCCGATCCTCTACGAAATTTTTAAATGCGGGCACAATTTGTTCGCTTTTTATTACGCGTATTTTAATATAAAAATTTTGGTGTTACACGATTATCTCTGAGAGACTTTATTCGATCAGGCTAAAAATTTGTGTGCAAACTCGCCTCACCACCAGAACCTGATGGTTCTATTTTCAGCTTAATCCCGCACATGTACGCAGAATGCGGCCACCTCCAAAAATCGCTAAAAACGGTTTTTTGGCTCTAACTCGAATTCTAAGCATTCGGAAAAAAAAAATTAAATAGAAAAGTTGTAGATCTTTGAAAAATACAACTTTTTCTCATTAACGTGAAATCATGAAAATGCTTATAACTCGAGTTTACAGTCCAAAATCGATTTTTTACAGCTTAAAAACCAATTATTTACAATAAAACTTTGAGGCTTTAAGTTTTACATAAAAATGTTAAATGTAAAAGTTACAGATATTTTGAAAACACAACTTTTTATTGTGGCAAACAATTTTATTTAATACTTTTTGACATACAACAACCCTATAAGCGATTTTTTGATATATAGATTCAATAACAACTTCGGTGCAACATACCACATCTAACCCAAATATTTTCAGGAATTTTCCAATATTGTTAAAAGCTGAAATTTATATTTTAGCCTTTATCTCGTACGTCCATACATGATTAAACCACGTTTTAAATTAAATTATAAGAAATGCGTTATTTAAGAAATACTCAATCGCCGAATACAAGGATCAGTGAAGCCGATTCGAGTATTACTTGGCATCATATAACGACGTACGTACGCTATGATAATTATATCTTTTAAGCTGAATCAGTAAAATTCACTTCCGAAATTCAAGTGTATGAAATTCGCTTAGACTGAAGAAAAGCTCTGAGTAGCTTACTACATCCCACTAAACGATGCTGAATTCCTAAACAATCAATTTTCTAATTGAAATCCTACAAACCTACACCATCAGTATCCTTAGTTTGACACTGGTAGACGCAGTAGACCATAATCCGACAAATGCAGAATTGTTTTTACACCTAGACATACACAGAAAAATATTACAAAATCATACTCATAAATAATTATTGAGAGATTCAGACCACTGATCTCTGCTTAAAATTTAAAACAAGACAGCTTTTAAGTATGTATACCGTCAAACAACATGTTTTAGTAACATAGTTCATATTTACAAACAGAAGATTATCATCATGAACACTGAAAATATATCCGCAAGCCATAAGAAATCTGTTGACTGAACTTATTCAGGGGACAAAGCGTTTTAGGTTAAAACTTATTGAAGATACAATATCAATTTAATATACAGTTCAAGTGTATTGTAATATTTTAAAAATTACCTTGTCAGATTGTATAAATCCATATCCAGATTCGTATTGAAGTAGTTCAAGTATCTAAGAACGCCAACCAACACTCCAGGACAGCATCAATTCAGTTGCAAGATCATTTCAAGGTGGTTCAAGCAGCAGGCAACGCCAACCAGGACTGCCAGATAGTGGAAATAGAGCTCCAAGATCATTCGCAGGTGGTTGAACCAGCTAGAAACGCCAACCAGCACTGCCCGAAAGCTCAAATATAGTTCCAAGGTTGTCTCCGGGTGATTACATCATCCAGAGACGCCAAGCAGCACAACCAGATAAGATAAATCCAGCGCCAAGGTTGTATTGAGGCTGTCGAAGTACCTAGAAACGCCAACCAGCACCACCAGAGAGAGACAGAGAGAGATTTTAGATTTGAGATTTTAAGTGTTTTATTACTGTACATTATGTTGTACAAATAGTATTATAGAAAATATTTACAGATTAATTACAAGTTTGAGCGATAGATGATTTGAAGTATGTTAAGTAATGGTGGTGAGATGAGATAGCGAAAAGTTATGAATGAGGTGTTTGTGTGATAGTTACTATTGTTTGTGAAGGTTTTTGAGAGAATGTTGCGAATTTAGTTGTTTCTACTCTGTTCTTCTTGAGCGAAAAAGTATTGTCTAGCCTGCATTTTGAAATAAGAAGTTGAACTATTGTTACGTAAGTGAGATGGTAGGGAATTCCAGAGATATGAGGCGCTGATGTGGAATGATTTCCTCAGCGTCTCTGTGGCGAAGGGGGGGATGTCTAGAGGACTCACTTCACCCCTCACTGGGCGGAGGGCGACGTGGAAGTTAAAATAGGCTAAGATATAGGATGGTACAGCAGTATTAAATAGTTTTCTTAGAAAACAAGCCATTAAGTACCTCCTACGTCCGGCGGTGGTGAGCCAGCCGAGCTCACGCCTGTAACGAGTGATGTGCTCATCCCTTCTTACACCATAGATGTAACGAATTCCTGTATTTACCAGTCTCTGTAGTTTGAGGTCTAGTTCTTTAGTCAAGTCACGGTATACCAGTGAACAATAGTCAATGATGGGAAACAGGAGAGCCTGCACAAGATGTTTGCGCAGTCTAAGGCTAGTGCTTTTGAGAGAGAGAGAGAGAGAGAGAGAGAGAGAGAGAGAGAGAGAGAGAGAGAGAGAGAGAGAGAGAGCTTTAGTTATATATATATGTGTTGAGACTTTAACGTGCTCGGACCATGCATGCTTGGGGAGAAATAATGTGTACACAGGATTTCACAATAAAACACTATTTATTGATAACACCTCAAGCTAATCATCCATTGATGATACAACGTAGTCAAGCTATTATATGAGAATATAATTAGTATAACAAAAGTAATCGAACAGACAAGCTAAAACGCGTGTTGACCGCTCGAGTGCACAAGTCGAAGTAAGCGCCGCCGTCGCACAGCGACGTCGGCGGTGACCGTCTCGCGGCATAGAGAGGGGAGAGTTGAGTCGCGTAGCTCTGCGTTGGGCCTGCCGTCTCTAGCAAGCAGACATCTGCTCGCTTATATCCAACACTCCCTCCCGAGCAGATTTCTCTTGCTCGGAATCGACTGCATCCAGCCTGTGCAGTACTATTTGTATTGTCTTCTGAAAGGAAGCAAAAGTCATGGTTATTTGAGTTTATGATATAGCAATAAGTCAGCCTTGCATACAATTCAAAAGAAAAACCCCTTGTGAATATGCTGGCTATTTATTTCTTCCAGCAATCACTCGGCTTCTTTAATTCAATTCAAACCATCCAGCTAAGTTTAATCAAATTTTTGCCAATACGTTCTCGAGCATAGTATTAAACTTGATCAAATGTCTCAGCCCTGCCATGCAGCTCACTTGTTGATAAGCCTCAGGGACATCATCATCCTAGAGAGTCATGGGGAAGAAGAATAGTAAAAAATCAGATCAAGCATATAGAATATTTCAAATTCAAACTTAGAAAATTGTAGATATAATATCTCCTGGCAAACTTTGCTTATACACACTAGGGCTACGCACTCTGCTTAACAAGTTTACAGAGCTGTGTGAGACAGTGATGCGTTCTCTACTTATCACTAACTGTATTACGATACAATTTGATTACAAATCCATTTGTAAATTCGAGCAGATACGGACAATAAGACTAGCTAAGAAAACTTTTGGTAAAAGTGACTGAGAATCTACAACTTTCCTGTAGAAAAACCAGCTTGTTCAATATGCTCTCGAGCTAAGTATTGTTTACGCTTCTGTCTCAGTTAAGTTCAATACCCACATAAGTATCTAAGTTATCGATTTCTAGCTCAAACTGCAATTTAATTCCATCCAACTAAATTTTGTCCTACTTGTTTATGTCATGTCTGGTTATCACTATTATCTTTGTAAATCAGTAGTTCAAATACTTGTCTCTTTGACCAAGAAGATAGAGAAGATTTTTACATGAAGCTTTCGGACTTGAATTATTTTATTGAATGTTACTAGGCACATCAAATCTTACAAACTTAATTTTACCTAGTTTCAGTTGAACAGTAAACACTCGCAGTATTTCTATATCACTTCACTACTAATCGTTTACAAAGTAGTTGCTTAAACATCAAGCTGCTGTACTTTGNCAGTAAACACTCGCAGTATTTCTATATCACTTCACTACTAATCGTTTACAAAGTGGTTGCTTAAACATCAAGCTGCTGTACTTTGAAATCAAACTTCTTTGGTATAGGTCATACTAATCAGAATAGTTTTAAACACTTGATTTTAATGCATATATTTGACTTCATGTATGAGTTTTTATCTTTGAAACCTTTTATTAGAAACTGAACCATGTCACTGTCACTATTGTTCAATCCAACTTTCTTTTTAAGTTTTCATTCTGAAATAATAATATTTGGCTTTTGCCTTTCGAGCTTAATGATACATCGATGACAAACCAACTTTTATTTTTCCTCTGCTAACACAGATTTATCTCCAACTATTTTTCCTTATTCAATCTTGTTATCTGTACCAATAGTCAGTTCATATGAGTTTGGATCATTTTATACAGTCGCAATACATTTGCCCTGTTCTTGTTTTGTAGTAAGTTTAAGTTTACTTCAACCTTACGTGACGCTATCAATTGTCCGATTTCTCCCTCCGTTTCTAATATTTACCATTTTCTCCCTCCGTTTCTAATATTTACCATTTTCTCCCTTCGTTTCGAAGATCAAAACCTCATTCTCCGTATCAAACTTATTAAATATTTTGTATTTATCCCCAAATTCAAATTTCTGTCAGCTCAGATTTGATTGTACAACTTTTACGTTCCAGCTAAAGTTCAAAATTTGAATTACTGTTATAAGTATGATGTCATCTCAGTAATGCCGTTATTTTCAGGTATATATCAGGGATGGTGAACTTTAATTTAATTTCAAACTTATTAATACATCCGACATCTAGCTGCACCGAAAGTAACACATTTTTCGAGCTTTTGACAATGCCAATTTTAATCAAATTCTGCAAGGAACGTTTTCTGTTCTATTATCCAGCTACTTTTATCATATACTGCCTGAATAGGGCGAATTTCTTTGACGCATGTTATGTCTCTTCAATATAAGAACTCTTTCATCTATGAACTCTGTATTTTCTTTGAATGTATCACTCAAAAAACATTGCTAAATGTATCTACAATACAAACTAAAAATCATCAATTCAATAATAATTATTGAAACTAAAATCTTTCAAGATTTTCATGATAATTTCTATGTACTAAATTTTCTGACTTGACGAAAATACTTTCATTAATTCACAATCTGTGCTTTAAAAGAAATTGACTCATCCAAACTCTTTATTCCAAATCTCAATTATCTATCAAAGTTTAAATAGCTAGAGCATAGCTCATTGCTTTATCTAATCCAGCATTCAAAGTAATTTGCATAAATTTATCAGACTTATTGCTTTTATGAACCCCATAAAACTCTATTTATTTTCCAGCTTGGAGATTTTCTCTTTAGTTTCAAGCTTATGTTGTCGATTGTTCAGTTGCTTGTTATATGTTGGATCTATAATCGAGCTTAATTGCTTCGCTAACATCGAGCATATTTTTCTTATTAGAGTTTATACTATAACGAGTTGCCTTGTGTGCACTCGTTACGTCCCTCTCTCCCCTATACTATATGATCATACTATAATAAACATTCCATCTGTAAATATTCTTGTGTATAACATTCCTTTCAGCAGCAGGTAAGTGAGAGGAGCAGACAGCCATACTACACACAGAGAGAGAGCCGCGCGTAGTGTGTATGTGCGTGTGGCGCCGTCTGAGAGAGAGTGAGAGAGAGAGAGAGAGAGAGAGAGAGAGAGAGAGAGAGAGAGAGAGAGAGGGAGAAAGATTGCACTGATCACGCGGTCGCGTCTCGCGCCGCGACACTTAGGAGTTTACCGCCGTACAGTACAGTCGTGCCGATACTGCCTCTTTGTTTCCGTGGTTGCGCTTGCTTTTAAGCGAGAGATATCCGTGTGCGCGTGCGTTCATCGTCCAGAGGACTGCTGCTGCGTCCTTGACCAGAGACTTCGTGTGTCGCCGGAATCATCAACACTCGACTTCTTGCTGCACCCGGCCACACACAAGGCTTTGAGGCGTCCGTCCTGCTGTCCAGCGTCGGGCCCTGGTCATCCGTCCTGCGTCGCTCCGGTCAAAGCCACGAGGCATTTATCGAGTTCCACGAAGCACTTCTGTAAGTACCTGCCCGATCGCAATACTCTCTCTCTCTCTCTCTCTCTCTCTCGGCATTATTCGCTCTACTCCGTCTCTCTTACTCCGCGCTGCTTTTGTACTGATTTCTAGTCGTTACATAAAGAGAAACTTTGCTACTACTCGGCTTGTGTCACTTTGCTCCTGACTCTGTCCATTCCCATGCGATTCACTCTTAGTTTATCTCGCGAACTAGCTACGTAGCCAAATTACTCACGACGCCTCCGCGGGCTCACGTGCACGAGGACGTGCACCTACAGCATACTGCGCTACGGGCCAGGCTTCGTACAGCCTTCAAGAAGCCTGCATCTAGCTGCTTTTATATCCTCTCGCTTCTTTATCGTTGTTGGATCATAACCACCGATTATTTATACACGGACATTAAGAACCCCGTTATAATACTTTTTTCATGACGTACATCACACTGAGATAAACTACGCAACAATTTAATTTGTTTCAAGCTGTTTTTCCCTCCATTCCAACTGTTTGTTTTACGCTCCATCATCCAGTGTAGTTATTTGTACATTCTAGAGATTACAGTTCTTACAGACGACAATTTTCCAGATAATGACTTGACAGACTATGTTGTTCAGACTCAATTGAACAATCATCAGTAGCGTAACTCGGACCGTTACTTACTCCCTCCGAATTGATAATCACGGAAATATACGAATTCGCACATTAAATATCAAGCTTTTCAGTATCATCATTGATTTGAAAATCAATTTTGAGTTGATACTTGCACTACACCACTTCTTAATTTTTCCAACGAGCCAACTTGAATTCATGTTTGGATTTTAAAATAGAAATACTATCAGTTTTAGGATCTTTCAATTTCTTTGTCGTTATTGGCCTCGGCCTTGACTTCCATCAAAGTTAGACTTCGCAATCGTATTACAGCCTGATGCGCTATCAATTTTACATTTCGTATTCCGAATACAATGATCACGCCGACAATAACAAATACGAGAAATCGAGCCTTTTCTGACTTTCATATTCTTAAACAAACTTTTCAAGCTGAGATTTTCGAGTGAACGTAACCGAACTAAACATGCATTTCACATCCTTGCATCCAAAGCACATCTTCCTTGCTTCGTGTATTTATGCTTGTGGTACCCTTCATTGTCGTAGTAGAAAATCATCCTTCCAAGATGAAAATACTTGGTTTGTTTAGGCATAAACAACATCATCTAGAGAGATGTCCAGCTTTCCTGTTAAATATTGTAATATTTAAGAATTCATTGTTAACGATTTCTAGTAGCTATTTCATTAAGAATCTGTGTTTCTCCAACAAAACGTGGATTTTTGACAGTGATTTCAAGGAATGTTATTATTTTTCAATCAAATGGATATACTCAGTAATAAATTATATAATCGAGCTCTATATTATCAAACTTATCTTCTAAAGACTGAGTTCCGTTTATACCTCTTTCCTCGAATTACACATAATGCCATATAACCATTTTCTCAGGAGAACTGTATTTGAATTTCAACAATGTCACTTTGTTTTGTTAGTTTGAGTTTATCAAGCATATGAGACAAATCACGAATGTCTACCAACTCAAAGTAGCATGACATCAATTCTATTTATAATAAATTTTTCGAACATAATCCAACTTAATTCAGTCGAACTTTCGAGCACATACGATTGACGGATAAATTGCATAGAATCAATTACAAATAGTCAATTTTAATATTAAACAATTTAAGAAAGAAAGAGAAACACGTCCAACTTAACTGTTCATTTTTACTCTTTACAGACACATTCCCATGAACTGTTTCTTATTTAATTTTTCCTGGACTATTTTTAAACTATGTAATTTCTACTCACGTTATCCAATCCGTCATTGTAATTTGAATTTATGCTCGTTACCAGTTCAATCCGTTGTGCTCCTATTTTTGTTGCAGTTGTCCTCTCGACAGGCCATTTTGTTCCACCAAAAAGCGAGCATTCGACAGTCACTCAAGGAAGTTATTTTGGGCTGAATGTATTCGTACGCTGACCTATTCCTTGAAATCAGCAGTCCTTCCTCATTGAGCTTGTTCATTATATCTAAAAATTGAACAATATTATTAAAATGTGATAAATTGAATTTTCAATATCAGTATCATTCCTATTTGATACATAATCGAGCTTCCGTTTTCCAACTTATCTTGAACAAAATTGTTAAAAACAAAATTTGCTGAATCCAAATGATTGCTATCATTTTGTTTCTTGTTCACACAACTTATTATCATGTTCTTCTCTAACTAAATATTCCAACTATGTGTCCTCAGCCTTAGACGGATTTTTAATTTAACAGATCCAAATCCAGTTTTATGTTTTTATGCAATCATAACTGGGGTGGGTTTCACACCTTGCAATTACAATACAAGTTTTCCAACATTTCGAACTTATTGTTTTCAACAATATCGAACTGATCGCCGGCACACCGTTAGGCTCAATCATATTTCATACTGACCGAGTTTCTTTATACTGGCTTAAAGAAAAATCCTTAGCCGAAGCCACCTCTTCAGCTCCTTTTCTGCAGATTTCGTTTCACACTTACTCCAGCTTTAACTCCCTTACAGAAAAATCATACTTAAGCAATTTCAATTTTATGAGCAAATGTTCAGTTAACGGACAATAATTAAAAGAACAATGCTGATTGCTTGGATTTTCCACGATTAAATGCCTACGCCTCTGACGAACAACAATCAAAAGAATAGCATTTTATCACAGGAGGCAATGTTGTATGGAGCAAATGTTCAGTTGATGAACGACAATCAAAAGAACAATGCTAATTGCCTAACTCATCTCGTGACCTGTGATTTCACAGCACACATATTGTAGCAGCAACAACATACACTACACTGCAAGTACTGGCCAGCACAATAATTTGGATCTGATATACACACGTTTACGCATATACATGTACGCTGTAACGTGGCAGTCCGACTGCACGTTACAAAGCGCGCGAGAGACGCCGCGTCGGTAAGAGAGCGCCCGACTCCCGCGGCGGAGCGCCCATGCGAGCGAGTGCGGGAGGAGAGAGTACACTCGGCGAACGCGCGCGGCGCTGACTCGCGGGCCTCGTGTGCCGACCGGTGGGGAGATTCTTGTCCCTTTCGCTTATCAGCCTCGGCCGAGCTAGGTTTCTCTCTCTCTTCGCTCCGCCTGACACCGTTCTTCCCGTTGGCGGCAAACTCCGCAGCCCAAGGAGTGGATTGGAGTCGACGTCCCGCATAAAAAAAGTAAGTGGTGTCAGTGCGGTCGTTTCAATATTCGCGAATCGAAAAGTGCGCGAGTGCATAAGATCGTCGCGAACACGTGCTTATCGCGGCGCAGTCTTGCAGGTTGCGACGAAGGAAAATGGCGCCGTCCCGCGACCACGTGCCAGGATTCGCGCCTGGTGCCGCTGTCGTGTTTTATCGCTCTCGAAGATTTCGCTCTCGTGATTGTTGCTCGCGTGCAACAATCAGCTATCGTAAATCCCGGCCCAGCTATCGTTCTCGGGCGTCCAGCTAACGTTTCCTAGTCAACTATCGTTTAATCCAGCTATCGTATCCATTTCCGTCACTCAGCTATCGAATCCCTTGTTAATTTAGTATCGTACTTAACTCCTTGTTCCCAAGCTATCGTATAGTCCTCAGCTATCGCTTCCGTCCTGGTATAGATTAATCGCTCTCGCTTCCGCTCTCGCTAGATCATAAGGTTTGCGCAGACAGCCTCATGCGAGATGGCTGTCTGATATCCGATAGTTTAGATATTTATTATGAGTCGGTAATGCGCGGATGCATTGAGTTGGAGTAGGTTAGTAGCTAGACGTGTGTCGGGGCAGCGGGTCCCTGTGTAGTGTGTGTGTGCGCGCGTCACGGTCGCGGCAAGGTTGCCGGCAAGCGACTAGGAAAAGAGTTGGCGCGCGGGCGGTAATAACGTGTTGAAAATTCGGCCGGGGAGTCGCAAGCCCGTGAGAGCACGTCGTGACGGACGCGCCGATCGTCCTGGCCGGCGGACGTTTCGGAGAGGCGAGGCGAGTGTTTCGCCCGCATCGGCAAGTCGGCGGTGTTCGCGCTGACGAGCGCGAGCACGGCGTCGATTGCGCGATGGGCACGGGCAAATCCGTCGGCGAATTTTACGTGGGGCCGTTTCGCGCACTCGGATGGGATAATCGCGGCGACCTTGCCGTGGGCCGTGGACAAGCGAGCGGCATGCGAGCCGCGGAGTGGGATGTGTGAAGTCTCGGCCAGCGGGCCATGTGAGAGACGGAGTGATTAAAGGCAGGATGCCGTAGTGTAATAAGGTTCAGAGATTTGAGAAAATAAATGAGTACGTAAAAGCAAAGTCAGCAACAGCCAAGTCAAGCGTTATTATCCCACGACCCTGACTCCCGGCCTTTCCCAACGATAAGCTAGCCGAGCTTAGATTTCTCACATCGACAGGCTTTGACACGTGGTGGCCTCTCAAGGAAAGAGGATCTTAGGTCCCTGGCATTCCAATGCCTGGCGCCCTGAGCCGCGGCGGCTCGCCACCACGTATGAATCGAGGCCTGTTCGGTTGCACGGTCGAAAAGAAACCTAGGCTTCTCCTAGCGTTTCAACGCAAATACATATATACACGCACGTATGCACATAAAGCATGCTATTTGAATTTCGATATGTACATATTTATTTGGAAACGTTTCAATTTTTCAAGCTGTCAAATTTATTTTCTTCTAGCTTTGATCGATCTCACTCTCGTCCCTCTGGACATCACAAAACCTTCTTATAATTCATCTGTCAAGATAATTATGTTGTTTTCTCTGAATGTCTCTCAGAAATTCCCAATTCAATATCCTGAATTGGCAGTTATATGACACTCATATGTACTGCACTTTATACTGTTCTTTATTTAATTCATTAAATCAAGCATAATAATAATTTTTATTAAAATAATTTTAAATCAAACTAATGTTCATTTCAATTTCGCCAAACTATTGACTTTGACAATTTTGTGATTTTCCAACTGATTTAAACTTTAGTCAAGGCATCGTTTGTTTTAATTTCACAAATTTTCCATAAACCATCAGTGCGGCGCGACACGATTCGAACAGCGTGCATACATATATCGTGCATGTATACTAGTAAATTGTAACGTCAAGCTGTCATAATTTTACTTAGTTATACACTAGCAGAGTATCAGCCTAAGCGCGGTTGCGATCAAGCTATGGCCAAGAAGCAACGCTCACGCTCCCTCCGTCAAGCTTATAGGAACGCCGTGGACACNGGAACGCCGTGCACACATATGTGCAAATCCGCGGCCGTGTGGAAACAACTTGCATTTGGAAGTTGAAAATTGAAAATCGAGGGCACACCTACCAGACTGATATTTTCCGGTTCTATAGGTCGTCCGGAGTGTAAAAAAGCCCGCGTGCACGCCCGATCGCTTGCCATACTTTTTTGCCGGACACTTTAAATTCTCTTATAGGAATTTAACATGGGGAAAATTAACGAAAACCAGCCAAAGTTCGACTTTATGTCAGAAGCCGCAATCGAAAAATGTATATTTATACGTTCAAAGTATCCGAAAAAAGATTTAATTTGTGCCCCGGTGGGTTAAAAATGGTGGCCTAGAAAAAAAGTTGTCTAGGCTTGAATATAGCGAAAAATCATGAAAATCACGATTTTTAACGAAAATCCGCGTTTACTCCCATTTTTAAAATTCTTATAACTTTTGATCCGAGCGGTCAATTTCAACTATCCGGCCCTCAAATTAAAGCTCTTTTCTTCTACTTTTTTTTTTAAAATTAGATTTGCTGGTTTAATCTGCTATATATATGCCTATCAATTATGGCTTTTTTTTACCTTTATTCATCGCCATATATATAGCACATGAAACCAACAAAATGTTAATCCAATTTTCAAAAAACAAAAGTAGAAGAAAAGAGCTTTAATTTGAGGGCCGGATAGTTGAAATTGACCGCTCGGATCAAAAGTTATAAGAATTTTAAAAATGGGAGTAAACGCGGATTTTCGTTAAAAATCGTGATTTTCATGATTTTTCGCTATATTCAAGCCTAGACAACTTTTTTTCTAGGCCACCATTTTTAACCCACCGGGGCTCAAATTAAATCTTTTTTCGGATACTTTGAACCTATAAATACACATTTTTCGATTGCGGCTTCTGACATAAAGTCGAACTTTGGCTGGTTTTCGTTAATTTTTCCCATGTTAAATTCCCATAAGAGAAATTAAAGTGGCCGGCAAAAAAGTATGGCAAGCGATCGGGCGTGCACGTGGACATTTTCACGCAGTGGATGGTTCTAGGAAGCGAAAAAAATCGGTCCAGTAGGTGTGCCCTCGATTTTCAATTTTCAACTTCCAAATGCAAGTTGTTTCCACACGGCCGCGGATTTGCACATATACCAGCATCGAGTTCGCTCCGCATCTCTCTCGCTCAGCCTGTCCCACACCGACGCGAGCGCGCACGAGCGTCTATATCACGCTGTCTTTCTCACTCAAGGAAAGCAACATGGCGCCCGTCTGTGTTAACGGCTCCTCCTTCACGCGCGTTCCCGCACACTCGCATACCGCGATCTTGATGACGTCGAAAAAAAACCGACGCCACATGCCGATATGCACGTCCGAACCTGCTGCTCAACCGCGCGCAATTTCTTGGCAACGCTATGCTCATGTTCCAACAAAAATATCGACGAGGCGATTGCACACGAAAACGAACACAATTTTCCTGCAACACTCGCGATCGCGCACTTTTCAGAAATCTTGATTATTCGAGCTTTTACCTGACTAAAATATCACAAAACTACTCGAGCTGTTGGCCATTTTTAACATCGTCGAAATTAGAATCCAGCTGGGTTGAACGAGATCTCGAACTAGAGAAAATACCCACCGGCAATCTCCACAACAAACTCTTTCCTCGTCAAGACGCCGTCCGCGTCGAGGTTCAAACTTAAAATCGGGCTGCATTGGCCGAGATCTCGAACAAAGAAAATGCCACGCCGGTACTCTCCACAGCAAACTCCGCCCTCGTCGAGACGCTGTCCACGTCGAAGTCCACGTTGAACGTAGTACTTCGAACTGAGAAACCGGCTAGCACTTACAACACTTTTCACTCGCGAGTTATTTCAACCAAGCATACAAAAGTCCAGCAAAGTCTCAGCGTGCAGTGGAAGCGTGCTGGGCCCATAACCTGTTGAGACTTTAACGTGCTCGGACCATGCATGCTTGGGGAGAAATAATGTGTACACAGGATTTCACAATAAAACACTATTTATTGATAACACCTCAAGCTAATCATCCATTGATGATACAACGTAGTCAAGCTATTATATGAGAATATAATTAGTATAACAAAAGTAATCGAACAGACAAGCTAAAACGCGTGTTGACCGCTCGAGTGCACAAGTCGAAGTAAGCGCCGCCGTCGCACAGCGACGTCGGCGGTGACCGTCTCGCGGCATACAGAGGGGAGAGTTGAGTCGCGTAGCTCTGCGTTGGGCCTGCCGACTCTAGCAAGCAGACATCTGCTCGCTTATATCCAACAATATGTAATTGATTCAAAATGATTATATCCACCGAACAAAAAAAAATTGATAGATTTATATATGAAGTAAAAACAATTATGATATGAAGCAATACATAATGTTGAAGGAAGCTACGTGCCAAAGAATTGGCAGCGGTTTTTTTCATGTATAGTAGACTAGTCCTTATTTCCCAAAGTGCTTAGAACCCCGTTCCAGACTCAGAAATCGATTGTTATCACTAAAAACTTAGAAAAACACCCAAAAATTCTGTCGGCATAGTGATTTAACCTTGCCACTTTTCAAAAAACCGTTCTTTCCCATTTTTTAAAGCATTTTCATAATTTTCCAGACTTACGTCGTCAGAATAGTTTTTAGAATCTTTAAACACACTTATAGTTTTGGTTTGAGTGAAGCAAAACATTTTTGTGGAAATTTTAGAGCTAAATATATATTTTTAATGAAAAATAGCTTTTAATAACTCGAGAAAATGTTTAAAAATGTGTTTTTTTTGCGTTCATAGAGATTATGGATGCTCTAGTACTATGCCAGATTCAAATAATATATTTTATCAGAAACTGGAGCTCAAGGCCTTTAATTTCGTTTTTGCTTCCTCCTCAAGAGGAAGCTTTGTAATAGTAAAATTTTCAGTTTTGCTAATACTTCGTGGAAACGCATTTGGAGGTGTTTGGAGTACAAATCATACGTTTTTATAAAATTTCCGTGCGGATGGCTGTGTGTATGTGTGTGTGTGTGTGTGTGTGTGTGTGTTGTGTGTGCTTGTTGTGTGTTGTGTATGTACCGTGATAACCCGCCATAATTTTGGAACCAATGCGACGGATCGTAAACAGATTTGACATGCCATATTTTCTAATTCGGATAATTAGGTCATTTGTTTTCATAATTCTGTCATTTTATGCATATATAGCCATATTTCTATTTTGAAAAAATATTTTTTGCTTTTATAAATGAATATTTATACAATATATTCAACAATAGTGTATCTAAAAAAAACATAAATTTGTCTACCTTTCCCGCCAGATTTTCTAGATTGTCTGATCTGTTCATTTTTTATGATATAAAGGTAATTTTTCGATAAACATATATAACTAAAAAAATAAATAGTTGATGTTTTGAAAAATTCATGACAATAAAAAACAACGATATCTACTAGTTGTAAAAATTTTAAGCAATTTGTCGAATAGTTTTGAGATAAAAATAAAAACTAAACAAATGTTTTTTTATGTCGTACGATTACGGGAGTAAAAAGGTTAAATTGAGTTGAAATTTTAGGAAAAGATTGATCTTTTGATCACTTCGCTAGTTCTTTTTGTAGCTCATGAAACATTTTAGTTTAAAATATTAAATTCAAATTCTTCAACTCTACCCTGTATACTCTGTGTGACTGAACATTATTATTTTTGTTAAACCATAAATTTGATAATTAAAGCTTAGTATATTTTGAGAGTTTTCATGTTTTTATAAAATGTCCGTGCAGATGGTTTTCTGTGTGTTGTGTTGTTGTGTGTGTGTGTGTGTGTGTGTGCTTCATGCGTGCGTACGTATACTGTTATAATTCTGGAACTACGTGATCGATCGTAATAAGATTGGACGTGCATATATGTTTTCTGATTCTGAATTCGGGTAAATTTTCTTTTAAGATTTAGACTATTTTATGACCATTTCATGGCCATTTTTCGATTTCTGAAAAAATATTTTTGCTCTTATTTATGATATGATTTATACAATATATTCAACAATAGTGTACCTAAAAGACTGCTACCCACAAGGTTGGAATATATACTGATACCCATAAGGTTGGAATCCACCTTAACCCCCACTCCCCTGATACCCCTCCCCTACAAGTGTCTTCCTAAGCTATCCTTTTAGTATCGAATAGTAGCGAATATTTAAATCAAAGAATGAGTTGTTTGTCCCATGTAATTAGTATGATAATAGTACAAAAGATCTTGCTTAACAAAAGTAAACCCAAAATAAATCTATTCGAACATTTATTATAGCTTCGAGTACATGAGATAAAAAATTGTACATTTAGCTTGGCATCGGTGATTAGGGTCAAAATATCAAGTTAATTAAGGTGATAACACAGTACAGATTATTTAAACTTATTCATCAGGTTTTAGCATTTCCAAAAAGATTAAATATCGATACTTTTCGATTTTGTTATGTATGTGTGTGTATAGCGCCCGTTCCGCAGTATTAGTGTATATGCGCGATTGGTAATGGTGTGAGAGGAGCAGAGAAAGGGGTGCGCAAGACAAGCGGCGCAGTGGCGCGCTACCCTCAGAAACGTAGCAGCCTTAATGGCACCTACATCTACGATACATACTTGTCAGCCGATCTAAATAAATCTGAAGCATCTTCGCAATTGTTTGAGTTCTCTTTTATTGTGCTTCCAATCCTACGAACCTTTTCCTACGCACGGATATAACAAGTTGGCGACGAGGATGGTTGGAAGCACATGATTTTTCGATTACAAAATCTACGACGACAAAAGCCACGTGGTTAGCTAAACTACAGTGTTGCGGCCCATACAATAATCCACTTAGTACACTGAGTGAGAAGAAAAGTGTCTTCGTGCTTTTACCTACAAGTGCGCAGCTTACGCCTACAAGATGACTAATACAACTACGGGAACTTCAACAACCACGACCAGTGCCGTCACGACAACTGCGTCTACAAACCTACAGTTAAATATTGAGAATTTTACATAAGGTGAAATGAAATGGGACCGGTGGATTCAAAGACTAGAAATCGGTTTCTCATATTACAGTATTCCCGAAGAGAAAAAAGTGATGTGTCTATTGTTTCATTTAAGTGCGAAGGCGTTCGATAGTTTTTGTGATTTTACAAACGGTATAGTATCTTTAACTCTAACTTGGAGCTGAAACAAAAGCTGAAAACTCTGTTTGCTCCAAAAGCCATCGAAATCGCAGAAAATTTCAAATTCTACAATCGTAAGCAATTACCAAATGAAGACATCAGTATGTTTACAAACTGAATAGTTTAAGCTTACAGTGTAATTTCGGTGAATTCAAAACAAAAGCACTGCTAAACCAATTCGTTGTGGGAGTTCGTGACACACGTTTACAAAGACGACTCCTGGAAACGGCCGACCTTACGCACGACAAGGCCGTTCAGGCAGCAATCGCTATGGAGTTAACGGATAAGGAAGCCAATACAATCACACAGAATAATAACGCCACCGTCCATGCCTTACACACGGACAGGAAAAATGTGCCTAATCATCAGAAAAATAAAAATAAGTACAGTAAAACCTCGACTCCGAAACAAGGAAATCCGCGCGAGAATACGTGGAACAAACCAAAGTGCTACAGATGCGGCAAAATCGGACATAAAGCAAACATCTGCAGAATCGATCTGAAAACGCTGACGTGTGATGTCTGCAGTAAAAAAGGTCATGTAGCCGATGTATGCTTAAACCGCCGCGCCAATGCGAACCACGTCGATGAAGACTACAGTGAATCCGACAGTGATGGAGAAATGTTTGATTTTCACACGATCGATGACATAAATCAGTTGGAGCAAGTTGAAGATCGAGAGAAGTTTTTGAAAACTCTACAAGTCAACAACGTCGCCGTGACCTTCGAGATCGACAGCGGAGCGGCTGTATCCATCATGTGGGACAATGACGCACAACGGCTCTTCAAGGGTTCTAAGGTGCATCACACTAAAACTAAGTTAATCGCATATCGTAAAACGCGAATTCCAGTTACGGGCTACATTACGGTGAATGTGAAATGTGCGAGTGCGATTTTTGAGGTAAACTTATATTCAACTACAATAGAATGCCCTCCCATTGCAGGCCGCGAGTGGCTACCTAAATTGATACGAGCGGGAGGTGCGGAACAACTTTTCGATAATACACCGCAAATTTGTAACATTGAATGCGAACAGGATAGAAAAAAACGCGTAGATAAGTTACTTTTGACTTATCATAATTGTACAAAGAAGGACTTAAGTAAAATCACGGGCATCAAAGCCACTCTGACTCTAAAAGAGAATACACGTCCGGTTTTTCTTTTTAGCGTCCTCTACCTTTCAAACTTACTCCGTTAGTAAATAACGAATTAGACCGTTTAGAAACAGCAGGTATCTTAATTAAAGTAAATACGTCAGAATACGCGACTCCTGTTGTCCCTGTTTTAAAATAAGATAAAACGGTATATCTGTGCGGCGATTACAGTGTGTCAGTAAACCCTAACCTCATAGTAGACGAACATCCGTTGCCAACTACTGACGAAATGTTCGTATCACTTGCTGAGGAGCATAGATGTTCCAACGAGTGCTACAAATGTTTTTCATCGCCACCATGTAGCCTGACAGAAAATCTCATAGAATGTAATAACTGTTTACGATTAGATTTTGGCAACATTTGTTTGAATAACCATGCCAAAATCGGATCATATAATAGGAACAGTAATGTATGTAGTAAAATAAGACTTTGTCAAACTTGTTTTAAAATAGTTAAAGGAAATAAAACACATAAATGTGGTGTATCTTTTTGTAGAACATGTAAATTACGATTACCTATTAGACATCTGTGCTACATACAACCAATCAAACGACTAGACCGTTCAAAACCAATCATGTTTTTGTTTTATGACTTTGAAACGCAGCAATCTCTCCCGATGCTAGGCGACGAAGAGAAAAAAGTACATGTTCCAAATTTGTATGTTGTACAGCAGGTATGTACAGATTGTATAAAGATCGAAGATATTTCAATTAGATGTGAGATGTGTGGCATTCGGGAATACGTGTTCGATCGTGACCCGATAAAACAACTTGTTGATCTTGCATTGGCACCAAGAGAGCGATTTCAAAAGGTCATATGCATAGCACATAATTCTCAAGGATTTGACGCGCAATTTATATTCAAATATATTGTTGAGAAATTCAATCAAGATCGAGTCGTGCCATCGGTTGTCATGAATGGCTCAAAAATAATTTTAATGGAGGTTCTAAAAGCAAAGTTGATTAATAGTTTAAATTATTATCACATGTCTCTAAGCGGCTTACCGAAAGCCTACGGTTTACCTGAAATAGAGAAAGGTATTTTCCTACATTTATTCAATACTGCGGAAAATCAGACTTACGAATGTCCTCTACCACCCCTTGACTCGTATTCTCCAGATACGATGAGTAGCAAGGAACGAGAGCAATTTTTAAAGTGGTACGATAAACAAGTGCAAGATGGATACGTATTTAATTTCCAAAGAGAAATTTTAAAATACTGTAAACAAGATGTGACCATTTTGAGATTAGCGTGTTTAGCTTTCCGCAAAACCTTCATGAAATTCGATGTAGATCCTTTCAGTGAATGCACAACTATAGCCTCTTCTTGCATGCGAATAAAGAAATTCTTGAAAAAGGATCCAATTGGTATTATACCACCTCGTGGTTATAGATTGACAGATAATCAGTCTGAAATTGCTATACACTGGCTCCCCTGGATGGAGCACCAAGTTCTTCATCGCAACATCGAGCATGCGGGGCGAGGACAGGAAAAAAGACTGCCAGAAAATATCGTGGTTGATGGCTATTGTGCACCGCAAGCCGAAGATAATCACCGTGGTATAGTGTTACAGTTTCACGGCTGTTTTTGGCACGGTTGCCCTCAATGTTACAGAATAAACAGAGATACAAAAATAGCGAGCAGTCAGTCGATGGATGATAGATACGAGAGAACATTGGGAATTAGTAATAGATTGAGATCAGCCAATTATCAGTTAATTGAAAAATGGGAGTGCCAGTTTAATCATGAGATCTCGCAAAATGAAGAACTCGGTCATTTTATTAGTGAAAATGTGGCGAATGTAAGACGAAAGCCACTTGACCCACGGGATGCATTTTTCGGTGGGCGCACAGGTAACACAGTCAAGGTGTTTGATTGTCAGGGTCAAGAAAAGATCAAATACGTTGATGTGTGTTCACTGTACCCATTTATTTGCAAACGTGGTGTCTACCCCATTGGTCATCCGAAAATTTATGTTGGTCAAGAGGAGTGTAAATAGTTGATAGGTATCGAAAACGACATTACACAAGTTAATGGATTGATTGCATGCGATATATTACCACCGCAAAATTTATATCATCCTTTATTACCGGTAAAAATGCATAGTAAATTGATATTCCCATTGTGCCGGACATATTGCGAACAAATGATTCAAGAAGACTGTCCTCGTCAAGATCATGAAGAGCGTCTTTTGCGAGGAACATGGGTGTCGGAGGAAGTAAAAGTGGCTGTCACATTGGGCTACGTTGTCAAAGCTGGTTATGAAATTTGGCAATACGAAATGACTCAGTACAACCAGAGGGAACGTCAAGGTGGTATTTTTGCCGAATACATCAACGAGTTCTTTTCTCAAAAGGTTGCAGCGTCGGGATACCCACCAGACTGCATCACAGAGGAAGACAAGGAGCGCTACATCAAAGCATTAGAAGATGAAGAGGGAATAAGTTTAAATAAAGATGATATACGTTTAAATGCCTGATTACGAACTCTGTCTAAATTCTCTGTGGGGAAAGTTTGGTCAGCGTGAGAACTTGACGAGAACGTTTGTTGTAAACAACCAAGAGACTTTGATAAATTTACTTACCAGTGCTGAGGTAGAGGTTAACGGTATTTTCAACCTTTTACCTGTTAATGACGAAACCCTCTACGTCAATTGGTGTTATAGAGACGAGGCTCTGACATCTTCGCTATCATCGTCGATGACAAACGTGGTCCTCGCTGCTTTTACAACGACACAAGCACGTCTCAAACTGTTCGAATATCTGCATGCTTTGGGACTCCGAGCAATCTATTACGACACTGATTCAGTATTTTATGTTAGCAAAGGCGAAAGTGGCGAGTACGAGTTACCAATTGGTACGTCATTGGGTAGTTTGACGGACGAGTTAGCCGACAAGGGTATTGGGACATACATCACAAGCTTTCTGTCGGGGGGCTCAAAATTTTATGCATACAAATGTAGAAAACCAAACGATGAAGAGGACTGTGTGTGCAAAGTAAAAGGTATTCGTCTGAACTAGACGAATAGTCAGCTAGTCAATTTTGACACGATTCGAGCGATGATCACCTCTCCAAACATGGAAATAGTGTTGACTAATAGCGCTATACGTAAGACGGTATTTCACGACGTTATTACACAGGACGAGACCAAAACATACAAGCCTGAATATGGCAAACGAAGATTTGTGAGATTAGATAAAAGTTACCCATACGGCTATAAGAACGAGTCAGCGGCAACTGACGATTTACAATGATATACATCGAAACCCTGTATACAGATGGCGTTACGAAAGAAGCTGCTCATTGGCCAAGCATCTTGCTGGTTGAGTGTGACACACCTTCATTAACCTGATTGGTCATGATTCGTAGCCAGCGAGCTGATTGGACATTTGTACTGTCGACACTGATGGTGGTGGTAGTGGTGGTGGTGGTGGTGGTAACAACGATGGCGCTAGCAACGGTCTCATCTATATTTAAGCAAGAGCGTTCACTCTAAAAATTATCAGTATTTGACCAGCTACACGACAAAACGTTAAAGGAAATTATTTGCTGAATTAAAAAAGTATGTATATCAAGAATGATTATTACGATCATATGAATAATATAATAATATTGTTGTATATTATATTAGATGGATTTAGAACGTCTCAACAAGATTGCTAGCGGTGGGTACCTTCCCAGAAAGAAAGTATCCGAGCTGGAGATTGACCGTCATCACATGGTAACGTCACTGAAAGAAGTCAAGACACGTTTTGGTTCGAAGATTGTGGCAGTCCTAGACGAAGAATTCCAAATTTTTCTTCCCTCCCGGGTATCTTCTGTACTGATCAAGGACACTGAACTGTTTAACAGTTTAGGTGCTCAAGCTAATAAACTCTGAGCTAATACTGGTGAGGGTTCTATACTAAAGACAGTTCAAACACCCGGTTACTTCATGACTAGATTGGATGCTGAGATGAATAACATACTAAATTCGTCTACTTACAAAAGTGATTGAGAAAAATGGGGTCAATATCGGACAGTACTACAGCGATATCTTCAATTTAAAGATGTTGATAGCAACAATAAGATTATGAAGAAGGAGGAGAAAGATAACCAAGAGCAACGTCAAATGAAAAAAAATGACTACGACGAAGACGACAACGGCGATGGAAATTATGATGACAACGAAATATAGAGGGCCGAAGAAGAGGATCGGGTGGATGCAGGTATCATAGAGAGTGTACCTGTAAAGTTCAGACAGAAAACTGGTCACGTATTGCGTAAATTACGAGTTAGTGGTAACATTACTTGGGATGCGAACATCGTCGTGACAATAGGTGGTGTTCGTATACACAATGCCAACATGATCGATCTGATAAATGATACTATGAGGAATAGAAAATGCTCACCACCATTTGGTCATACTCAATTTGTCGTTGCTCTTCGTGAATCATTTATACCAAGAGAATACATCGGCAATAATCGCGTTTGGAATAACATGATAGCTAGTGCATCGGGTGTTGATCTATCTAGAAATTCTACACCAGTACCGCCAGGTGGTGCTAGCGGTGCTATGCTGCACCAGATTTTAACACCAGGTAGCTTCAATCGTCTATTTAGTACACCACGTCGTCGTGCTGAGAGTGGTAGTCGTGCAAGCACCAGTGCTGTCGACAGCGAAGCAGACGAAAGCAGTAGTGGTGTAGCAGCGCGAGTGCTAAAGCGAAAAAAAAGTACAGTCGTGGGCCAAGCGAGTGCGAAAAAGAAAGTAGCCGTATCCAATTCTGAAGTTGCATCATGGCGGCGATTGAGCGGGAAATTCAGCCCGAGCAAGAGACCCAATACTCCGTCAAAGAAGACGAGGAACAAGAACGAATGAGTGTGAAAAATAGTGCACTGGATGAATTGATTGATCTACTACCGTTTGAAATGCATGTACTCGGATACAAATTCTGTGGTCCGGGTACAAAACTAGCGAAACGTATTGAACGTGGTGAAGTCGGCATCAATCCGTTGGACGAGGCGTGTCGTCAGCATGATCTAGTCTATAGTGAAAAGCAAGGCAACCGACGCAAGGCTGATCGAGTTTTAGCTGAGTATGCATTTTCGCGAATGATTGCTGTGCGACGCTGTGCCTCCCAACACAGGTGCGCAACACCTAGCGCCTCCGCGTGCACTAGAATTTCTTTATTTCGCGGGATTTTACACGCGATCGCCGACGTATGGGAGTACGCTGGGGAGAGGTGGGAAACAGGAAGGAAGTCAAACACAAACAACACTTTATTCACTTTTCTGCACATGTATTTCGCCCAGCCCTTCCCTACAGCGTAATGGCATTAGCCGCCCACGCAAGGTAGCCACGCAAGGCCCGCAGATACTCGCAAACTCCGCACACACACACTCTGCCACGCTATAGTCCTGAGGCTCTCACCTCTGAACACAGCTGAACCTCGCTTTCCCTCTCTCTCTTTCTCTCTCTCTCTCTCTCTCTCTCTCTCACACACACGTACACGCGCTAGTCCCCAAGCCGTAGCCGGTAACGTCACGCAACTCTCCGTCTCTCTCTCTCGCACACACACACGCGCCAGCCGCACGGCCGGCTCTCCCTCGTCTTATTCCCTCTCTCTCTCTCTCTCTCTCTCTCTGGTTCTTCGCTACTCCGCGCGCAGGCTATACCCGACGTTGACGGCAAGCCCGTCCTGCAGCTACACACGCACAGCGTTCCCGCGCTTTCTTCGCGTCTTCGCTCTCTCTCACACACACACACTCGCGAGCACTGGCTCGACGCCTCGCGCAGATGACGTCGTGGTGTGCGCCCGCACCACACACCGACACTCTCGTC
>CM053171.1:13249821-13266646 GCA_012977825.3 Pteromalus puparum
CCAAATGCAAGGTAGCCTCGCTGGCCTCGCGGCCGCTGGTTTCCCGCTTCCTCTCGTCCTCTGTCTCTCTCTCTCTCTCTCTCTCTCTCTCTCTCTCTCTCTCTCTCTCTCTCTCTCTCTCTCTCTCGGTATATACCGATAGGTACGTGAGTAGTCGCACTGGCGGATCGCTCCGACTTTGTATACAGTTTTAGTGTATATTCACCGCTTGGTGCGGGTCTATACTATTTAAAAAGTGACCGGCCTCACGCAGGCTCCAAGTGCAGTCAACAACAAGTGCTAGACCTATTGTTTTGGAGCCAAGGAGACCGTTTTTTCACCTCGTGCTTTTCTTGAGAGGTTATGTGAGCGGCAGCGTCTGTGGGCTGGCGGGAGTCGCTGTCCTCTCTCTTTCAAGTGTTGGCAAGACTTCCAAACTAGTAGGGACTTTTCTTCCTCTCAACTGGCGCCAAAATTTGAACTCAGTCCTGTCATCAGCATCTGTCATGAGCCCAGCGACAGCAAGCAGAAGTGCGGTGTGTCCCGTGTGTAATGACGACTCCACTCCTCCGACAAGTATTTGCCCGTCCTGCCAGAGGCGTTGTCATTCGCGCTGTACGGGCAGGAGACTCGGAGGTCAGTGTGACACTTGCCGAAACAGACCCCAAACCAGAGCAGGATTGAGCAGGGCAAACACACATGTCCCTCCTGGCTCATCACAAAGTGCTACTTCGGGGACTCTTCGTGTGAAGCAAACAGTCCCGCCTACCATCAAAAAACCGCAGACACGTATGAGTAAGGACCCCCCACCATCTCGCACGCTCACGCCGGGGACTCGGGGCGAGGAGAAGCGCGAGCCGCCCCTCCATGCGCCTTCACCGGAGACTCAGAGGGAGAAGAAACGGGAGAAGCGGGAGCTGCCCCGTCTACACTACACACCTCTACTGGCGCGCAAGTCATCAAGCGTTAGAGGGGACTCTCCGGCGGCAAATTCAAACGGTAAGGAGGAATCTCATTCGGATGCACGACGTTCCACAACTAAGAATAATGTAAGCATCGACGGCACCGATTCCAGTCGTGAAGAGGAACTGCTCAACACCACGGGAGGTAGCTACGTCACGCCTATACATCCGTCGTTTATTAATAATGTATTTATTCCGCAGAGCACCCTGGATTTGTTTTTTAAACGTTTCGATATGCTGCAGGAGCAGCTCGATGATATCAGGTCCTGCATGGCTCGGAATCATGCGCCTGCCGTTTTTGCTTCCTCTTCTCCATCAACTGTTGAGGAGACGGGGAATGACCTGGCGGCGCGTATTTCGGGTCTGCAGGGGCTGGTGACAAAACAGACATCCCAACTGGAGGAGCTGCGCAAAGATCGTCAGCTGCTCCTGGAGGAAAATAGATCGGTGAAGGCTCAAATGGAGGCACTGACTCATAGTCTTGGTGCTCTGCGGGTGAAATGCGAGTGCAACTGTATAAATCATAGTGATAAGAATGGCGGTGGAGACGCCGCTGCGTCTTTGAGTGTCGGTGCCCCGTCCGATGGAGGTGGCCTCTCTCCGGGATTTTCTCGGGGATCCGAGGTTAGCCCAGGGGTTGAGGGTGCCGAGTGTTGCGAGGTCGTAATTCATGGCATTTTAGATTGCGATGTCGCTACCTCTCAGGAGGCACTAAATGACATCGGCTTCGCGGTGCTCGCTACCATCCTCCCCTCTCTGACGCGTGATGATATCACCGGCGTGCGCACTCTCATGCCTCGCGGGCGGATCGGTGGGGGCGGTGACCTCTCAGGTGGAGGGCTGCGGACACTTTCTGGTGCAAAATTGCACCCATCCTGTGTTGTCAGTTTGGCGCGTGCGGGATTGGTCGGGGATGTGCTGCGGGCGAGGCGAGCGCTCGCTAATAATTATTTAACGACGAAGGACATTAAGCCCGAAATGCTTGGCCAGCTCTCGGCCGACTGTTTGCCAGCACGTAAAATATATGTTAATGAACTTCTGCCTCATGATAAATTTCAATTGTTTAAGAATCTGAAGCCTATTGCACGGGAGTTAGGCTTCAAATATGTGTGGCACTCAGGTGGCAGATTTCTGGCTAGGCGCAGGGGAGGGGAGCGTGCGCACGTCTTCGCGTCAGCTGCTGATTTACAAGTCATTCGAACGACGTGTCAGACCGGCTCCAGGAAAGAAATACGACGGCCACTCACACCCGTGACTGCTACGGCGACAGACGACAAAGGTGACTCTGCCTCACTTGACGAACCGGAGGCAGGTCTGGCAGGTAAATCGGCAGCATCCTCGTCAATAGCGTCATCAATAGCGTCATCACCGTCACCTTCATCTCTATCATCTTCGCCTTTGTCTTCATTGTCCTCATCATCATCTCCATCAACATCATCAACAGCTCCATCGGCGTGACTGGCGAAGCCTCGTGGCAGCGGGCAGGAGGCTGGGAGTCGCCTGCGAGCGGGTTTTCTTAATGTAAACTCGATTAGATCTCGCATCGAGAGTATTCGTCTCTTTCTTGAGGAGCATCCTTCATATGACATCTTCGGTTTTGCTGAGACATGGCTGGGCTTGATCGTGGACGACAGCCTCATTCGGATCAGAGGCTTTTCGGTCATCAGGCAGGACCGCAATATAAATGGAGGTGGTGTCGCCCTGTTTGTACGTAATTGTTATAAAGTTAAAATATTGGCTTCTTCCAACACCCAGGGACCAGGTAAACCTGGCATCCCTGAGTATCTTTTCTGCAGTATACAGCGGGGCGCTGCCCCCTCCATTCTAGTCGGTGTCATCTACAGGCCCCCAAAAATACCCATGCAAAAGGACACCGATCTATTTGAGGTCCTTCGAGTTCTCTGTAGTGATTTCAGTCATAAGATTATCATGGGTGATCTGAATGCGGATCTGTTGTCCGCGACCGATGACGCTACCACCATCAGGCGTCTGTCTGAGGAATTATCTCTTCAGATAGTCCGCCATGGTCCCACGCACCTCACTTCATCATCTCGCACATGGATAGACTTGATTATGACTGACGAGAACGACACGATCCGGGACTTTAGGAACGAATGGTTACCCAGTTTCGGCAAGCACTGTGTCATAGATGTCTCTCTAGATATCTACGCTCCCACTCCGGTGAATGAGCCTTTTTCTTACCGTGACTACAGGAGCATCGAAACTAATGCCCTTGTCGACCTTTTGTCTTGCTGCGACTGGTTGACCATGAATTCCATTGAAACCGATCTGGAAGGTGCCTTGAATACCCTTAATAATAATCTAAAGCTTGCAATTGATGAGTTGGCACCCCTGAAGACAGTTTGCCCTAGAAAAAAGTGTACTCCTTGGTCTGGACCTGAGCTGAATCTACTCATCGAGAAACGCAATGCCACGCGCAGGCGTTACGAACGTACAGGTCGAGCCGATCTGCTCGATGAGTATCTGCGGCTTGTCAATGAGGTCGACATGCGTTCGGCTCAAGAGCGTGACTCCTTCCTTCGACAACAACTGTCAGACGCTCTTGATGAAAATAAAAATGTATGGAAGGTAATGCGTCATCTCGGCCTCTTACCTGGACGTAAGGAGGAGGAGTTTTTCGGTTTCACGCCGAGAGAGCTGAATGAGCATTTCGCGGGGATGTCGGCTTCGTCCCTCGAAAACATAGATGATACAATGGACACCATTTTATCAGCAAGCGAGGAGGGCTTTACCTTTAGCCCAGTCAGCATGAGCGACGTTGTCCTTGCTATTTCTCACTTTTCCTCGCAAGCGAGGGGTGTGGACGGTATTCCCTGCGGGGTGGTTGCCAAGGCTCTCCCAATAATTGGCGAATTCATCTTAAATATATTTAACTGCTCCTTCGCCCGGGGGGTCTTTCCGAGTATCTGGAAGAGGGCTCAGTTGATTGCTCTTAGGAAGAAAAGTGCTCCATCAGATGTTACTGATTTTCGTCCAATCGCTCTGCTTTGCTTCCTATCAAAGGTACTCGAAAAGATTGCCCATACCCAGATCACGGAGTATCTTGGTAAACACAAATTATTGGATCCCTTCCAGGCCGGTTTCCGTAAATTTCACAGCACACAGACAGCGTTAATTAAAGTGACCGACGACATACGCATGGCCATTGACAAAAAGAAGGTGACCCTCCTGCTGCTTTTCGACTTCAGCAAGGCTTTCGACACCATCTCACCTTCTAAACTACTATCTAAACTGAGACAGTTGGGGTTCTCGCGGGCGGCTCTCCTGTGGATAAAATCATATTTACAAGGGCGAACCCAGATGGTAATTTCAAACAAAAATGGAAATTCAGAATGGTTAGAAACCAATCTGGGTGTTCCACAGGGTTCCGTGCTGGGACCCCTGCTGTTCAGTCTCTACGTGAATGACCTGCAGGACATACTTAACGGCACTACAATTAAACACCTGTTTTACGCTGACGATCTTCAAATCTATCTGCATACCACCAAAGATAAATTCAAGGAGGGCTTGTCTCGGCTAGACGAAGCGGCATGCTGGGTCTCTGATTGGACGGAGAGCTCCGGTCTGCGGCTCAACTCCAGCAAAACTAAGGCTATATTCTTCGGTTCCAGAAAAAATGTTAACGATATCAAATCCTGGGACCTGCCTGGAGTTCAGTTGCGGGACGGAGTGATCGTCCCTTTCAGTGAAACGGTAGTAAGTCTCGGTGTTGTGCTGGATAGTAAACTCACTTGGAAACCGCAAGTGGATTCTATCACGAAAAAGGTTAATAAAGCCCTGTATTGCTTGCGGTTTATTAGGGGCTGCACCACCGAGACTCTCCGCAGAAGGCTGGTTGAGGCATTGGTTCAGCCTCACTTGGACTACTGTGCTGTGACTATCTTGGACGCGTCGGACGAACAACGTATACGTCTACAGAGACTGAGTAATTCGTGTGTGAGGTTCATTTTCGGGGTAAGAAGGGATGAGCGTATCACCCCCTACCGGAGGCGTTTAGAGTGGCTTCGCGTGGATTCTAGAAGGCTGTACTTTGAGGCCATTCTCTTATATAAGGCGATTCGTATCCAAGAACCACAGTATCTTGCATCACTCTTTAGTAAACACAAGCCACGACCCTCCAGTAGGGGGGTTCCCCCGGAATTGAGCATCCCTGCATGGCACACAGAGACCGGTGCCAAGGCCTTTCAGATACAGGGTGCTCGTTTCTGGAATGCTCTCCCTTCTGCTCTGCGTCACTCGCCATCCCTAGCGTCATTCAAGGTGGCATTGCGACGGCATCTGCTTGCTCTCGATTCTTGAGCGCCCCAAATCCACAGGCACTGGCACTCCCATCTCTCGCTTGTATATTTCTTATTCTAGTCTGACTTAGCTTTTTGGCTGTAACTGTGATATAATGACTTCGTTATTGTAATGTGATACTGCGACTTAGCCTGGTGGCTGTACTGTGATCCAGCGCAATTAGATAGGTCTATGACCAAATTGTAAACTTTGTTTTATGCACTAAATTATAATCTTGATTATCAGCGGTGTATATTCACCAAAGTATTATTTTTATTGTTATTTTCTGACGTATATTGTTTGTAAAACATGCGAATTTTTAGTACCATGACTCCGTATTGAATTTATAGCAATATTGTTGCTTTAATATTATTTATGTATTAATATTTTACTGTAAAAGTGAATAAAGAAGATCTATCTATCTATCTATCTCTCTCTCTCTCTCACGTAGACTCGACGACGGCGGCCTTCCTCTCGTTCCGTCGTCCTTCCTCTCGTGCCTGCTCGACGGAAGATGGCAGCCGGGCGGGGAAGACTCTGGATTGCAGCAGTGGCGGGCGGCTGGATGGTCGTCTCCGGGGATAGGCTCCTTCCTCGGGATGGCGGTTCAGGTCGTGATGCTGCTGCTGCTCTCCTCACACACTCTCTCTCCACACACTCGCACACTTCACACTCGCATGCGATTCTCTCTCTCGTCGACGTGTCGCGTCGACGTGTCGCGTCGACGGGATCCAGACGAGAACTGCCGAGTCACGCTGCGTTCGCGCGCTCGGCGACACTCTCCCGGCCGTTAGGGCCCGGCCGATAACGTAGTCCGATTGGCCAAGCGAGGCGCGAGACGGGCTGATTGGCTGCTCGTCTCGCGCCAGCTCGGACCGGCGAACTTCTTCCCAGAGCTCACGACGGCTGGCAATTTCCGCGAATTCCCGGGACGTAGCTCACGTCCGAGAAACGCGGGCTTCGCACACGCCGACTGTCTCTTTCTCGGCCTTATGCGTTAAGGAGAATTTGCCGCGCAAAACAGCAACACACGTTTTGCGTAGCTGCGACGTTTGCAACGTCGCAGCTGATGAAACAGCCAGAGACGAGCACACGCTGGCTATGATGACAGCCTGTTGCATGGTGAGCAAGATAACTTTCGAAAAATTTTTTTCACGCATCAGGAGAGCACTGAAGAATAAGAAAAAAGTTCACAAGAAATCAGGTAATAGCAGCAGTAGCAGCCAAACTGATGAAACTTTGAAAAAAGGGTCTAAAATCAATAAAAGCATCGTAAAGGGAAAACAATTAAAAAGTGAATAAAGGCACAATGCAGGATGAGTAGAGGAAGAATATTCGAGAACATTTATTACGTACCCCCACATCCGGCAGCGTACACTAGTGTTGACAAACTTTTTCAAGCTACACGTAAGTGGGTAAAAAACGGTAAAAAAAAAGGAAAAATCAATCGCGCAAATGTTGTTGAGTGGCTCGAGAGTCAAGATGCGTATAATCTACACCGACCAGTTAGACGCCGATTTGTACGACATAGTTATAATGTGCGAAATTTGGATGACGTGTGGGAGGCTGATCTCATGGATTTGAGATCCTTAAAAACTTACAATGACGGTTACTCTTATATCTTGACTGTCATCGATGTTGTCAGTAAATATAGCTGGCTCGAACCCATCAAGCAGAAAACTTCTAGAAATACCGCTGAGGCTTTCTTACGTGTGCTGTCGAGAAGCAATGGTCGTAAACCAATGTGTCTCCAGACAGATAAGGGTAAAGAATTCCTCGGTTGTGAGACGCAGCAAGTTTTGCGCGACAACGACATTATTCACAGAGTGGCACGCAGTCCGGTTACGAAAGCTGCCATCGCTGAGAGAGTGATACGAACTATTAAAGAGCGAATTTGGCGATATTTTACTCACAAAAATTCACGCAGATACATCGATATGCTGCAGAATATTATAGAGGCGTTCAATCACAGCAAACACTCAGCGATAAAAATGACACCTGCATCTGTGACTTTGCACAACGTTAACAAAGCGCCACAGAATTTAGAGCGTCGTTATAATAATAACAATAAGCACAAACTCAACCCTAAGTTCAAAGTTGGTGAGCTGGTTCACGTCAGTCGTGCACGAACTGTCTTTGACAAGGGCTAGAGCGGTTGGACACTAGAGTTATTTAAAATTGCGCGGATTTCTCTGACACGTCAACCACCTGTCTACCATTTGCAAGATTTGTCGAGGACAGAGACGGCTGTTTCTACGGGGAGGAATTGAGCAGAGTTAGAAAGAATCTTGATGCGACTTCATTTGAAATAGAAAAAATTTTGCGAAGCGTAGGTAAGGGTCGTTCGAAGGAGTATTTTGTCAGCTGGAAAGGTTATCCAGAAAAGTTCAATTCCTGGGTCAAGGCTAATCAAGTTTCGCAAATATGAAAGATCAGTTTTACATTATTCTGCCTAGCAACAGCAGCATGAATTATTTCGCGGAAAATACTACAACGCATTATATTACACAGTTGCCACAACAGATCAAATTACAAGGTTCATGGCTGGTCGCGCTCACAGAGATTCAGATCCCCTTAACGTTTCAACACGTGCCATCCGACAAAGAAGAGAGAACAATTTCCATGAAACGGATTCCCCCCACGAAACTGGAAACGAATCAGCTAAGAGTGGAAAATTTTACAATCGCAGAATCACTGATTCGTCCAGGAAATTACAAAGACGTCCACACTCTGGTTGAGGAAATAAATAATTTAGAATGCGTTGGTGGGCATTTGCAGGTGACAGTTGAACGTGGTGGTTATGTGACAGTCAGTAGAATCTGTGAAAAAACTAGCTGTTCCCAGTTCAGTCATGAGCTCTGTTTATCGGAAAAAGTGCGAAAAATTCTTGGGTTTGAAAAAGATAGACAAATTCTTTTTACTACTGATCAATACATAATAGAGGCTGATAGACCCGCTCGACTTTCTAATGGTCTGCCATCCATGTTTATGATCTACAGCGACATCTGTGAGCCGTATGTGACAGGTGATGTTCAATCAAGGCTGCTACGAGCTGTATCGATGAATACTGATAATTACGAATACGGTACTACACGAATCAAAAGTTTCTCCCCACCAATGTACATACCATTGTTATTCAGCTCATTTCAGACCATTGAAATAGATATAAGAGACCAATGCGGACAATCGATACCATTCGATTATGGGACATTGACCGTGACACTTCATTTCAAGAAAGTCGACTAGATGAATCGTTACGAAGATTACTTTAACTGCCAAGTTGGCAATGGTTACCACGGAGGAGGAGGAGGAGGATGAATCGGTCATATTTACATCGGCTCTTCCTACCAAAAAGGTCACGGCGGTATCGGCTCCTTTCTAGCAGGTATATTTCGTCGGGTACTCCCACTAATCAGTCGGGGAGCAAAAGCTGTGGGTAAAGAGGCTGTACGAACGGGTTTTAATATCATGTCTGACGTTACGACACGCAACACACCTGTTAAGGAATCCTTTCGCAATCGTGTGAGAGAATCTGGTGAAGTTCTGAAGAGGAAAGCCGAGGAAAAATTGGACAAGCTGATGGAGGGTTCAGGATATTAAATGACACGCTACGGGGATCCTGCTCAGTTGCATCTGCTCAGCGGACCCGTTACAGTGCGTCGCAAAAGAAAGAGAGGTATCGCTAAGAAAAAACGAAAAAAACTGGCAGTAGTGTAAAGCACAAGTCGAGAAACGGAGTGAAAAAGAGAGGTGTGAGAAAGACGAAAAAGAAGCGACAGACAACTCGTAATAAGAAGAAGAGTTCTGGGAGAGGACGAAAAAAAAGTAGAACAGCTCGAGATATTTTTGACAGTTAAAGATGGCGTTCCTACACACTCATTCGTGCGAATGCTTGAAGTCCGAGCTACTATTGTTTGACATTCCACCTACGCAAACTACAATCGAGGGCTCGCACTGGGTTCAATATAAACCGATATCATCTTTAACCGACGACTCACCGATAGAATTTGTGATCACCGGGAATAGTGATGAATACCTCGATCTAGCTCATACAATGCTCAGTCTTCGTGTAAGTTTAAGATGCAGCATAGACAAAGAAGATGTAGCTGAAGCAAACCGACTAGCTTTTAGACTTTTATCAAACCGAGTAGGTCCAATCAATAATTTGATGCACTCGCTGTTCAATCAAGTGGATGTATTTTTTAATCAAAAACCTGTGTCGCCGCCTACCAACGCTTATGCTTACAGGGCATACATAGAAACATTGCTGAATTATGGACCTGCCGCTAAATCTTCTCACTTGTCGACTGTCTTGTGGTGTAGCGATACGACTGAAAAAATGAACGACACGGAAAATCAGAACGAGGGTCTTGTGAAGAGACGAAAATTTCTTTCCGCAAATAAACCTGTGGACCTTATTGGGCATCTTCATACAGATGTGTTTAATCAGGAGAAGCTGTTGATCAACGGGGTCGAAGTGAGAATGCGCTTAGTAAAATCTCGTGATGACTTCTGTCTATACATACATATTGAGGAGGCCAATCTTTTAGTCAGACGTGTTAAAATCAGTCCGGGTATATTGCTAGCACACGCTCAATCACTCACAAAAACCACAGCTAAATATTCCTTGACACGTGTAGAAGTCAAGGCAATCACTATGTACAGCGGTGTATACGGTGAAACATTGGACAATATTATATTGGGTCAGCTGCCAAAGCGAATTATCCTAGGGTTTGTTAATAACAAGGCATTCAATGGTTATCGACAGTTCAATCCCTTCAATTTCAATTTTAATATAAATTTTCTATGTTTGTACGTTGACGGTGTACAGGTGCCTTCAATACCACTGCAACCGGACTTTAGAGCAAAAAATCTATATGTGGATGCGTATCACACACTATTTTCTGGTACAGGAATACACTTTCTTAACGAGGGTAATCAAATAACGCGCGAATCATATCCACATGGTTACTGCCTATTTGCCTTCGATTTAACTCCAGATTTATCTGCTAATGACTGCAGTCATTGGAACTTGATCAAGCACGGTAGTGTTAGATTAGAAGTACGTTTCGCCGATGCTATAACAGAAGCAGTAAATTGTATATATTCAGAGTATGACAATATTTTGGAAATCGATGCTTCGCGCCAAGTCATTGTCGATTTCAGCAGTTAAATCACAGATGTCGCTTCTCTCTACTACTGCACACATATATAACATGAGTAAGCGACCCTTCTCTCACAGTCATCTCACTCTCTCTCTCTCTCTCTCTCTCTCTCTCTCTCTCTCTCTCTGTTTGCTTGCGTTTGCCCATATATTATATGCTTTACGAAACATGGATGTGGTCATTGACATCCAGTTCTTCAAAGGTACCAAGTATCGAAATATACCGAAAGAAGTTACCGTAGTGGCTGTTAACGGTGATTTTAGCGGTCATTGGATGGTTACGCCGCTAACACCTCTTCATTATCTGAGTAAAGGTATACGAAATCAGAACAATTGGCTGACCCAATTTCATCACGGAATCGACTACTTTGAAGGTGAAGTGACTTTGAAGACGGTTAAAAAAATATTAAAAGAACTTTCAAAAAGAGTGCGAAGAATATACGTTAGAGGTAATGATAAATGGGCAGCGTTGTACAAAATTATAACTCGTCATACTTTTAATATCGAGTACCGTAAAGATTGTCCGTCTTTCGATGAATTATCATCTGATGTGTACTGTATGCATCACGCTGTCAAACCGTGCTACACAAATTATCGTTGTGCTTTAAATAACGCTTACAAACAAATCCTATCTATTAACGCGTAAAAATTCGAACACTTCTATCGACCAAATTTGTAATGGACAGCCTTCAAATATTGAAAAACCTGTCGAAAATTCGTTCGCATACTGTCGGTGTGTTCCCGGCCGATCAGATACCGAAGATGTGGACGAAACCAACAGCGTTCATTCTAAATACGGATGATCATACGAAATCGGGTATGCACTGGGTCGCCGTATATGCTGACGAATCTTGCAACGCTTTCTATTTCGATAGTTTTGGTCTCCCTCCATTTATACCCGATCATATAAATCGATTGCGAAAAAATTGTAAACAATTTCGTTGGAATGACATTCGACTTCAGAGCGAGTATTCCGACGTGTGCGGTCAATATTGTATTGTGTTTTTACGTTATATGAGCGACGGTCTAGGGTTCAAAAAATTTCTCGAGAATTTCACCGACAATATGCGAAAAAACGATGATGTAGTCAGACGGTATGTGGGTTGTCAGCAGAAAAAACATGCTGACAAAATTTTCATGGGAAGCGGTGGCTGCATTGTCAGGTGTTTACAAAGCTGCAATTCTAAGATGTCATTATTATAGTGTGAGATTACTGCAAGACAAAGCGTTTTTATTTTCAACCGCCAGATGTTTGTGAATCAGCATTTATTTAGCTGACACTCCTTACCCAATGAGTATCATACACCTGGTAGTTTCCTCCACCACCATCATCATAAGACCCCCTACCACTGGTGATAATATATTGAGAGAGAAAGGGAGAGAGATCGTGCAGCCAGTCAGTTAGTCGTTTGAAGCTGGTGGAAACGGTTCAATAGCAGTAACAGCAACATGGCGAGCCGGGAGAAGAAAAAAATACTTCAATTGTTGAGCTCTTTATACAGTTTGGACAAGTTTTACGCAACGGAAATTATCGTGGGATTGGAGTACAGCAACTTCAGAGACGAATATTACAAACCTGTGGTGCGTCTATTGGGTGATGACTTTGAAGGAATCACTTTTACCTACGATGCGTGGCTACAATTCACAGATTGTTTCAACGATTTTCACAAGTATCTTTGTGGTCGTGGTGAAGACATGATGGGCCAACAGATTTGCGGTTCAGGATGGACAGTAAAATTCACGCGTAGTCAGAAGGATAGGGCTATCGAAATTGAAGATTATGTCCCTTCTACAACACTTGGAATTGTTACAAAACGGTATCGTTCAACTATTATTATGAAAAAAGATATATTTATCTGTTTAAATGAATATATTGCAAAATGTATTGATGCGTGTCTAGAATATCTCAAATTTGTAGCGGGTAGTGCAAGTTATGCTGCAAGAGAGACTTTAGAGTATATTAAAAACTTTGATCTAGACAATATACCACTATTAAAATGTGGTATGTATACGTCAACCATTGTTCAAGCAATTATTAATCTGATTGATGATGAATGGTTCGATAATATTACCAGCGCTGTACAAAAACGTGCGAGTGAATTAAAGGATAAGATATCCTTTAGCCGAAATGATATTGTCGATTTATTTTACCAGCTTGCGTCACATCATCTAGATGTAATTGTTGATTTATTGAATGAACACAGCGAATGACAAAATTAATGTAACAGTAGTACCGCAATATTCGGAACGCATGCGACGATCGTATAAAATTTGACATGCATATATTTTTCTAATTCTGAATTCAGGTCATTTTTGTTTATGATTCTGACCATTTTATGGCCATATATAGCCATTTTTCTATTTTGAAAAAATATTTTTGCTTTTTTATAATGATATGATTTACAATAGTTCAACAATATGTGTAACTAAAAGAACATAAATTTGTCTACTTTTTCCCGCAAGATTTCTAGATTGACTGATCTGTTATTTTTATGAAATTAGAAAGGTAATTTTCGAGAAACATATATAACTCAAAAATATATAGTTAAAGTTTTGAAATAAATTCACGACATAAAAAACAACGAATCTAGCTAGCTTTGTAAAATTTTAAAGCAATTTTGGCGACTAGTTCTGTTGAGCATACAAAATTAAAAACTAAAAAAAATGGTTTTTCTTATCGTACGATTACGGATAAAAGTTAATTGAGTTGAAAATTTTTTAGAAAGATTGCATCTTTTAAATCACTCGGACTAGGGCTTTTGTAGCTATGGAAACCTTTTAGTTTAAAAGATATTAAGATTCAATCTTCAAATCGCACCCTGATACTCTGTGTGACTCGAAATTATTATTTTGTTAAACCATATAATTGATAATTAAAGCGTAAGTAATTTGAGAGTTTCATAGTTTTATAAATGTCGGTGCAGATGGGTTTCTGTGTGTGTGTGTGTTGTGTGTCGTGCTTGCGTACGTATACGTTAAATCTGGAACTATCGTGATCGATCGTAATAAGATTGGACGTGCATATATCTCTGAATTCTGAAATTCGAGGAACTTTCTTTTAAGATTAGACTATTTATGACCAGTTCTATGGCCATTTCGATTTTTGAAAAATATTTGCCTTTTGATTATAATATTTTAAGCAATATATTCCACAATAGTGTACCTGAAAAGACTGTTACCCACAAGGTTGGAATATTTTCCCCTCTCCGAACGCCCGCACTCTCTCGTCTTAAGAGAGTCGGGCTTCAGTCCGGCGAGCGATCTCCGTGAGACCTCTCTCCCAGGAGCTGTTGAATACAAAAATATTAGAAAGTCTAAAAGGCAGACTGGGAAGTACTGAAATGAGCTTAAATTTTAATAGGCGATTATGAATAAAGAAAACAACGTCCAAGTCTGAAAGGCGGCTGTGGTATCTAGAAATCGGAAAAATAATTTTTCTGTTGGAAAAAGTTATTTTTCACAAAAAAATGAAGCCACCCGCAATTTTGTTACTTGCAGTTGTTGACGTTATTATCGATTCCGCAATTACTGGTATTTTTTTTATTACGATATATGTAAGTTATTTTAGGAGTTCACGGAGCTCTATCCTTTTGATATCCACCTTAACCCCCACTCCCCTGATACCCCTCCCTTACAAGTGTCTTCCTAACCTATCCTTTTAGTATCGAATAGTAGCGAATATTTAAATCAAAGAATGAGTTGATTGTCACATGTAATTATTTTCCACTAGCAGAATAGGAGGAAGCTAAGTGCCAATGACTTGGCAGCGGTTTTTTTTATTTATATCTTTGCCTTTTCCATCTTTTTCTTCCACTGAATTATTAGTAAATAAAAAGTATATATATATATACGTGTATACTTTTATTTATTTTTATTTATTTATTTAGACCATATACATATGTCTTATAAAAAGACATCCTATAGAGACAAACTTAGTTGTCTGTACATAGGGATGGTACACAAAAAAAAAACTTAAAATCTAAATTTAAAAAAACTAGATAAGTAAATACAGGAAGATGTCGAGCCAATCTTCCTGATAACAGTTTATATATTAACGCAAAAATTAAGTAACAGTACAAAATAAATCTCTCTTTGATCAATCAATATTTATCTCTTATAAATACTTTTAGTCTCTTCTTAATCGCGACTTTGCTAATCACAAGTGCTTTCAGATCATTTGTTAGCAAGTTGAAAATATTTAACGCAACAAAGTAGCTATTTTTTTTGCTTATAGCTTTATCAATTATTGGCAATTGAAGACTCTTATTTCTAGTATTGCTTTTGCTATTTATATATTTATTTCATAACGTAGCATAATGCTAAGATATAGCTTCTAAATGGAATAATTGCTTTACTGTAAGTGGAGGGTCTTGACGCTGAAAATTATTTTTGTTTATAATTTTCAATATTTTCCTCTGAATACCCTGTATTAGATAAACACAATTATTGTACGCTCCACCCCAAGCAATTATGCCATAATTGACTAAACTTTGGTAAAAAGCATAGTATATCATAGTTAAAGTTCTATAGTCCATTATATTCCTAATTTTGGCAAAGATAAAAACTAAGTATTTTGTTTTTTTAACCAAATAATTTACATGTTTATCCCATTTCATGTTATAATCAAAAATTAGACCTAGATATTTATAACTTTCTACTCTTTTTATTGTATTATTGCCTATCTCAATATTAAGTGAGACAGGAACACTATGGCAGTAGCTACCATAAGCAATATATACAGTTTTATTAACATTTAAAGATAATTTATTTACAGTAAGCCACTTTGCGACTTCCCTAAGATATTTGTTCATTTTCTCTTGAGCTGACTCCCACGTGTTATCACTAGCAATGATAACGGTGTCGTCAGCATAAGAAACGACAGTATCATCTTGCATACCTCTCAGTAGGTCATTAACGTATAAAATAAAAAATAACGGTCCTAGTATGGTCCCTTGGGGAACTCCGATGGGTATATCTTTGTATTCACTTTTCAAATTCTTTATTTTAACGCATTGTTTCCTACCAGAGAGGTAGCTGTTTATTAAATTTAAGGCACTGCCTCTTATTCCATAACTCTCTAGTTTATCCAATAGGTTTTTGTGATCTACCGTATCAAAGGCTTTAGCTAAGTCTAAGAAAGTAGTTATAATTGGCTTCGATTTGTCGATTTTTTTATATATTATGTCTGAGATATAATTTAACGCATCCGTTGTGCCTCTATTTTTAACAAAACCAAATTGTTTTTCTGATATGATATTGCATTCCATTAGAAATAAATACAACCTATTATACAAGATTTTCTCAAATATCTTTGCTAAGTTCGATATTAGTGATATCGGCCTATAGTTAGTCATACATGACCTGTCACCAGCTTTGTAAATAGGAACTATGTCAGCTTGTTTTAGAGCAGATGGCCAGGAGGCTTGTTGTATAGACGTATTAAAAATATGTTCTAATGGTTTATCTATATAGTTAACTAGGAATTTGATCGTTTTTGCATTGATATTATCAACACCTCCAGTCTTGTTTTTCAATGAATCTATAGTTTTTCGAATCTCAACACAATTGGTAGGATATATAAAGATTGATTTGCTATTTTTATCTGGTAATGTAGGTTGATCTGTATCTGTATTAGGGATTTGTTTACTCAAGTCTAATCCTATTTTGCAAAAATAATCATTCATGTGGTTAGCTATAAATAATTCGTCTTCAATTTTTTGGCTGTTTATAACTAAGTAATCAGGTGACTTGTTTTGTTGCATATTTTTATTAAGTTTAGTATTAATAGTATTCCATAGCTGTCTTGGATTGTTACTAATTTTTTTTATTTCATTATTCTCAAATTTGTATTTCGCATCTTTAATGACTCTATTTAAAATTTTTTCGTAATTTTTATATTCATTTTTTAATTCCAAATTAGTTGGGTTCAATTTCCACAATTTATATAAATTTTCTTTAGTTTGACACGAGACTTGGATTGCTTTAGTTATCCACTTTTTTCTTCGCAGTGCTTCTTTATTTTTTTTCTTTAATTTTTTGGAATATGTAGCTAACTCAAGACAACTATGTATCATTTGAATAAGTTCATTTACTGCATCATTTGGATCCTGTTTTGTCAGTACTATCTGCCAGTCAAAATTTTCAGCTATGTTTTTTAACTTTTTATAGTTTATGCATTTGTTAACTGTTGCACTTGCTTTGTGTATCTTAATCTGATCTATATTTATGAATAACGGGTAGTGATCGTTAAACGGTATATTTAATTTAAAAGATTCAATTTCTATATTCTTAGTTCTAGCGAAACAGTTATCAATGCACGTTCCCTTCTCATTATTTAAGGATGGCCGCGTAATTCCTCTAAAGTACGGCACATATTCACGTTCAAGATAATTAATTACAAATTCCTGACTAATTGATTTGT
>CM053171.1:13267741-13289766 GCA_012977825.3 Pteromalus puparum
TCACTTTAAACACGCGTATCTCTCTTTCACGCGAATCATCCATTGTAAATTACGATTAATAAACAAACACATTCACCGATAATCTCTCGTGTTCATCTATCGCCCCGGTATTTTCGCAGCAATCGTGAGCTTAACACCTCACGGAGAACAAAACATCGACCCTCACACGTAACAGAGTACAGCAACTTCAGAGACGATATTACAAACCTGTGGTGCGTCTATTGGGTGATGACTTTGAAGGAATCACTTTTACCTACGATACGTGGTTACAATTCACAAATTGTTTCAACGATTTTCACAAGTATCTTTGTGGTTGTGGCGAAGACATGATGGGCCAACAGATTTGCGGTTCAGGATGGACAGTAAAATTCACGCGTAGTCAGAAGGATAGGGCTATCGAAATTGAAGATTATGTCCCTTCCACAACACTTGGAATTGTTACAAAACGGCATCGTTCAACTATTATTATGAAAAAAGATATATTTATCTATTTAAATGAATATATTGCAAAATGTAGTGATGCGCGTCTAGAATAGCTCAAATTTGTAGCGCGTAGTGCAAGTTATGTTGCGAGAGAGACTTTAGAGTATATTATTAAAAACTGTGATCTAGACAATATACCACTATTACAATGTGGTATGTATACGTCAACTATTGTTCAAGCAATTATTAATCTGATTGATGATGAATGGTTCGATAATATTACCAGCGCTGTACAAAAGCGTGCGAGTGAATTGAAGGATGAGATATCCTTTAACCGAAATGATATTGTCGATTTATTTTACCAGCTTGCGTCACATCATCTAGATGTAATTGTCGATTGAACACAGAAGATAATTGAAGGAACACAGCGAATGACAAAATTATTATATACACAATAAATTTGTATAAACACATTTATGGTTTAATAAATTATGGACTATTCATGAACATAAAAATAAAACTTGTCTTCTATTTTTTATTCATATCTTTGCCTTTTCCATCTTTTTCTTCCACTGAATTATTATTAAATAAAAAGTATATATATATATATATATACGTGTATATTTCATACACTTATTCTCATTCAAACTTGAAAAAATAGCATGCGGGGGAAAAAGGGAGTATTATTAAGGGACATAAATACGAGAAATGAGTCAAGGTGCTCTCTCTCTATCCCCACCACCATTCTTTGACATCACGTAATTTTACCCCCACCCCTCCCCTCTCTCCCACTACTCCCCCCATCGAAATCAATTCCCCCCACTCCCCGGTCTATGGCGCGTCAGACAGCCACCTCACCATGGGCAGGTGGTGGGGGTTTGTTTTGACGCGCCATAGTTCGGGGTATACTACTTAAGGGAGATTTCGAAAGTAACTTCCAGGATATTCTTTTCCAATACAGAATCACGCCACACACCGTCACGGGGGTGTCACCCGCTAAACTAATGTTTAATATGGACATTCGGTCCAAACGAGACTTAATTAAATCAAGTATTCTAAATACAAAAGATACTAAGTATAATAAGAATAAAAGAATACACAAGTTTCAAATAAAACAAAGGGTAGAAGCAAGGAACTACGGTGGCAGTAAATTATGGCTTTTCGGAAAAATTGCCGAACACATGGATAGGCTGCATTATAAAGTCACGTTAGACGACGGCAGAACATGGCTGCGCCATGTAGACCAAATACGTCCCATAGGTCAGAATGTTTCTACCACCACACCAAACAACGACGATTATTATCTACCGGTTGACGAGCAAATTAATGTTTTTCCGACTGCGATAGAACGCGCGGTGAACAGTGGAGATACCTCTCTTGCTTCAAGTGCAAGCTCGACTGCGAGCTATCAAAGTACAAACACGTCAACTGACTCCGTACCAGCAAGAAGAGGAAGAGGTCGAGGTAGATGCATAATCAAGCCAAATTCTGGTAATTCCGATGATCAACCTGGAAGACCGAAAAGACTAACTTCACTGCCTGCGCATTTGAAAGATTATGAATTAGGGTAATAAAGTAGCAATGTAAGAAGTTTTGTTCATTTAGAGAGGAGAGTGTTATGTATGTGTGTATAGCGCCCGTTCCGCAGTACTCGTGTATATGCGCATAATGGAAAAGTTGAGAAAAAAATATGCAGAATTAAAAAAAAAAATTCATTGTCGTACGACCTTTGGTTGCCGAAAAAAATCCTGTAATAAAGTATTACTTCTGCTATTACTGTGCAGAATTTCAAGTAAATCGACCGAATAATTTCGACGTAATCGTTCAATAACTGAAAATGAAGGATCTCGGGTTCTATTGCTCCTATTGTAATGATTTTTTTTTAAATTCATGTTTTTATGTACATTACAATGCGATTAGCCGCGATTCTCAAAATCAAAAACTCGCTGAAATACGCACCTAGCAACGGGCATTTTTTGATAAAAATATTGTTAAATATTAATTTGGAGAAACCCTTTTTTAGCATTTAATAAGAATATCATTAGCTACCGATTTCAATTAGTTTCATTAATTTTCATGAAACGGCACAAAATTTGCAGCTACTCCAAGTTTTTGGACAAATAATTTTGCAATAGGCCGCTATTTTGAGATAGGAAAAAGTCCTTGGAATCATATGTTCTACTAACCAAAAGACATCCTCCAGTGCAGTTTCAATAACGATTAAGCATTTTTTTGTACTTGTTTTGTCGATATGTGCATTTTTCAGTTTTTTTGCCATTTTTAATGATTTTGTAATTGAAAAAACAAAAATTTGTATTTTTAACCGCACTATCCTTGTAGAGAATTTAATTCTTAACAACTTTTATCTGATTACTTTTTTTCCTAAAACCAATAGCACCAGAGCTATTTACGAAAAACTAAAAAAAATGCATTTTTCGAACTTATTTTGCAATAATAATGACCTTCCCGACCTGGATCATATTAGAGACTTTAAGGTTGTAATCAGTATGCTGTTAACTACCGATTCCAATAATAAAATTGCAGGTGGCATGAACTTCCAAAAACTGGATTTTTTGATACCCTGACTCCCCGACTAATCGTATAATCATCTTTTTCCAGCGGGGCTTTTTTAGAACATGAATAATTTTTACGCTATGATAAATGTATTACTTCCTAACGGTAATCAAAGTTGTAAAAGAGTCTACTAAATATATTGTTTTTATATATTCTTCATGTAGTATTTTATTTTTTCAGAAAAGTGAAGAAGCCACAGAAATGACAAAATTCAAAGGAAATCAAGGATCTATGGATATCGATCTTTATATTCCAAATAAAGGTCTAATTACGCTCATGATAAATGATCGCTCAAGTACTGTAAGGCGACACCAATTATCTCGTCAAATGAAAATCGAAGACACTGTGGTTTCAGAACACGCAAAAAATAATTTAAATTAATACTGTTCACATAAACGCACATAATTAATACTAGCAAAAAACGCTCGCTTTGCCCGTGGCTAACATATAATGTTTAATGTATTTTGTTGTAAAATATGGTTTAAAAGAATAAAATATTCAGAAATTATATTTTTTTGTACGCAATATGTTAATGTAATGTTTCGTCATTTTAATATAATTTTTATCTTCAAAATTTTATTTTCATCATCTAATCATTACGTTCTGGTTGGTTAAAACTGAGTGATATTTTATATAAAATTTGTAGATTTTAAAAATGAGTCAAAAATTAAATGTTTGTCGAAATTGAGAAAATCAAGAAAGTACATTATTAAAAGTGAAAGTACTAAATTGACGTCGAACTTTTACTACTAATGGCATTTAAAATTTATAGTTTTTTATTATTTTTCTTTTTTATCTGAGAATTCTAAAGACTTAGGTATATCATTTAAATTTTGTTGAAATACGTGAATTTATACAATCGTGATATACTTAAAAAGGTACATGTCGCGCCATCTACTGGTTAGCGACAATTTTGTGCAACGAGAGAAGCTCAAGTGAGAGCGAGCAGACTGAGTATTTCTCGCGACTATACTATATATACATATACATGTACCCAGCCGGAACTTTGAGGATTATATTCAATACCCCAACGGAAGTTTAGGGATTTTTTGGAACTTTGAGGATGACCCTCAAACTTCCCAATATAAAATTCAGCACCCGAGTGGAAGTTTGAGGGTTTTTCTAGAGTCTATTTACTCAGAGTCTGCTCCTGATTGTGATGATTGCTTTAGCAACTCTGGTGAAAGGGATCAAGACCCTCAAAGTTCCCGGCTGTTCAAATGTATATATATATATAACGAGTTGCCTTGTGTGCACTCGTTACGTCCCTCTCTCCCCTATATTATATGATCATACTATAATAAACATTCTATCTGTAAATATTCTTGTGTATAACATTCCTTTCAGCAGCAGGTAAGTGAGAGGAGCAGATAGCCATAACACACAGAGAGAGAGAGAGAGAGAGCCGCGCGTAGTGTGTATGTGCGTATGGCGCCGTCTGAGAGAGCGAGAGAGAGAGAGAGAGAGAGGGAGAAAGATTGCACTGACCACGCGGTCGCGTCTCGCGCCGCGACACTTAGGAGTTTACCGCCGTACAGTACAGTCGTGCCGATACTGCCTCCCTGTTTCTGCGGCTACGCTTACTTTTAAGCTAGAGATATCCGTGCGCGCCTGCGTTCATCTTCCGGAGGACTGCTGCTGCGTCCTTGACCAGAAACTTCGTGTGTCGCTGGAATCATCCTGCTGCTGTTCAGCACCGCGTGTCCACTGGTTTGCCGCTCGACTTCTTGCTGCACCCGGCCACACACGAGGCTTTGAGGCGTCCGTCCTGCTGTCCAGCGTCGGGCCCTGGTCATCCGTCCTGCGCCGCTCCGGTCAAAGCCACGAGGCATTTATCGAGTTCCACGAAGCACTTCTGTAAGTACCTGCCCGATCGAAATATTCTCTCTCTCTCTCTCGGCATTATTCGCTCTGCTCCGTCTCTCTTACTCCGCGCTACTTTTGTACTGATTTTTTAGTCTTTACATAAAGAGAAACTTTGCTACTACTCGGCTTGTGTCACTTTGCTCCTGACTCTGTCCATTCCCATGCGATTCACTCTTAATCTAACTCGCGAACTAGCTACGTAGCCAAATTACTCACGACGCATCCGCGGGCTCACGTGCACGAGGACGTGCACGTACAGCAAACTGCGCTACGGGCCTGGCTTCGTACAGCCTTCAAGAAGCCTGCAACTAGCTGCTTTTATATCTTCTCGCTTCTTTATCGTTGTTGGACCATAACCACCGATTATTTATACACGGGCATTAAGAACCCCGTTATAATATATATCAAACTCTGATGTGAGCGGACGTACTCATAGTAGGCTGTTGCCGACTTAATATATTAATTACTATTTAAGAACCTCATTGAACCTCATTGTATCTCATTTATTGATCGATCCTTTATTAACCGATTAGTATTCTACGGAAATTATATTAGAATTATTTCAATTGTTTCCATTTTGGATTAGATGTCACGGTTATGAATAAATCTGGTCTGCCACAGTTTTTCATAATAGATTTTTCGATTCAGAAACTTTAGTTTTTTGTGATGATTTTTTCGAAAAAGTTAATAAAAGTAAATCAGTAAATATGTACCTAAAAGTAAATAATCTTACTATGACGTGTACTATTTAATTATTATCTTTGAGCTGTTGATGAGCTTTATTAGATTTTCAGATTTAATTTTTGTCAATATTTTTTGAAAATTCAAAATTCGTTAATTAATAAGCTAAACCGTTATAAAATGATTATAATTGGGATAATTAAGTACTATTAACTTAAAATTTTTTTAGTTATTTTCAAAATACGAGAAATTAAAACGCTACCTACCTTATTTATGCTTCTACATATCGTAAGAATCGTTGGTAAATAGAGTTTATGATACTTGATGCTCGCATCAGTCAAAAGAACGAATAAGTCATTGTTTGTACAAAGTTAATGATAATATGCAAATTTTTGTTCTTTAATAAATATGGCTTCTTGACCGACGTAGCAATCAAGCCGCAAGAGCCTAACCCAATCGCCCCCAGACGCCAACCTTTGTCTCAGAACTGAGCCAGTTGACGCACACTCTTCAAGCCAGTTTAAAGCCCTTCAGCATAAAGAGCCGAGGTCTCGACATGAGATTTTAAAAAAGTATTACCAAAAATCATGTATCCTGGCTATCTTTACCTTAAGAAAGCGGCGTCGGACGGTGGGCAGTATTACAGCTTCGCCGTTGCAAGCTGCAGGTCGTGGACCAGCACGCTTACTAACTCTTTTCCCATTGCAGCTTTTACTTCTGTCCTGGTATTTTTAGAATCATCGAAACCTTTAAGAAGCTGCTTTAACCTAACCACGATACGCGGGCTGGCGCCGAGTGAATCTCAATAGGACTTTTGAAGTCTTCCCCATATAGTCCAGGAGGCAGCGACACTAATTTTCAAGTCATTTTCGCCCACTTTATTGTTTAAGCCAGTTTTTTTTTTATCCAAAGAGTTGGACAAATGCCTAATGCAGCGTGAAAGGAGCCATAGTCGAACGTGCGACAATGCCACACATACCCACTAAAACTCTACCTCTCATGGGGGCACGATTGCCTATGCTATTCTAGCAGTCAACTAATCTTGTAAGCACCCGTCATTGTTCTTCGCAGGGGAGCCATCTCTACGTACACTGCTATCTCGTATTATTTCTGCTTGCTATAAAACGTAGTTTCTACTACTCTCTCGGGTATGACCATCCCTATCATCAGCTCTAGTGCTCTACGTCTTTCAGCCGAGTAAGGGCAGCAAAAACCATGCATGTATTTTACGTCATCCTGTTCGGCATCGCAGTATTTATAATCCAGTGTTTCTAATTTGCTTATCGCAAAAATGTAGCTTCTAAAATATCCGTGATAGCAGAGAAACACGGTATAGTAGGAATTAATCTCCCCCACTTCCTGTCTACCCACGGTTCTACTTCTTTGATAAAGGTTCTAGTTCCCTTTGCCTTTGGGCATTCCGTCCAACTAGTTTGCTATTTGTGCATTGTTGTTTCTCTTTTTTTCACGGCAATTAAGATACCATCTGATGTTTTGCGAGTCTCGAAGATCCGCTTGCGTTCAGTCGCAAGCAGATCTACGGAAATAACCCCCACGATTACCATCAATGCCTCGGCCGCAACTGTCCGGAAGGAGTACGCTATACTAAGGGCCCCCCTACGTCGTATCGTCATTATCTTTTTTCGATACTTTTTCATACCCATAGCGTCGGCCCATACCTCTGCTTCGTATAACAAGATCAAATTGGTGGTCACCATGAGTAACCACCTAACTGTTTGTCTCAGCCCGCTGATGTTTAGTTTCACCTGCACGATGGTCACGTTCCGTGTCGTTATAACCGCGCTCACATCGTCCACGTATCCGACAAGCATCACACCTCCTGGAGTTTTGAGTTCTGGAAGTTCGTCGTACCCAATATCCCAAAAGTCTGGCCCTAAGATCAAACCCTGCGCCACTCCTGCAGTTATAGGTCTTTTTCTGCGCTCTTGTTTCTTGCCATACTCGATGGCTTGGACCCTCGGGTACTCTCCTGTAAGACACATAATGTATTGCGGCATACCGAATGATTCTAAGGCTTCAAGTATGTCGGTCCATCTTGCCGAGTTGAACCCATTTTTACGTATAGCGTTACCAGAACTACGATGTCTCTAGCCTTTTCCACCTTCTTTATTACGTATGTTACCTCTCTAATTGACCCTATGGTTGAGCGCCCCTTTTTAAAACCATACTGCTTGTCAGAGAGGTCTCTCGCTTTGCGTACGACATCTAGTATTCGCAGTTTAATTAGTGCTTCTCCAGTCTTTCCTATTATGTCTAAAATACTTAAAGTTCTGTAAGAGGTCTCCATGTCTGCTTATTTCTTCGGCTTTTTGATGAATACAAGTCTTGCTCTTTTCCACCGCACGACGCAAAGATCCTGAGCATCCTCGCAGGGATGTCATTTAGTCCCGGAGCCCTACCGCTTTTAAGTGACGAAGTTGCTGCAATAAGTTTGCCTTCTGTGACAAAGGGTATCTCGTCTGCGGGGACCTCCGTAGCACAGTGTGCTTAAATGGGTATTTTAGTTTCAAAATGAAATTGCACAGCGTAGGCGCGATGGATCTCGATGAAATTATTTAAGCGTACAGTTCAAGTTATGTAGAAAATGAGAAAACTACACAAAAATGCGATATTTTCATCCTCTCTGCAAAGGGCCAAAAGTGGGTATTTTTGGAAATTTGCGTAAATAATGGATATTTTTTATTCTGGCGACCGTAGAACATTCGGTTTTAATATACTACCGTTTTGTTACATACATTTACATTTTAGTTTGAAGGAGTATCCGGTCCCAGGTCCAAAAATGTTTTTGGATGCTCGGGTAATAAGTGTATAACGAGTTGGCTTTAGTGCACTCGTTATGTCTCTCTCTCCTATATTATATTCTAACCATATTTTTGTATCAAATATATATATATATATATATATATATACACTTGTAAATACATTGTCTTTTCAGCAGCAAGATAAGTGAGAGAGCAGACAGCACTTCGAACTCACAGAGAGAGAGAGAGAGAGAGAGCCGCGTGCGTGTATGTGCGTGTGTCGCCGGGAGTGAGAGTGAGAGAGAGTGGGAGAAAGCCCGCGCTGACCATGCGGTCGCGTTCCACGCCGCGACACTTTGCAGTTTACCGCCGAGCCGAATAGTCGTGTTTCTTTGTCCGCTACGAGACTGCACGAGTTGCGTTACATTCGCAAGTACGGCTTGATCGTTTAACTCTCCCTCTCTCTCTCTCTCTCTCTCTCTCAGCATCATTGGCTCTGCTTCGTCTCTCTCTTACTTAGCACTGCTCTTGTAATAAAATTTAGATTTACATAAACTGAACCGTTAACATTACGCTGCCTGTGTGATTTCGCACCTGACTCTACTCCTTCTCGCGCGTTCCTCTTAAAAGTAACTCGCGACTAAGCTACGTAGCATAAAATCTCACGAAACCTCAGCGGGCTCACGTGCACGAGGACGAGCACGTTCAGCATACTGCGCTACGGGCCAGGCTTCGTACAGCATTCAAGAAACCTGTAACTAGCTGCTACAGCTTCTCCTATCGCTATTTGACAGATCGGTGGATACGCCACTGATCTCTTATACACGGGTATAGAACCCTGTTATAAGTGGAAACATGGCAAAAAGCGATGTTCGACGACACACCAGCGTTTTTAATAAAGGGAGTGATGTAAACGATTATGAATACTTCCAAATCCAAATTATTAAATATTTATTTTTTCGATCAAAAAATAAGATAAAAACTATAATTAAAATTATATAAAATTTTTCGGCCTAGAAAATGGGTGCAAAAACGTGGCTTTTTAGGAAAAACCAGCTTTTTAAACACAAGGAGTGCTGTAAACGATTCTGACTACTTCCAAATCATTAAATATTCATTTTTATAGTACAAAAATTGAAAAAAAAATTCTTTTTTGATGTTTCCTAAATTATTTTGCTCAAAAAATTGTGACTTTCCGCGAATAATGAGCATTTTTAGATAATAATTTTTTTGCTTCCTCTTAGAGGAAGATTTGTAATAGTAAATTTTTAGTTTCTCTAAAACTTCATAGAAACATGTTTTGAGATGTTTGAAGTCGGAATCACATATTTTTAGAAAATGTCCGTATGGATGTGTGTGTGTTTTTTTTCTTTATAGAGAGAAAGGTTAAAGGCAAATCCATTATGGACGATATGGCACGACTGGTACCACCTGTGTGGGACTCTCACCCACTAAACCCTTCGCTACTGTTAGCTTTTAACTTCTAACAGCAACAGAATCCTCTCTGTCCTCCTTACCGACCCTAAGGAAGTTGGACCTGGCTCTTTCTCCGTAATGACCTCCCCGCGGTAACACCGTTAAGTATTGCTTCGCGGGGGCACGTATCTACTGTCATCTGTTGATGTAGTCTTTTGTCCAACTCTTTTATCTCGTCATTTTCTTTCTGCATCATCAAACCGTCTTCTTCCAGCAGCCATCGTCCGGTCGTCTACTTCGTACAGCATCGTCCGGTCATCCTCTGGACAGACTCAACCCCGACACCTACGTTCCTCTATATCGGGTGAGGAAGTCTGGGCTACGATCTTCAGCATGGGTCTGAGGAGCACTTATAGGTACTTAACCCCAGTTCCTACGTTCCTCTGCATCGGGCAGGGGAGTGAGAGCTCAACTCTGTGACCTACGTTCCTCTGCATCAGTCCGAGGAGCGTTTCGTATTTACGTATTTACGACTTAGTGGCCTTCGTCTGGCAATATTTTACTCGATTGTTTCGCATTATCTTTCCCATCTTTTCTCTTCGTCCTTTCTGACTTTCTTGAGAATGGTCTTCACATAATTACTGCGTACCATCTATCCTCCGATGTCAGCATAGCTGCCATCATTGACTCCGGCGTCACTCCTGTCTGGAGGTAGCACTCGAGTTCTTCTCGCTCTTGTTGATAGCGCGAGCAGTCGCAGAAGACATGCTCCGCGTCCTCGTTCGCATCCAAACATACTGGGCAGTTTGGACGGTCGTCTATTTTAAATCGGTGCAGGTACGCTCGAAAGCATCCATGCCCGCTAAGAAACTGTGTGAGATAGAAGTATACTCCCCCGTGTCTCCTTTCAATCGAGTCCCCTATTTTTGGTATAAGGCTGTAACGGTTCGACTTTCTCCGTGTGTTGAGTAGTCGACCGGACGCCAGGATTTGGTTAGGGGAAAGGTTAACTGAAGAGTTGATGAGACTATTTTTGGTATAAGGTGATGTGTCCATTGCCCTTTCCTGCTAGCATCCCATCTTTGTTGCCACTCATTCATTGTCCGTTTCCGCGCGGTGTTCCAGATTACTGACTGTGCGGCGTCATTACTTTTTTTCTTTTCCTCGTAGTCCTCCTTCCTTTCCACCACTAGGAGGTCAATGGGCTGCATGCCTGCTATAATGCACGCCGCCTTGTCCGATATCGTACGGTAAGCAGACGCAAATCTTAGTGCACTTCTCCGGTACACGGCCGATAAGCTCCGCGCGTAGCTTTTCACCTTCATGGCGTCTGTCCATATTGGGGCTCCGTACAACATAATTGACGTGGTCACACTGGCTAGAAGCAACCTTCGTTTTTGGGTAAGCCCTCCTATATTTGGCATCAATCGTGATGAAGCAGTGCCAACATTTGCTGCCTTATCGCTTACTGCTTCTAGATCCTGCTTGAAAGTAAGTCTCGCATCAATGGTTATGCCCAGATATTTGATCGTTGGTTTAGAAACGATCTCATACCCATCTACTGTCAGTGTTATCGACTCTAGCTTCTTCCTAGAGGAGATAAGGATAGCTTCGGTGTTGTGGCTGTCTAGGCCTGTTTCTGTTAGCCATTCGTGTATTATACGAATTGCTTCGTCCACTATTTCATTAACATCTTCTGTGTGTTTCGCTACAACTACTACTGCTATATCGTCCGCAAATCCTATAACCGTTGCCCCTTGGGGTAGTGGTAGGCTTAGTACTCCATCGTACATGATGTTCCAAAGCGGTGGGCCAAGTACCGAACCTTGGGGGACGCCTCCTGTGACTTTATAGGACTTGGTGACATCCTCAGTATCATACAACAATATTATGTTCATTCTTCAGGTAGTCAGACAACATCCTTCTTATGTACAGAGGTACATCTTTCTTTCGAAGTGCCTCGTGTATTTTGCTCCATTTATCTGAGTTGAATGCAGTTTTTACATCCAGTGTAGCAATAGCACAGTACTCTTTTTTCCCTCCCTTCCATCTTGTTCCCTCTACCGCTTTTTGGGCAGTGTCAATCGCTAGGCTAATTGCGTCCAGTGGTAGAGCGTTGCCTCCGGAATCCGTACTAGTGTTCTAAAAGTTATTCTGATGTTTCTATGACTTGATCCATTCTGACGCAGATTATACGTTCTAAGATCTTGCCCGAGGTGTACAGCATGCAGAGTGGTCTGTATGACGTAGTGTCGTCAGGTGCCTTCTTTCCCTTTGGCAGTAGCATTAAGCGCTGTTTCTTCCAATTAGTGGGAAAGATCCCTTCCTCGAGACATGTGTTGTACAAGTCCACGAAGGCCTCCGGGTGTACATGAATAGCATGTTTCAATGCAATATTGAGTATGCCATCCAGTCCCTGAGCCTTGTTGTTTCCCACTCTTTTGCAGGCCATTTGCAGCTCCTTCGTCGTTATCTTGGGAATATCTTCCTCATTTGTCCCTGCCTCAGTAACACCTGTCTCATCCCATTGTCTGGGGAACAGTGTAGTCACGACCCGGTTTAATAGTTCTGGGTACTTGGGAGGAGGTACATAACTTTCCTTAATTTTCTTCATAACAATTTTATAGGATCGACCCCAGGGATCTTGGTCTACCTCATTCTGTAGCTCCTTCAAGCACCGCCGCTTATTGTGGCGTTTGCCTTTATCAGCTTTCGTTTAGCATCCTTCATTTCCTGACGAACGTCCACTAATTCCTGGCCTCTTCCAGTTCTGTATAATTTGTTCCATGCTCGCTGTTCCCGTCTCCTAGTCTGATAGCATTTGCTACGGGCCATAGCAATATCATTATTCCACCAGTATACTGGCGGTCGTCTATTGTTTGCCACTCTTCGAGGCATAGCGGCATCGCAGGCTCGGACAATGCTTTCCATCGTCTGTTCTGCCTTGTTATTCACCGTTCCAGACAGCTGCAGTTCCTTTAGTAATAACAGAAACATCTCCTCATCATAATCTTTTGTTTTCCAACCGACTCTATTGATCGTTGTACTCGCACTGGGTCCCTGCTTTGGTTTACCTACCTCCATTATTATGGCCTAGTGGTCACTATGTGTGTAGTGTTCACTCACCCTCCATGAACCAACTGAGCCTGTAAGGCCGCGGCTAACAAACGTTAGGTCTACACGGAAAAAGGTTTTCAGCGATTTTTCGATACGCTCGAGTAGTGGCGAGTTTTAGATCGCGTGGCAGCGCCTTTCGCGGTGCTGGAATCGGTTTTTCGGAAGCAAAGCACCGAGTTATGACACGCTCTCTCGCCAGCCAGGCAATAGAGTAGGAAGAGGGGGAGCAGAGACAAGGACAGAAATAGTAAACACGCGCGCTGATTGGTTCACGTTTTTAAACTTTGGGTAGTGGGGCGTGCGACGGAAAAAGTCGTGGCGTGCATCCGAAAAACAGGTTGCACGCTTGACATGGGAGGCGAAAATTCGCTGAAAACCTTTTTCCGTGTACAATAGACCCTGTGTCTCCTCTTCTAAAGGTGTGAGTGCATCCTTGGTTGACTAGAACCAAGTCCGGCAGAGCGAATATTTCCAAGAGCACCCGTCCTCTTTCCTCTTTGGTTAGTCCTTAGGCTGCCCCACTCCACAGCCCAAGCATTTAAGGGGGCACACCACCTTTAAACTCTGAAAAATAAACTTCTTATACATAATGATAAAAATAAATTATAATTGTTATATAATTTTTATACTAATATTAGGTTATAATACCTGTATTTTTACCATGGTAAATCCATATTAGCACCTATTTACCCATTAATTTTGGCACTGTCCGTAGGATTCCGTGTGACCACATGGTTTGATTGGGCTGAAATTTTAGGAGAATGCTTTGTACACTTGTACTTTTGGTATGAGTGAAGGGATTTTTATTTGAATGCTTAGAAAATCTTTTATGAAAAAAATGTAGCATACATAGGTTAAAAAAGACCAAAAATTAAGTATTTTAATGTGAAACATCTTTAGCCACGCCTTGGGGTGTGAATCCGATCTCCGAAGAATAACGCTCTCGCCGGAGTAACACATACGATGGCACAATCGCGAGACCCCCTCTCCCGCGCCGCGCGCTAATTATAACTCTCCCTTCTTTTTTACTCACCGCGCGTCGAGCATACCTATAGCTATGCTCTCGCACGCCGTGTCCTGCGCGTTGGATTATATATCTATGATATCTAATATTTTATAGTTTTAATATTACAAACGGCAAAATCTCCAAAAGCAGATGCACTGTCGAGTTCGTCGCCGTACTTGGCAGCGTATTTTAGGTTTATGATTATTATAAGTCTCTTGGAGACACAGCGTTTTTATGATACGCTGACCACTTGCGACAAATCTCTATTATGATTTTGAGAAAACAATAGATGAGGCGATAAACTTTCGAGTTCAAAATGCCACTTAAATTAAAAAAAAAATGAGTATATGTATCTGTATATAGTTGCATCCTTCACGCCGCTATATTGATCACGTACGTGAGCTCTCAATCCTTTAAACGTATCATTAGCAATCCGAATCAAAACAATATTATACTTAAAAAATATTGCAGTAAATTCATAACTCTTGTATGTACTTACTTTTGAGTAAGATTTAACCTAAGCTTTATTTTAAAAAAGGTTTTAAAATTATGTCTGTTCCCTAATTAAGCTTTAGAGAGGGATGCGCACTTCGCTGTCTGCGCGCTATATGATACCCAGGTAAGCGGCAGCGGGGCTAATAAAATGAAGGGCCAGTCCGCCCGCGCTTCCACTGTGTTGCCGCATACCTGGATATTGGAGTATCTCTTTCGATCAGCTGTTTGGACCTCGTCTTCGAGGGATTGTAATACCCTTATAGTGGAGGACAGTCGGCAGTCTATAAGCCTTTGAGACGCGGCATGAATCTAAATATTTTTTTCTTTAAATACTCGTTTATTCCTTTTCATTGCATCCTTTTCTTATTAAACTCAATTATATATTTTCCAGTAACCTTCAATTTCTATGTTTCACATCTGCCAGGCGTCCCGTGACGGCTCATGTTTTTTTATTGTTGAACATTTTCTAAGCATTCAAATCAAAATCCCTTTATTCATACCAAAAGTACAAGTGTAGAAAGCATTCTCCTAAAATTTTAGCCCAATCAAACCATGTGGTCACATGGAATCCTCCGTACAGTGCCAAAATGCTCAAAACAGTATACGGAGAGTCACCATGGGTAAGTAGGTGCTAATATGGATTTACTATGGTAAAAATACAGGTAATATAACCTAATATTAATATAAAAATAATATAACAATTATAATTTATTTTTGTTATTATTTATAAGGAGTTTATTTTTCAGAGTTTAAAGGTGGTGTGCCCCCTTAAGTCGCCTGCGATCAGTACCGGTTTTCTTCCTACTGCATCTTGTACGAGCCGGTCTAGCAGTTGTTGGAACTGCTCGATTAGTGCGTTGGGTGAGGCATAGCAGCTATAAATATGTACGCCTGCTACCTTCACGCGCACAAATCCCTCTTCGCGGGTCATCGTTCTTTCCTGGAAGGCAGCGTTACCACACACCCAGATCGCTGCCTTGCCAGTAGTGTCCATATCCCTGTATTGTTCGCATACAATTGCTACGTCAACTTCTGTCTCGCGGATGTACTAATTTAGTAGGTCTTGTGCTGTCGCGGACGTACTAATTTAGTAGGTCTTGTGCTGTCGCGCAGTGATTTAAGTTCAACTGCACGAGTTTCATTTTCTTTGTTTCATGGCTTCTACTGCAGCGCGGTAAGCCGGGCATGCGTAGCTACCAGCTGCGTGGTTCTTATTTCCGCCTGTGTCTCCTTTTTTGCAGAGTACACAGTTAAGTTGGTTCTTACAGTCCTTTGCTTTGTGCCCGTCCTTTCCACACTTAAAGCAAAACCCACTCCTATCTTCAGTTACTGTGCGGTTTCTGCCGATATGGCCAAAACCGAGACACTTGTAGCATCTAAGTGGGCTTGCATTTTTTACCGCTTCCGTTATTCTGCAGACAACCCAGCCTATTTTAATTTTCTGCTTGGCTATCATCTCTCGTGCCGTCTTTGCTGGCATTTAAATGACGGCAGTCTGCGTGTCGCCATATGCTTTCCGCAGTGACTTTACCACCGTCTCATCCACCATTGATGGATCATCACCTGGTAACTCTCTGAGTAGTGCTTCCACTACGTCCTCCTTGCAGGTTAATACATCGAGGTCCTTTATCTCGAAGGCCACTAACAAGGAGAGCTACCAGGCTCCGGGAAAGGGATTCTGCTAAGACTTTCAGAAATGTTCTCTGGTAATTAGAAATGAGAGAAACCAGTTTTAGTTTGATCTCATAGGCCTTTATTCGGGAGTTATAGCCAATTTTAGTCAAATTCAACCAAAAAACCTAGTTCATTCAAACGAGTATAACTTCTAAGGCATAATTCCTAGAGCATAAAATTTACTTTAAGTACGGAAAATTTCCTATCGATTAAAGTGGTTTATGAAAGCAAAATATCATTTTCTTCAAAAAATATAACCAATAAAAGATTTTACTTAATTTCTCACAATTGTTCTGTACACTATTTTCCAAGTCAGAAATACAATAAAATTTTTAATTAGCTGTATCATTTGAAAAAAAATGATCTTTCGGCCTTTGTAAGCACCTCATTTTATAGGAAATTTTCCGTACTTAAAGTAAATTTTATGCTCTAGGAATTATGCCTTAGAAGTTATACTCGTTTGAATGAACTAGGTTTTTTGGTTGAATTTGACTAAAATTGGCTATAACTCCCGAATAAAGGCCTATGAGATCAAACTAAAACTGGTTTCTCTCATTTCTAATTACCAGAAAACATTTCAGAAAGTTTCAGAGGAATCCCTTTCCCGGAGCTTGGTAGCTCTCCTTGTAAGTCTTGCAGGGTCCTTATTTTGGTAACCTCTCCTAGCGCTTCTTTCACAGCTTGTTGGAGTCTTTCCTTCCGCTGTGCCTTGGAGTTCCAGCAGCAAGTCTCCTGTTGCTGTCCTGCGTATTCTATTGATACTATCACAAAGCATCGCCAGGTTGGGCACCGCTTTTATCTTTCTTAAGATGTCGGCATACGACATTCTGTCCTCAGCCTTTATGACGAGGGCCTCCGGCCGGGTTGGTCTCGCCCATGGTGGCTTACGTTTCTTGCCACCTTTCAGGTCTTTGTTTGCGTTGCCGCCCTTTCCAGCTTCTTTTTCCCTTTTCTTCTTGACCTTCCTCGTTTCCACCTTTTTCCAGACCGTCGTTGTTCCTGACGGGAGTACTGGCACCTGTGGCGTGTCGGAAGTTGTCGTCTCCTGTCGGTACTGCAACCTCTTTTCTTCATCCTTCTTCTTTTTAGAGGAAATCTCATGTTGAGGTGACTGCTTCTTTCTCTTCTTCGCACTACTGAGTGTCAGAAAGCTCTGTGACTGGACGCTTGTCAGACTCAGCCTGGAACTAGGATTCTTTTGCACCATCAATCAAAGGTTTCCATAATTTTCTTCGTCACTTCTCTTGCGCTACCAAGGCGTTTCATGTTCAGCTGCACCTTCCTCAGGTCTCCCTTCACGCAGTTGTGGAAGTTGTGTGCGGTGAAAGCAACTTTATACGCACTTTCAAGATGTCCCTCGATCTTGTCCAGCAGCTTTTGTTCGGTATTTGCTGCTGCCTAGATTCTATTCCAGGTCTCAAGCAGTTTCATGTCTTCACCTACATCACCTGGTATGTTGCTATTTCCTGCAACCTGCTGTTTGCCTACCAGTGCATTCTTCTCAACCCGGTAATTAGCAGCACTTACGGCGCTGCATATACTGATGTTGCTGCTATTTTTGTGGAGCGCGAGTCCACCATCTTGCGATCTTGGCACCTGTAGTGTGTACACTTCCAGATCCTCCTTTGTCTCCTCTTCAAGTTTGTTTTTCTTCTCCATGTTTCAAACAGTGTTCTTCATCCCGGTATGTGTCCGACCACCTAGATCCCCCTGTCTATGGAGGCAGCTGACATGGCCCCGGTACCTGTCCGAAGGCGGTGCCAGACTTGGTACATCATACCAGGGTATAGCGTGCGCTGTCGCACTAGCCCACCTCTGCTCTCTCGAGCCTTCCACCCCGAACCAAAGTGGTTGGCTCTCTGGATAGTTTCTGGCAGACGTCACACGACAGCACACACTCGCTCAAGCCGATTAAATGGTACTAGCTAGGTAACCAGCCTTTCGTCTTACCGTCAGCAAAAGCCAAAGATGGTTCAGGTCACTTTGGCGCGCAACCTCGGATCGCCTCTCCATCCAAAATCTTCTTTTGGCAGCTCACGGGTTGCACCGTACAGCAAACACGGCGGCGTGTGTGTATGTGTATGTGTGTGTGTGTGTGTGTGTGTGTGTGTGTGTGTATACCGTAATATTTCTGGAACTACTCCGTCAATATCAATCAAATTTGACATGCATATCTATTCTTGGATTCTGAATTCGGGAAAACAGTTATTTTTTATTTTTTTAATTACTTTTCTTATTATGGCCATTTTTTGATATTTGAAAAACCCTATTTTGCGTTTTTTTCAATCTTTCCTTTTGTTACAAACAATTCAGCTAAAATGCATTTAAAAGATAATAAAATCATCAACTTCTCCTTGTTTTGTCCTCGGGATCAACTGTTCCGTTCGGCAAATAAAATGAAAAAGGTAATTGTTCTTTTAAATTCATATCTCTAAAACTAAACCTCATAACGTCACGAAACAAATCATGTTGATGGGTCACGTGTCAAACTACATTTCATTAAAATTTCAAGTGTTTTGACTACTTATTTTTTCAGTAATCAATCAAAAACTGAAAAAACGAGTTTTTTTCGTGCCTCGATTACGGGCGTAAAAGGGTCTTATTGCACTTGAGATTTTCGGAAAAGGTAGATATTTTATGTTTTAGCTAAGTTCATTGCGCAGCTATAAAACCCCTATGGTTCTTAAGATATCAAGGTTTAAATTTTTTTTTAAATATTTTGATACCTTATATTTCTAAAACAATGTAGTCAAATAATTCAAAATTTTATTTAATGATAAACCATAAACAAAGCTATATGCTGTTAAAATTTTAAACGATTTCGTTTAGCAGTTCTCAAGTAAAGAGCTGAAACGTAAAAACCGATTTTTTTCAAAAGTCAGAATGATCTGCTCCTCCGAGAACTACCAGATAAACGCTGATAAGATCAAAATCCATCGTAATTCAATTTCTGCGCGATGTTACTTCTGCGACAGCTTGAGTAAGACGACGCGAAATACCTTGATTCACTTTTTTTTAAATGATTATTTTCATTGCCGCACATTTCTCCATAGCGACTCGTGCGCTACTCGTTAATATTCCTTTTATGTCATTGTCATTAAAACTCATGACGCGTGGGGTAGCGAGTTTGAGAGTTTTGGTTTTATATTTATTCCTCGCTTATGATCACCTTACGATGCCTATATATATATATATATATATATATATATCTTCAAAATTAAACGATCAATTCTGCAACTTTGTTATTTTAGAGATTTTGATGGGATCGTTCTAATTATTATATATCTTTTGCAATAAGAAAATTGCTTCTATAGCAAAATAATTAAACTTGGAAATATTTAAAATAGCATTCACATACTGTATTTAACAACAATATTTTATATTCTAGAACAATAAATTTCGTTGGAGGAAGCTACGTGCCAATGAATTGGTAGCAGTTTTTTAAGGCTGTCGTCACTCTCGATATTTGTCCTGTCTGAAATTAAATCTACGGTAATTTGATTATAGCTAAAATAAATTGTAAATATTAAGAGAACACGACGCTTTTAAACTTAGAAAAGTAAAATTCTCATAAATGATGGTAAAAATAAATTCTAAATATGTTTAAAATTTTTCGAAAAATTACCATTATTTGCAATGTTTATTGCTCCCGAATTATCTTCATAAATTTTTATCGGTTCTTTAACATTTATGTCGAATATTTTTACAAGCTCTCTGATATATTCTAACTCGCTTACATCTTCTGATAATGCTACATATTCTGCGTATGTCGACGCTTTTGTTACACATTTTTGTTTGCGTGACTTCTAATCAATCGCATTTCCGAAATACCTAATTACATAACCAGATGCAGACTTTCTGTCTAAATGATCGCCAACCCAATCTGCATCTACATAACAATCGATTGTTTTACAATTTTCTTTTCTCTTATAATGTAAAATTAAATCTTTAGTTAAGTACAAATATTTTAACACTCTTAAAAGCATACTTCCAGTGAGTACCATCATAACAATTTTGATATCTACTTGAATAGTTTACACTATAACTTATGTTTGGTCTTGTACTTGAGTTGATATACAATAGAGCACCTATCAAGTTTATATATTTTACTTCAAGATCACAACTTTCAGCCTTATTAATCTTTAAATTCGTTTCCATAGGAGTACTATACAATTTACTATTTTGCAATTGATACTTAAACGCTAGTGACTCTATATATTTAGTTTGGCTTAGTTTCATTTCACAATTGTTATAATCATATTCAATATTTATCCCTAAATATTCTTTTATTTCTCCTAAATCTTTCATTTTAAATTTGTTCATGAGAACTTACTTTAGACTTTGAATTCTATTCTTGTTTTTGCAACCAATCAATAAATCATCTACGTATAGCAAAATATAAATAACATTATCTCCTTTTCCATAAATATACAAACAATTATCATCATTGCTTCTTATAAATTTTAGTTTCGCTAAATATTCATCAAAACATTCATACCATTTTCTTGGACTTTCTCGTAGTCCATACAACGCTTTAAACAATTTACAAACTTTGTTTGTTCCGTCATTGTAACCTTTCGGTTGATTGACTCTGAGCTTAATGTACCATCTAGAAATGCTCTAACAACATCCATCCGTTCTATAATTAATCCGTACTGACAAAAAATGAAAACAAAATTTTTAACCTTTGTGATTTTGCTACTGGAGTGTATATGTCATCAATTATATTGGTTTGTTGAAAACCTCTAACTACTAATCTGGCTTTAAATACATCATCAGATTTTGCTTTCTCCTCAAGAGGAAGCTTTGTAATAGTAAAATTTTCAGTTTTGCTAATACTTCGTGGAAACGCATTTGGAGGTGTTTGGAGTACGAATCATACGTTTTTAGAAAATGTCCGTGCGGATGGCTGTGTGTGTGTGTGTGTGTGTGTGTGTGTGTGTGTGTGTAAGGTTTAACTTAAGATTGAAATTTAGGAAAAGAATGATCTTTTGATCACTTCGGCTAGTTTTTTGTGAGCTTATGAAACCTTTTAGTTTAAAGAGATAAGATTCTAGTATTCAACTCTCACCTGTATAGCTCTGGTGACTGAACATTATTATTTTTGTTAAACATATATAATTTGATAAAATAAAGCTTAGTATATTTTGAGAGTTTTCATGGGTTTTCAAGAGTTCACGGAGCTCTATCTTTTGATATCACCTTAACCCCTCAGTCCCCTGAAATACCTCCCCTCAAAAGAAAAATGTTGTACTTCCTAACTATCCTTTGTTAAGTATCGAGTAAGTAGCGAAAATATTTAAACAAAGAAGTAGTTCATTGTGCCTCATGAATTGATCGCCACTAGCCAGAATAGTTAGGAAGCCCTAAGTGTCATATGACTGGCAGGCGGTTTTTTCGTTAGCGGCTACTACTTGGGCGTTGGCTTAATACATTGGACGCATGCAATCAGTTAGTTCATTGACTCTAATGGAGGCTCTTTAAACACCGTATAATTAGTAATGTGCCTATCAACTTTTAATTCGGCCAATGTTAATTAGGCTTTGAGCTCATTCAATTATTGTGCGTTAAATACCTTTTCCCATTGTTTTTTTTACAGGGATCGTTCATAACTAACAGTCATAATTTTTTTCCGACAGTTAGGCAACTCTTGATATTATAAATTTTGAGAGCTAGCCCTTCAACTTTGACTTCTTTTTTTATACTCATCCGCTTACATGTTTTTTAAAGTAACTTTCCTCTGTGACAAGGTAATTTCGAGTAATAATTCGCATCCTGGCTTACCAAAAAACAATGATAGTTCCCCAACCGTTTTGACATCTTCCGGTACAAGAGGCGGTCGCCGTTTGGTTGCCGCCGTGATGTGAGAAATCAGAGCTCACGACACACAAACCGGTTTGCCTAGTTACTTAGTATCGTGTATAATAAATCGTACTTAGAATGATATAGCAATGAACTTTCAAGCTCATCATATTCACCTCATGAAGCATTTCAATGCTGCTATTTGCCAA
>CM053171.1:13297079-13373646 GCA_012977825.3 Pteromalus puparum
AGAGAGAGAGAGAGAGAGAGAGAGAGAGAGAGAGAGAGAGAGAGAGAGAGAGAGAGAGAGAGAGAGAGAGCAGTATCGTAGCTAGCGACTAGGTGCTTAAGGCACTGGAGAAGGGTCGTAGTAAGCTGCTCGGATCCCCCACTCCGTACCAACGTGTATATGTAGCCGTTGCAAAATATAACTCACAATTATAGAATATTTACTGCATTTTAAATCATGTAAATCGATTTCACGTAGCGTCAGTTATCAAATAATTTGCAACAAAATTTCAGATTTTAAAAAGGCATATTTGAAAAGAGACTACCAAAATCCAGATTCTCAAAAATCTATATATTTTGCTTTCACCTAGAGAAAGCTTTTTAATAGTGAGATTTTCGACTTTATCAAAAACATGTTAGAAACGCGTTTCAAAATGTTTGGAGTTAGAATACATGTTTTTAGAAAATGTCCGTATGGATGTGTGTATGTGTGTATGCTTGCGCGCGCGCGCGCGTGTGTGTGAGACTACGCACACTCCGGTGTTTAGAGTGTGCATAGTCCTGTTCTCAGGCGTCTTGCGTCTTTCATTGCGACGTGTAGCTGCATCAGCTACACGTAATAACGTATATAGCGCCGACATCCGTGCCCGAGGCTTCCGCTGCGTTACACACACCGAGCAGCGCCCCGGTGCACCATCTCCGGGCTACACGTCAACCTCTGCTGCAGTGGACCGCACGGCAGATGAGTAACAAACACCACTCGCGTCGCGCCGGGACGAGGAAGTAACAGCTGTCGCGACGAGCCGCCTCGTAACCTCTCACGTCACGAGGTCAGGACAGAGAGTGGCTCCACCGTGGCTGCGATACTCAACACTAGCGTCGCGCCGCGCCGACGCAGATCAGCCGCACACCCGGTCACTGCTGTACCGGTACAGCAGCGGTAAACGCTGGGCGTACGCACCAGGAGTCGCGCCACGGACACAAAAGCGAGACCGAGAACCGACACGGCCAAACACGAGGCGCAAGTGACGCGCATCAGCTGCAGCGCGAACGCACGGCATGAGAGAGAGAGAGATTTAGATTTTAGATTTAGATTTTAGATATTTTTATTCATGTACATTATGTTGTACAAAATTATTGATACAGGTAGTAAGTTGATTAGCTGTTCATTGATGAAGGGCGGTGTATGAGTATGAGAGTAATGGAGGCGAGAAATGGGTGACGAATGCTGCTTGAAGATGTTATGTACTCTCTTGTGCGAGGAAGTAGCGCTTAGCTTGCGTTTTGAACTGAGTGATAGATCTATTGTCACGAAGATGAGATGGTAAGGAGTTCCAGAGGTATGAGGCACTGATATGGAATGAGTTCCTCAGTGTCTCCGTGCCGAAGGGGGGGATGTCCAGGGCAGTCACCTCACCCCTCACAGGACGGAGTGCAACGTGGAAGTCAAAGAAGGCCAAGATGTACGATGGTGTGGCAGTGTTGAAAAGTTTTCTGAGAAAACAGGCCGCAAAGTACTTCCTACGCCCGGCGGTGGTGAGCCATTGCAGTTCACGTCTGTAGGGGGTGATGTGCTCGTCCCTCCTTACACCAAAGATGTAACGTATTCCTGTGTTCACCAGTCTCTGTAGTTTAGTGTCAAGTTCTTGAGTAAGGTCACAGTATACTAGAGAGCAGTAGTCTATTATGGGAAATAGCAGTGCTTGCACGAGATGTTTGCGCAACTCTTGGTTGGTGCTCTTTCTGAAGAAGTATAGCCTATACATTAGTGAATGAGCACGTTTACACAGTTGTGTGACGTGCTCTTTCCAGTTCAATTTAGAATCGAGCACCACTCCCAGACTGCGCACAGACGATTGGTATTCGACCTGAGCTCCCCCTATATTGATAGAGGTGTTAGCGACATTTGGTAAAGAGAGAGAGAGAGATAGTGAGACCACGCTCGGAGGAAGAGAGATACTACGCGACGCGGAGAGGGAGACGCGCACACGGGAGAAAGAGTAAGTACACGGCGAGAGCGGAATCGGCTAGTGGGGGCTCGCGCATACACCACTAGCCGCACTACTATCGCGATATGCTGCCGCGCTCGAAGCAGTCCCGTACACCGCACGAAGCCCAGCTAACTACGACAACTAGGTGAGTTGTGCGTGACATATAGCGCCGAGAGATTAGCTCGTGGTTTCGCCGTTCTAGCGCATTCGTATTAGGCGCGCTAATTGCGAACTTGACGCCGTGATTGCTCGCGTCGCGGAAACGAGTATAGAGGGCGCGATCGAACATCCTTTTCCGGGACGCGCGAGGATAGCGCCACGAGGAGACTTCCTCCTCGTCCATTCTGATTGCTGCCATCAACCGCGTCGGACGTCCACCGCCTTTAAAACCTAGCTTCAGTGCCGAGACATTAAAATCGCGAGCGAAGAGTCGTCGTGTTAGTAGTCCTGGTCGAGCAGAGTGAGAGCGGGGTTTTTAGTCTCTTTTTCGGTTGTGATTCGTGCGAGTTCGAAAAGGATTTTAAGAGTAAGTCCTTGCGCCGACAGGTTGATGTATTTTGAATGTTATAACCATTCATTGGCGACGCCGTTGAGAGTGATGGGAACTCCGGCTACTCACTAACCTCCGAATTCGCGGATCTTGCATGGTTGACGCCGAGACTCTCTCTAGGGAGAGACTAAGTCTCGGGTTTTTCTCTATAGAACGTGGAAGCAGGGCAGATTTTTGTTGCAACGGTCAATTCGCGGAATTTTCAGAGTTCGAGTTGCATAAGCAGGCCAGCATAGCAGAGCAGTAGCGGTGAAGTTGGATCCGGTTAGAGGCACGAGACTGCCATTTTGGCGACGCCGAGTCCTTCCAAACGACGCTACCGCCATTTGCTACAAGGGTTGATACGTTTTTAGAGTCGCGTGAAATATTGAGATTCGCGGAGTAATTTCGGAGTTCTCGTAATTGATTGCGCCGTAGTTACTAACTAGAAGTGAATCATAATTGCACACCACGCGTTGTTGGAGTAAATGAGTCATAACGTTTGCATTGAGAATTATTGGCGACGACGCGAGTAAATTAAATAATACATCCGATCTGAATCTCAATCGTAGTTACGCGTAGCGGTTGTTTATTGGAAAGTAACGCTCGAGAAGTGATTGTAGTCAAGCCAGTCTTGACGGAGGGTTCATATAATATAATTGATTTCTTTTAGCATTACATATTATTGTGTTATTATTGACTACACCCTCTGCCACGCCAGGCATTTCCTGTTCCTTTAACCTAACGTTTGCCCCCCACCCCCCTTGTAGATTTAAGTGTCTGTATTAGTCGCGCGGAGTCAGAATAGTAGAAAAGAGTAATATTGATTGCTGGCACGGCCGGGAAGGAGCCGTTAAACATTTGCAACGTCACAGCATAGAGAACACCTTATTTGTTGGGCCATTACATTCCATGCCGCCACTTTGTGTCCATTCACGCCACACTTTCAGTAGCTGAAGCTTCTGTTAGGGCCTTTGCATTTCGCTTCCACGTGCCTGTATATCAGCATCACGTGACACTTGCTCGAACACGCATTTCTCAGTTTACCCAATTGATAAAAATATTTTATTTTTTTGAGCAGAGCAGCGACCTTGATCCAATCCATTTTAAACACAGCCACCCGCTGCTTTCTCTTGTTTGGCTCAAACAGATGTACTTGGCCATTCTCTTTATCGCAGCCCGTCTCGACTACAATAGCACCGTCGATATTTTCTTTTATCGTAAGTCTGTCGATATCTCTGATCTTTACTGCTGTCTTAGAGATCTTACCCTTAACGGTGCCTAATTGTCCGATCGCGTCTTGGATGGCTTTTTGGAGTGATTTTATTTTGTCGCCACTGTTACACATATCCACCAAAACGCTGCCATCTCTTGTTTTACAGACGAATTTAATCGCCGTATTCAGTTCTTCTGGCTTTACCTGAGCCTTCATCTGCCCCAAAATCTCAGCATAGGAATTGCCGCTCCTCGATCTTATGAATAGCATATATCTACCGACGCGGAACTTTATCTTCATTTATTTTGGTTGGTTCTGCATCTGTGTATCTGATAAAATAAAGTAGACACGGAGAAGATTTAATTATTAGATAAAGATGTGGTTTATTAGAGTTCTATGTACAGCTACAGTTCGTCGTGTACACCATGTATACCTGGCGACGGCCCAAACCCAAGAAAGCGATGTGCGGGACTCATAATATAGTCTCGACACCACTTGTGGTCATGTGACTAACACGCATACCGCGAGAGGGGATACTTACACGTGTGTGTCCCCTCACATACTCGTCAGCGCGCTCACTCAGTCTCGCGCGCTGCACTATACCTTACTGACCCGACTTTCTGTATTGTACACTATATTTTAATACGTTACGGTAGCTCATTTCATAGACAGGCATGATCTTGTAGCCATACCCCATCGCTGTCTGGCCCTCTCTGTCTACCGGTGCACTCTCCTCATACTGGTATTCTGCAGCACTTATGGCCCTACCTATGCTGGTGCTACTGCTTGATTTGTGGATTGAGTATCCACAATCTTGCATTACTGGCACCTTTACAGTATCTACTTCGAAGTTTCCCTGTGACTTTACTTCGAGTTCGTTTATGGTCTACATTTCATAAACGATTTTCTTTATCCCGGCATGTGTCCGACCACTCAATAGTCCAGGCTAATTAAACTTTAAAAAAACCGCTGCCAAGTCATTGGCACTTAGCTTCCTCCTATTCCGCTAGTAGAAGATGATTACATAGTTTCTACAAATTTTACTATTACAAAGCTTCCACTAGGAGGAAGCAAGATTGAAGCAGAAAAACGGATTGTAGAGGTTGGCTCATAACTCAGGAACCAATCGACAGAAACATTTGAAATTTCAACAGCAATTTGTCGTTGCTGTAATAAATGACTAACTTTTTTTTGAAGCGACTGCTTGGTTTTGAAGTTATAAGAAATCGAAAAAATTTCAATAAAAAGTTCTATCATCGATATCTCAGAAACCATAAGGCTTTAAAAGCTGCACAAAGAACTTAGCCGAGACGCATAAAAAGTCTACCTTTTCCCAAAATTGTAGATGAATTTAAGCCTTTTTACTCTCGTAAACGTAAGACATAGAAAACTCTTTTTTTCAGTTTTCTATTTGTTATTCAAAAACTACATAGTCAAATAAATTGAATTTTTTGTGATATATAGCTTGACTCAGAACCTCTCATAATATTTTTTTGTGAGGTTCTGATATTTAATTTCGGAGATCTGCCTTGATTCGCAAAAATCACCTTTTTCGCCTTTGCTGCCGAACAGTGCAGTCGATCTCGAGGGCTAAGCGGGAAAAGAAAGGTAATGTTATTCTCTTTTAAATGCGCTATAGCTGTATTTTTGTGTAACATTAAGATTATACGAAAAATGTCAAAAATACTTTTGCAAAATTCAATAAACGGCCATAAAATGAAATTTAGTTAGCACAATTGAAAATAACTTCTTTTCCCGAATTCAGAATCCAAAAAAGGATATAGATGCCAAATTTTGTAGAGATTCATAACAGTGATTCGATAATATTGCGGTATATACACACACACACACACACACACACACACACACACACACACACACATCCGATGGACATTTTACTATTACAAAGCTTCCTCTGGGAGGAAGCAAAAGAAAAATAAAAAGGTAGTTTTTTTCAGAAAGTTCTTAGGGAGGGTTCTAGGATATTATGTTATAACAGTGTGGCCAAATTTTCGGTGGGGAACATTGTTCAAACAATAGAGGAAAATGCGACAAATATGTCAAATCCCCAGCCTTTGGAGGCAGCTGATATGGCCCCAACAGATGGCTAAAGGTGCTGCCAGACTAGATACATCATATTAGAGTATAGCGCGCTATCGCAAAAACCCAGCTTTGTTCTCTGGAGTCTCCTACCCTGAACAAAAGTGCTTAGCTCTCAAGAAGCATCCTGTCTTGCCGCCAACGGGAATCAAAGCTGGAGCCTCCCACCCCGGACATAAGTGCTCTCTGAAGCCTCCCGTTTTGCCGTATGCGAGAATTAAAGATGGTTCAGGTCACTTCAACAAGCAGCCGTAGATCTTGAAAAAGACCGTTAGATCACCTCCTTATTCAGGATCTTCTTTCGGCAGCTCACGGGTCATATCGCATAGCAAACAGAGCGGCCTGATTTTGTCCACGCAGCATATTTTTTATTTTTGCTCCACCCTCCGAGATATAAGCCTCGGCGAACACTCCCCCATCCACCACCCAGGACACGCCAGCTATGGGATCACAGGCTTTCTCGCCCGGAGCTGTATTTTATTACATTATAGAATATCAACGCAATAAGTATACGTATATGGCAGTATTCTATTACTATTCGAATTATCAACGTAATAAATTTACGTAGATCTCAAGCTCGATCAATGCAGAGAGAAGTTTAGATGTAGTATGCGGTTATATATATTTTATTCTCTATGAGATTTATATATTTTTTTGGAGAAAGATTAGTGAAAAGAAAGTAAAAAGAGGAGAATGCAGGGAAAGAAAAAATAAGTCTGAAAGAGGTGTAGAGAGATACAGAAATGTGGAAAAGTAAGTAGAGAAAAGGTGGCAGTGGAGGGTGGTTAGAGGTGGTGGATGGAGGGAATTTTCAGAGAAATCACGCATACAGCTATATAATATATGAAGATGTGTGTGTGTGTGTGTGTGTGTGTGTGTGTGTGCGCTTTTGTGTGTGTGTGTGTAAGTTAAGTAAAAAGGCATTACGCCTCACTTCTCGGAAACACTTGAAAAAGTCAACTTTCGCTCTACTTATCCGTTAGTGACAAGAGTCTTGTCGGTGCCCGGGTTATGAAAGTTATTGTACGTTTCCCCTTATTTTATATATATTTTTAATATAAAATGTTGAAAAGTAAATACCTGTATATCCGTCTCTAAATTTATATACGGATTGTTAAAATAGGTAGAAAACCATTCAGTTAGACGTGTCGCATCAACATGGCCACCTGGCTTGTCCAAAATTGGGAGCTAGCAAATAAGTCGTACAACAGCTTAAAATATTCGTATGAACGTATATTTTCGAAAACTAACAGAGATTTTTCGAAATTTATGATGCTTGTCCAATATGGTCGCTGGAAGTGGCACTATTAGGCTTAACTTTTAACGCCGTATCATTGCGAATCTTTAGTTCGGTTATAATTAGATTGTCTTTGGGTATTTGGAAGTTTTTCGGGTCGCTGTCAGAGATTTTAAAAATACAAAATAAATGATTGCTTGGGTAAAAATTTGTCTATGTTTGAAAAAAGTAAAAAAATCATGAAAAGTCAAGACCTTTTGAAATCAAATAACTACCCCCTTTATTTGCGATTTTTACGCTATAAATAAACATAGTTGACTTTGCAGATAAGCAGCTATTTTCAATGTTTTTTTAGCGGTCAACATTTTGAAAACCTTAGAGTGCTCATTGGAGTACCGCTTCTGAACGTTTTAGCCCGTTTTTGAGAAACCTTACCCTGGTAGAAAATAACCCAACTAAAATGGCTGGGTTGCTAATTATTGGGAAACCCCGTAGGCCAACGATTTGCCTCAATATAAACCAACCGATAACGAACGGTTGGATACTTTTTAAAATTATAATGTTTTAAATTTTATCATTATTCCATGCATAACTGACATTTTTTAGTCTTTAAAGTCGGAACTATAATCGAAAATAACTTGTGTTAATATCAATAATGGTCAAATGTACATAAATATGTTGTGCAATAATAAGATTCCTTCCAGGTGAGGTAATCATATACGCATATAGTGCGCACACGCCATGCGGCTATGAGCATAGCATGTGTAGTCTACTATAGGTATAGTCTGCTGGCGTCTGCAGTGCGTGGTTTTCTTTCCCTTCCCTTCTAAGTGGAGAACCGTATTTTGCTGGTTATTTATTTGCTGATATCTTTATTGATCTATTATTTAAAAATGAGCAGTCAACAGCGTTCTAAGGAGCATCGACATCGAACAAAATTAAGAAAAATTGAAGAATGCATTAGTGTAGTTGGTGAATATGATAAAAGTTCATCAAACTTGGACAGTGATAGTGCGGAAATTGAATCAAGAGGTGTTGTTCAACATTATCAATATGAAAGTGTAATTGTTAGTAGTGAAAAAGAAGTAGAAGTGTACCGATAGTTTATGAAACTGTAATTAAAGAAATACAAGCCAAAATTCAATGGACTGCCAATACTAAACATGAACATAGTTATTAAAAATCTTAACGGAAAGACTTTTACGTACATTAACTTTATGTACAAAAACACTTCTACACAGCAATATCAAATTTAATATTGAAAGTACGAAAGTTTGTGACAACAGTGATGGTGAGTTTTATCACTTTGGCATTGAAAAGAGGTTAGAATCTACAGTGAATCCTTCACTACACGAAGAAGATCTGCTGAAAATCATAGTTAATATCGATGGAGTATCTCCATTTCAATCTAGTACGGTCACTATGTGGCCAATACAATGTAAAGTGTTCACGGTACATGACGTTTACAAACCTTTTTCTTCTTCTTTGTACGCTGGCCATGGTAAACCAAAATTTCTAACCCACGTTTGTATTCTACAGATCAACAAATGTTTGCTTCTAACAGAGCAAGCATATTAGATGTACCAGTTATCAATCTCTCTCACATGATTGATGCAGGTAAGAATTTATATTTAAAAATATGAAATTAGATTATTATTTTATTTTAAGGTTTTTATAGATTTCAAACTTGCTGTACTGACTCAGCTATCCTTCATGCGCACAGATCTACAAGATGTTCTTTAAAATCAAGGGCAAGCATCTAACTTCATGATTGACAAACAAATTGTCAAAAATAAAGCAACTGACTTTCAGAGAAAGTACAACTTTACAATGCCAATGTATAATACTGAAGTTTCTGTGGTGTTTGATAAAACCCTCAAAGTCAACAAATTTATGAAAAATGATGTTAACTCTAAACCTTTTTCTAGTTTTTTAGTTGTTATCTTTATTTACAATTTGATATTTTTCTAGTGTGCCACACTAAAAACTTGTATCGACAAAGATTTTGTGCTTACGAAATCTTTTTTAAGTATGCTCCGAGTATTTATAACAAAAGGTGTAGCTATGAAGTATCGGGCAACAAGGAAATCTCGTGATAAAGAAAATTCTAAGGATAAGATACGAGAGCGTCTCAAGGCTGTATACATGTGTGTGTATGATATTAATGTCGTTTATTTTCCGAGTAAACGGCAGGAGGCAGAGCAGTGGCCGCGACGGACGAAAAGAACCGCGTGTGTCATCGACTAAGAGTGAGAGACGCGAGATGAAGATTAACGTTGGCGCGACCGCCAACACCGCCGTATGCACCGTAAGTTCTGATGCAGGTGACGTGCATTTCGTGGGGACTGATGACGTGAGAGTCCGATGCAGCAGGACAAGCGTGACATCAGCTCGCCTACAAGAACGTCGTTTCTGTTTACGGCTGTTTACAACAGTGTAAGAGTATGAAGGGTGAGATAGGGCAGTGCGAGAGACGGAAAAAGGGATAGGGATACCACAAGGATATAAGCGATGAGGTTTTCAGAAAGGGTCTACGGTAAAAACGAGAGTAAAAAAGGTAGAACGCAGAGAGATTAGGAAAAGAGAAAAGTATAGATATAGGGGTTAAGTTGTAAAGCATGTCCTATAGTGATAACCAGATTAGGGAAATTATAGGAACAGGAAACGCAACTGAAGAAGGGAAACAGACCACCGCATAGTGAGATTTTTCAAGGTATTTTTGGACGAAATTCTACCTAAAACACATTTCTTAAACTAATTAAATAATTTTGTTTAATACTCGTAAAGAACTAGTACTTTATAGCACAACTGCGGATTCTAGCCAATGGGCTAACTTAACCTCACAGCAGTTAGCTCAATACAAGGCCTGGCAGGAAATGACATAATGAATGAAAAATACATAAAAAAATTTTACGATTTCGCTACCCAAACAATAATTCTATATGTTTTTAGGGTCGCTCAATGCAATTCCAAGGTCTGTTTGACCCTAGCAGGTCAGGATAAAGGGCATTGCAATGTCAAACTGGAAAAATTAGGCCAAAACGGTCAATTGAGTGTAACCTACCAAGGCCACGTGCAGCCTACGCTATAACTTCCATTGCGCACAAAAAAAGATGGCACTGCACAGACAAGCTGACCAACGGCAACACAGCAAGAAGGAAGTATGTCAACTGGGCCTGCCAGCGATTGTGAAAAGCGACGAGACGACCATCTTGGAAAGTGACTCGTTGTCTTTCCCTCGTCACGCGCATATCAGCTTGCGGTTATCGTGAATTTCTAACTACGGCGCGATTTCTCGAAGCCTAACAACTCGACTAATTACCGTTCGTGAGGTCGTATATTGAGATACTGCGAAAATGCCTGCTAATGACTAACGCCGCAACTCGAACGACACGGCATCGAAGGAAGGCGGCTTGCAGATCGACGCCAAGATCCCGGGCAGGACTCCAGGGGAACGCTGTCGTCGTCATCGGCAATACACCCGGTGAGTGGCTTCTGCAACAGACGTTCTGGGCATCAAGGATATGATTTGTGCGGTTGAGCGTTCTCGCATATTTGCATCGAACAGTGGTCGCGAATTAGTGAATACACACCTCATGAGACGTAGTGAAACGTTCGTGAAATCGATAGTGATTTGCGATAGTGAATCGATAGTCCCCCTCTGGAATACATGCTTTATCTAGCTGACTAGGGACACATTCACCTGGCGACCATTAGAATAGGATATTTGATAAATTACCAGTGAATGTAAAATTGTACATGAGCACGAGAAAATTCCTAATTGAGAACGTCCTCGCGTTGGGTTTTGCCATACAACATGCCTACCAAACTGTAAAATTAGTGGACACAGAGCTTCCTGATGCCGTCGGCTTCAAACAACGCAGTATAAAAGATAGAGGGATAGTTATAGTTTGTGAAGGTTCTTTGTTTAAGGACTTAAGAAAATTTAGAATATCAAAAAGAAATAGAAAAATACATTAAATTCTCTGTAGAATGTATGAACAATCATTATTACTCTGTCAATCAAGAATCACTACCAACTGCAGTTATGTCGCTAACTAGCAGTAATCCAGAAAGCAGAGAGAGGGCTAAGGTGTTGCTCTCTAGGTGCCTGAGCGCAGACTCTCAATTGCAAAATCATACAAGCAAGTCGTTAGTTAGGTTCACCGCTGATTTTCGAGCCAACGCCCGAATGTCTCCCGCTCTCTCTCCCGACATACTCTCTAGACGTTCACAGATGTATCCACTCTCCTCACACCATACTCCTCCTTTTTCTCTCTTCTTGCCCTCACTCTTCTCATCTCTCGCACTCGTACATCTATGCGTCAAATTGATTTTCAATCTCATGAGCACGCATTTGCACATGATTCAAATCGAAGAGACGGTCCGTTACAGGTTTCGATGGCTTTCATAGACATCATTTTCTTTTCATAGACAAGGGGGCCTTCAATCACATGACGGGCGAGACGGCTATGGCGAGGATGAAGGAATATGCAGTCCCTACAGCTATTGCTAGATGGATCAGCTATATGCTGAAAACAAGGTCGATAGTGGCGATTTTGGGAGCGTAATTCATTAGTGGTGGAGTAAAAAAGTGCTAAACACAGGGTAAGGTGCTGTCGCCGACGCTCTGGTGTCTTGTGGTCGACAGCCTGATTTGCATCCTGAACGACGCGGCTATAAAGAATGTTCAATGGTACACAAAAGTGAATACAATGAACTAAAACTTTAAAGATATATTCGTCTAGTGTAAACGAAACGATCCTGGTATAATACAGTAAAACTAGGGGTAAACCTCAGCAAGGTCAGTGTCGCGTTGTGTACGAGCAGGTATAAGACCAAGCCAGTGGATGGGCTATCCAACTTCATGGCGCCCCTCTGAAACTGGTAAAAGAGGTCAGATATTTGGGAGATCGCACTCAATGTAAGGCTTAACTGGGGAAAAGATATGAAGGTAAAAGCGATAATGCAATAAGCACTTATTGGACCTGTCGGAGAGCTTTTGGCCAAACGTGGAGTCTAGAGCTAGACAAAATGAGATGGCTATATGTGACCATTATTGAACCAAGACTCATCTACGGAGCATTGATATGAAAATATTAATATGAGACGAAAGCCTTCATCAAGGTACTAGATAGGGTGCAAAGAATGGCGATGGCAGGAATCGCGGAATTCATGCGGACGACATCGACGGCTGCCATAGAAACACTATTAGAACTGTTGCCACTTAAAAAAGTGATTAGGCGAATGCTTGCAAGAATTTTTGCAGAAGCATCGAACAGGTTATTTTTCAAGGATGTGGCGCTATCGGAACAAGTTATGCCACACATAGAGCAAAGAGGTGGCGATAAAATGGCGGAGAAGATCCTCTTCTTTAAGTATTTCTCAATTGTTAACCCGGAGAGAGAATAATGGCGAAGAATGGAAGAAACCCACGACCTGCTTGAGAATAGTATAGTGTGGTTTATGGACGGTTCTACAAATAAGAACGGCGTTGGAGCATAAGCTTGGGAAAATGGGGGCACACAAGAGATAGTGTGCTCGCTTGAGCAGCACGCCACGGGTTTTCAGGTGAAATTCAGGGCTATTACGGAGGGAAATTTTCTCTTAGGGAGGGTTACAGTTCAGAGAACCATTACCTTTTGTTCTGGCAGCAGGTTGGCTTTAATGGCATTGGACTGCATTGGCATTACCTTAAAGAAGATATTCACACATAGACAAGCGCACGTAGAATCACTGGCAGACCATAACATGGTAAGACTGCAGTAGGCGGCGAACAGATTAGGCGTGATAGGCAATGAAAAAGCTGACAGGGTGGCAGGCAGGGGAGATAACGAGCTTCGGGCTAGAAGGTGTTGGCGGCCAGAACGAGAGGACGCGAGGACGAGAGCTTAGGCGAGGAACGCGAAGAAGAATACGCGGGTGAGACGGAAGCGAGAGGAGTCCGAGGAGAGAGCTGGAGCGAGAGGTTCGGCAAGGTTAGAGGTGAGAGATCGTGGAGAGAGAGAGAGAGAGAGAGAGAGAGAGAGAGATTGCGAGTCGTCGCGAGAAATCGGCGAGAGAAAACGCGAACGAGAGGGGAGAAAAGCGAGAGAAAAACGCGAGACTCAGAGCGATTCTGAGAAGTCGGGGCCGCTTTGTCTTGCTGGGCGCACGCGAGAGGGGAGGGAGATCGGAAGTGCACGAGGCGCGTGGCGATGAGAGCCTTCTGTAGCGTGGCAGCACCGGGCGCTGCTTTACCGACCTCGTCGAGTCGAGTCGAGTCGAGCGGGCGAGAGAGATAGAGCGAAGCGAGAGTGTGTGAGTGCGGGAGAGATAGAGTGTGTGTTGGAGAGTTGAGGTGCGGCGTATTGTAGCGCGGAGACGAGAGAGAGAATTTGTAATTGGAGAGAGAGAGAGAGCGAGAGAGAGAGAGTAATAAAGAGGGAAGAGAGTTAAGAGAAAATCTGTGTTTTGATTCCAATCATCCTCGAGTATCCCGACTCGAGGAGATTTAGCGGAACCCCCTCCGAGAATCGCAAAGAGATATCGGAAACAATTATAAATTATAGTGTCGCGGATTCGGGGCCGGGGAGTCGACAGAGCAAGTTCGCTCCCCGGGTTTTTGCCACGTCACAAAGAGTTCAGGTTAGTCTACGGCGGCGCCTGCGCGTCTCAGCAGCGCACGAGGCTCACGCATTAGATGCAATCATGTCTCTGCGCATAGCGCTATCCCGCTCTCTTTTCGCGTTTTCGCAGCTTGCTAGCGGTACCAGCTTTTTAGCGCAGGCAGTCAGTACGCTTATCACCATTCTAGACAACGCATCATTTCTTTCTTACATAGACGCGCAACGACGCCACGTGCTATTATTCCAGTGAGCAGAGAAGCTGATTCGCCTCGCCACAGGACTCAAGTAATTTATTTTCTTTTAACACATCTTATCGATTCTGTGTACCCGGGGATATTCTTCAATGACTGATCCGGGGAGTCTTTTCCAACTCTGGAAAAACTCTGCACATAATTAACATACTCATATGCCTCCGACGAGAACTAAAAGAACCGCTTCGTGGATGCTCTACGTTTATGTTTCCTACTAATTATTGCATCATAACCTCTTGTGCGCATGGCACTTTAATACGCACAAGACTTGCATTCATTGCTCTCTCAGTTTAGTATATAATACGCATTTCTTTTCTCGCATCACGCAAATTCATGTACAACGCTAATATTCATTGTCACATCATTTCTGATGAAATATAGTTTTTGCAACTTGTTTGGTCTAGAGAACCTGTTCAAAAGCCAGATGCAAGTCTGTGTCACAGGCGAGGCTAGAACAAGCTGATTTAACAAGTTTTATTTTACATTATCATTACAGTAAATTTTGTTCTATTATATTTCTTTTTACAACATTTAATTGAATCAAATCATTCACTTCTCCAATAATCTATCCTTTTATTTATTATTCTCTCAGCTCTTGCAGCTTATTCATTTTCATAACTCGACCTTCCATTTCATACCCTTATAAGTATTATAATAATAATATTTTCTAATTAAACGTTTGATTATTTTACACAAATTACAGCATTTATTTTCTAAAATATATAAACATATTTATTTGATTAATATTTTCATCGACTCCATTATTGCTCACTAAATATTGTACTTAGTTTTTTTTTTACATTTGATTGATAATATTGTTGCTTTATTGTTTTGCGTTGATATTCTCATTTACTTGCAATCTTTTCTCGAATTTAATGAAACGAATAAAAGCTTCATCAGCACCTTGTCTAGCCAAATCTAATATTTAAATTTATCAAATGAATTTTAATAATGAATAATATTCAAATCTTGCTTAACGTAACCTTACTTTTGATATATTATTCAACTCATAAAAGTAACTGTCATGCTTAATTTGATTTTCGGCTCAACATATTTCAGCGTATTATATTTCTAAATAAGCAAAATATTGAAAAAACTTGCATGGTACCCCTGGTGGGACTCAAGGTCGTAAACTGAGTGAATAGCTGGTAAGGTTGAATAAAGGTCGAACTATTTATGGTCAGAGAATTGCGCATTCCATATTGTGCTCGCTTGTATATACACTATACTGTGCTTAGTTGGTTCCACCTGTAGTAGGAAATACGTTGTAAGTTAGTTTCGTGTCCTCGTACACGTTCTTTTATTCACTTGTTGAAGCCTCGGTAGGACTTTTGCAGTAGACGAATTTACTATGTTCATCGTACACATTCCCGTCATTTCTTTATAAGTGACCTTGTTGTCGTGTTTTCCTTTTCGGTAAATCATCGAACTGTGTGTCTCGCATTTCTCAAGCTATTTTTTTCTCGACACTCACTCACTGAATAATGGATAAGAAGGTAGAAATAAATGACAACAATATTGAATAATAAAATACGAATAAATGGGTGGCTTTTTCGAACTCAAAAGTTCATGGCCTACAACGTATCGTGTTGTGTTTTTGGATAAATTTTAGCGTTCGAAAATTTCCAGGGTAGGCTAATCACACATACGCCTTTCTCACACCCGGTGTCGTAGTAAGATTTCCATCAGATCAAACCCACGAACCCTTGAGCGGAAAGCAGGTGTTTTACCACAGAGCCATCGCCGCTCTAATGACAACGATATTGAGCAGAAAAAAGTCGTCGTAATAGACAGCGCAAAAAGAATCCACGCGTTTGAGGCGTCACTTTTCTGGACAAAAGTTGTACTTAAATGTCAGTGACGCTACAAAAAGCGAGAGTATCGAGGTCAGTGAGTCGTTTAGTGTTCGCGAGTTTACAAATCTTCCTATGACATGGCCATTTTCGAATAGAGTAGATAGCAACAGTGATTATAGCGCGATAATTTCGGGTCAGACGGATAATTCTAAAACCGACAACGTTTCGAATCACGAAAAAAGTCAGACTTAAACTCTCAGCCCTCGGGTTAAAGAAGTAGACGCCCTGTGCGATAAGTTAATTTGGCGGGATACGCGTGTAACAGCTGACGACAATTACCACACGAGATCGAGTATATACGAGATTTTCATGAAATTAAATATCTTTCACAACGGTCCGCGAATATGACTAACACAAATAATGAAATAATAAATGATTCGTAGATCACGCCTCAACGCCTACGTGTACATAACAGACGTCTCGAAGATGTAACGAGTCAACAGTGTCATATAGAAAGCGAAGAGGTCTATAACTCTGCGGAAACTATTTAATGCATAAGATCACATAACAAGTAGATCTCTTCAAATAACTCGTACGAGTCAGTAACAATTTCAGATAATTGTGTAGGTGCGATCCCCCCCACTAGGGGTTGCCACCTTGCCAAGCGCCCGCTTTTTAGGGCCTAGTGTGGGGGCTTGTCCGGTGAGTCATCGCGGTCGTCTCGACTCCGGCGTCGGGAGCGTTGACGCCCCGAATTCGTGGCAACTCTGCAAAAGGAACATTGCCCCAGGGGCCACTGGAACCAACTGCGCAGACGCAGGGAGAGACGGTGGACGCACTCTCGGACATTATGCCCGAGGGGGTTGTGACCCCAAATTCGACAGCTCCTTCTGCAAGCAGGGGTTGTTAATCCTGGTGGCCAACAACCTGGAGGCGAAGGAGTGGATAGCTAAAAAGCTGGCCACTCTGGACTTACCCTGGGGTGGCGCCAGGCTCAAAATGGGAGGGGCAGAGCAGCTCTAACAGAGACTCAAGGTCGTTGTCCGATTCCCTGGTCCTACAAAGGAGCTGCTGGCAATATTAGAGAGACTGAGGGGCTACAACCCCTCCTTAAAGACATAAGTATGGAGGGTCGTCGACTCCAGGACCGGGGAGAAGGGGAAGGAGGGCGCAGGGGACAAGCAGCTCCTTGTGCTAACCATCCTGATACATTTGAGATAGATTTTGAAGGACGAAGGGCTACACAAGGAGCAACATGCCTACAAGGCTGGCAGATTTACCAAGAGAGCACTTTACAGAGCAGTATCTACGATCGAAACAGAGTTGAATGCTAAAGAATACGCCGTAGGCGCACTACTGAACATTAGGGTGGACCTTAATTTTTTTTACTTGGAGACTTTCTTCCGGGGTGGAAATCTCTTCTATAGGCTCTAAAAACTGTGCGCAAGGAATTGGATTTTTAAAATCGATTTATCGCGTGCCTCGAAGCACCTTGAATTTCCCATTTATTTTATATGGGAAAAACGTGTTAATTTGTTTATCCTTCTAAAAACCGGCTAAATCTCGGATTTTCATTATTAAAACTATCTTTTCTTATGTATTTTGAGCTGCCGAATCGAATGGTTCCATCACTTTTTGTCTATGTATCATGAAAAAAGTTATAAGCAAAAATCCTCGAAAAACTCGAAATATAAGGGAAAAAAAGACAATAAATTGAACTGTAACGAACATAAACATTGAATTTTGTGTTAAATTATATATATTTTTATGTGTTTTAAGCTGCTGAATCCAGTGGATAAAAAAAAAGTTATAAGCAAAAACCTTCAAAAAGCATGAAAATCTGGTGAAAAAATCAGATAATTTTCTTGCAACGTTGAATCGGTAATTTTTTTTCATTAACATATGCTTTTATATATTTTGAGCTGCTGAATCGAATGATATCCTTAGTATTTGTATAGGCAGCGACAAACAAAAGTTATAAGCAAAAATCCTCGAAAAACTCGAAAATCGAAGGAATAAAATACAAATTATATGCTGATACACACACACACACACACACACACACACACACACACACACACACACACATATATATATATTCCTGATTATTGCCAATCAATGTTATATTTTCTTGGTAAGCCACGTATTTGTATATTTAAAAATATTTTAGGATAGTTAAAGTACCTTTTCAAAATTCAAATAAAATTATTTTAAATATTATATGATATATTTCTAAATATTTGAAACATTGTTTTACAATTATGGTAGATTTCTTTTGAAATTCCCCAATATTCTTTTCTTTTGAGACTTTAACGTGCTCGGACCATGCATGCTTGGGGAGAAATAATGTGTGCACAGGATTTCACAATAAATCACTATTTATTGATAACACCTCAAGCTAATCATCTATTGATGATACAACGTAGTCAAGCTATTATATGAGAATATAATTAGTATAACAAAAGTAATCAAACAGACAAGCTAAAACGCGTGTTGACCGCTCGAGTGCACAAGGCGAAGTGAGCGCCGCCGTCGCATAGCGACGTCGACGGTGGCCGTCCCGCAGCATAAAGAGGGGAGAGTTGAATCGCGTAGCTCTACGTTGGATTTGTCGTCTCTAGCAAGCAGACGTCTGCTCGCTCATATCCAACACTCCCTCCCGAGCAGATCTCTCTTGCGCGAAATCGACTGCATCCAGCCTGTGCAGTACTATTTGTATTGTCTTCTGAAAGGAAGCAAAAGTCATGGTTATTTGAGTTTATGAGCAATAAGTCAGCCTTGCATGCAATTCAAAAGGGAATCCCCTTGTGAATATATTGGCTATTTATTTTTTCCAGCAATCAATCGGTTTCTTAAATTCAATTCAAGCCATCCAGCTAATTTTAATCAAATTTTTGCCAAAACGTTCTCGAGCATAATATTCAACTTAATCAAATGTATCAGCTTTTCAATGCAACTCACTTGTTGATAAGCCTCAGAGACATCATCAACCTAGAGAGTCATGGGCAAGAAGAATAGTAAAAAAAAAAAAACAGATCAAGCATATAGAATATTTCAAATTCAAACTTAGAAAATTGTAGATATAATATCTCCTGGCAAACTTTGCTTATACACGAGGGCTATGCACTCTGCTTAACAAGTTTACAGAGCTGTGTGAGATAGTGATGCGTTCTCTACTTATCACTAACTATATTACCAAACAATTTGATCACAAATCCATTTGTAAATTCAAGCCGATACGGACAGTAAGACTAGCATCTTAAAGTCCTCAAGTGTCTAAGTTATCGATTTCTAGCTCAAACTGCAATTTAATTCCATCCAACGTAATTTTGTCATTACTGGTTAATTTAAAACTTTACATCAACTTTATCCAACTTGTTTATGTCATTTCTGGTTATCACTATCATCTTTGTAAATCAGTAGTTCAAATACTTGTCTCTTTGACCAAGAAGATAGATAAGATTTTTACGTGAAGCTTTCGGACTTGAATTATTTTATTGAATGTTACTAGGCACATCAAATCTTACAAACTTAATTTTACCAAGTTTCAGTTGAACAGTAAACACTCGCAGTATTTCTATATCACTTCACTACTAATCGTTTACGAAGTGGTTGCTCAAACATCAAGCTGCTGTACTTCGAAATCAAAGTTCTTTGGTATAGCTAATACTAATCAAACTACTTTTAAACACTTGATTTTAATGCATATGTTTGACTTCATGTATGAGTTTTTATCTTTAAAACCTTTTATTAGCAACCGAACCATGCCACTGACACTATTGTTCAATCCAACTTTCTTTTAAAGTTTTCATTCTGAAACAAAGATATTTGACTTTTGCCTTTCGAGTTTAATGATACAACAATGACAAACCAACTTTTATTTTTGAAGTGAATACGTCTATAGGCCCGTTGGGTACATTTTGCTGGGGAGTGAATCAGCGAGCGGCGAGCATCACGGCGGAGCTACAGATAAATTCGTCACGAAAGCAGCGGCAGCTGTCTCCCTCCACCACGCACTCTTCGCCGCGCATACTTATTAGCGCGCTCGCACAGCTCAGCTCTCCCCTTACATATCAGCCGCACTTATTTACACATACACTGCAAGCGGCACTCGGGTTTTCTCGGTTCTTCCCGCTAGATTTTGGGCCCCTCGACGCGCTAATATAGCGACGCCATTTCATGGCGCTTTAATTTTTTTGCGTAAACTAGACGACGTGACTTTAATATGCGCGAAAAGCGAAAAGTTTGCAGGTAAACATTATTACTTTATGATACACCATGGCGTAAACCTCGATTTACCGCACGCTCGTGCAAAAATGCACTTGCTAAATCTTGGTTTACGCACGTTGTGTCATAAAATATCATGACATGCTACTATTCTTATTATATTCTGCTTAACCTAAATTTACTAGTTGCTCAATGATTACCTAAGATTTCACTTCATTTAAGATTTTCTACATCTGTCAAAGTTGCGATTAAATTGGAAAAATAAGAAAATGGCGACGATTTATGGACCATAATCACTAAATCAAAAAATTATCAAAATTTATCAAAAAAGTCACAATTTAATTCATCCTTATAGATTATAATATTACTTTGCACACAACAAAGACGCATTTGAATTTGCGTCGAAGACTACTTCATTTCAGTACATTTCTGACTTCGTATACATTTGATTCTCTGGCAACGAAACTATTTAAAATTTTCCAAAATTCCACTCCATCTATTTATGTTTTCACTTCTATCGGCTGTCCCCGAGACAGCCACATTTTTAACCTCAAAAAGTGGACTTTCTAAGTATTTAAAAAAAAAGTGAACATAACTGACAAAAATCTTCTTGCACACTAGCAACATTTAATTAGAATCACCTTTCATGTTGAACAACACATTATTGGGGTATTGTCTACAAGAATTCTGCACATCAAAATAATCACGGAGTAATTGTGAGGAAAATAAATTACCTGTAATATACCTGATTTCCCTTTTTGTCGAATATCTGGACATCGTCTACGAAAGTCCCGGCGGGTGATTTATAATTTTCTCGCAGGACCCACACTCAACACATAATTTCTCTGTTAACACAGATTCATCTCCAACTATTTTTCCTTATTCAAGCTTGTTATCTGCAGCAATAGTCAGTTCATATGAGTTTGGATCATTTCATACAGTCGCAACTAATACATTTGCCCTGTTCTTGTTTTGTAGTAAGTTTAAGTTTACTTCAACCTTACGTGACGCTATCAATTGTCTGATTTCTCCCTCTGTTTCTAATATTTACCATTTTTTTCCCTCCGTTTCAAAGATCAAACCCTCATTTTCTTTATCGAACTTATTAAATATTTTGTATTTATCCCCAAATACAAATTTCTGTCAGCTTAGATTTGATTGTACAACTTTTACGTTCCAGCTAAAGTTCAAAATTTGAATTACTGTGATAATTATGATATCATCTCAGTAATGCCGTTATTTTCAGGTATATATCAGGGATGGTGAACTTTAATTTAATTTCAAACTTATTAATACATCCGACATATAGCTACACCGAAAGTAACACATTATTCGAGCTTCTGACAATGCCAATTTTAATCAAATTCTGCAAGGAACGCTTTCTTTTCTATTGTCCAGCTACTTTTATCATATACTGCCTGAATAGGGCGCATGACTTCGACACATGTTATGTTTCTTCAATCTAAGATTTGAACTCTGTATTTTCTTTGAATGTATCACTAAACAAACATTGTTAAATGTATCTACAATACAAAGTGAACATCATCAATTCAATAATGATTATTGAAAATAAAATCTTTCAAGATTTTCATAATTATTTGTATGTACTAAATTTTCTGACTTGACCAAAATAATTTTATCAATTCACAATCTGTGCTTTAAAAGAAATTAACTCATTCGAACTATTTATTCCAAATCTCAATGAATTATCAAAGTTTAAATAGCTAGAGCATAGCTCATTACTTTGATTAATCCAGCATTCAAAGTAATTTGCATAAATTTATCAAACTTATTGCTTTTATGAACCCCATAAAACTTTATTTATTTTCCGGCTTGGAAATTTTATCTTTAGTTTCAAGCTTATGTTGTCGATTGTTCACTTGCTTGTTGTATGTTGGATCTATAATCTAGCTTAAATAGCTTCGCTAACTTCAAGCATATTTTTCTTATTAGATTTTATACTTTTGTCAAAGACGTACTAATACGACTTAACTTGACGTGCTAATACGACTAATACGACGTACTAATAAGACTACATCACACTGAGATAAACTATGCAACAATTTCATTTGTTTCAAGCTGTTTTCCCTCCATTCCAACTGTTTGTTTTACACTCCATCATCCAGTATAGTTATTTGTACATTCTAGAGATTAAAGTTCTTACAGACGACAATTTTCCAGATAATGACTTGACAGACTATGTTGTTCAGGCTCAATTGAACAATCATCAGTAGCGTAACTCAGACCGTTACCTACTCCCTTCGAATTTATAATCACGGAAATATACGAATTCGCACATTAAATATCAAGCTTTTCAGTATCATCATTGATTTGAAAATCAATTTTGAGTTGATACTTGCACTACACCACTTCTTTATTTTCCAACGAGCCAACTTGAAATCATGTTTGGATTTTAAAACAGAAATACTATCAGTTTTAATTTCTTTGTCGTTATTGGCCTCGGCCTTGACTTCCATCAAACTTAGACTTCTCAATCGTATTACAGCCTGATGCGCTATTAATTTTACATTTCGTATTCCGAATACAATGACCACAATCGAGCCTTTTCTGACTTTCATATTCTTAAACCAACTTTTCAAGCTGAGATTTTTGGGTGAAGGCAACTGAGCTGAACATGCATTTTACATCCTTACATCCAAAGTACATCTTCCTTGCTTCGTGCATTTATGCTTGTGGTACCCTTCACTGACGTAGTAGTAAATCATCCTTCCCAGATGAAATTACTTGTTTTTATTGAGTTTTACGAAAAATTGTGACTTAGAGAATCGAAACTCGTTACTCGGGGGTTTCGAGGTCGCTGATCACAAATAGCGCGACGGCAACGGCCTCCGAGGTGCCTGGTGCCCGGTAGACGGTAGGTGGTGGGGGGGGGAGTCTTGCCAAAATGAACATATAATATAGGAAGATATATATATATATATACCAAGATTCAGATTCTGGTGACCATGACTAGAGACTTTGTCTATTGAAGCCGATTTTTTTTTAATTTGGCGCCTATAATATAGTTGACAACATTGGCACGNAATTACCCGTAAAACTTGCGAAGAGGACGTTGACACTGTCTACCCTGGGCACCAGGTACCTCAAAGGCCGTTGCCGTCGCGATATTCGTGATCAGCGACTCGAAAACCCCCCGGGTAGCAAAACTGGAGTCATTTCCATCATTATTTACCGACTTGTAAATTTTTTATTTAATGTATCTTTGACATGCCCTTTTCAAATGCATATTGTTTATGCAATAATAAATTTCAAAAAAGTAATTGATTACATTAGTTCACAAAATGTCTAGGTTTTATGTAAATACTTAAATAAATGTATTATATAGAGAAAAAACTACATAAACAATCATAATATAATCAGCGAGACTTATTAATTCGTCTTATTGCATGAAATGGTGTGATAATACTTAATAGAATAAAGGCGTTATTATGATTATTTAAAAATACACTCGTTGAATTAAAATTGAATATTATATCCAAAATTTTAAATTGATTATTACGTTTTTACTCCAGTTATCGCGTCACTTATAAAAAAACGATTCATAGTATACAAGGTGAGAAAAAAAAATTTTTGAAGCTCAATATCTTTTAAACTAATTGGTTTCGTAAACAACCCAAACATATAGGGATCGAAGTGCTATATAATGCTAATGCTAATGCTAACTGAATCTAAAATTCGAACTTGATTAATGCTTTTTTACAGTATGTGAATGCTATTTTAAATATTTCCATGTTTAATTATTTTGCTGTACGCGATTTTCTTATAGCAAAAGATATATAATAATCAGAAAGATTCGATAAAAATCTCTAAAATAGCGAAGTTGCAGAATCAATTAATCGTTTAATTTTGAAGATATATATATGTAGAAATCGTAACAAGGTGAGCACAAGCGAGGAATAAATATAAAGCCAAAACTCTCAAACTCGCTACCCCACGCGTCATGAGTTTTAGTGACAACAACATAAAATAAATATTGACGAGTAGCGTACGAGTTGCTATGGAGAAATGTGTGGCAATGAAAATAGTAATTTCAAAAAAAAAAGTGAAGTATTTCACGTCGTATTACTCAAACTGTTGCAGCAGCAACACACACACCCATACGGACATTTACTAAAAACACGTAATTCGAACTTCAAACATCTTAAAACATATTTTTATGAAGTTTTAGCGAAACTGAAAATTTTATTATCACAAAGCTTCCTCCACGAGGAAGCAAAAATCAACGCGCCTTAAACAGTACCGCAAAGGTGGTGGGGAAAACTGTTTATATTTTTATTAAGAAAATAACAAGCGACATTTTTTTTATTTAATTTAAAATTATGAACTCTTTTTTTTAAATAAAGTAAATTAATTTGGATTTTTCTGAACATCCAAGTTATTAAAAAGTTTCAATTATTTGCATTAAATTATTAACAACAAATAATATAACATTTTACATTTGCTATAATTATTATTTTGAACACGTAGATGAAAAGGCAATAAGCAAAACAACCAAAAAAAAATCTTCCGTGACCGAGATTTGAACCCCAGTACTCATCAATCTGCCGCACGCGCTCGATTTCGCAGACGACGCACTGTAAAAAATCTGAAATTAGATTACCTTTTGCATGTAAAGTGACTTCAGAAATTTGCAGCAGTGAATGTGGTCAAAAGACGTTTCTATAATAAATTGAATAGGTTATATGACGCAATTTTATCTACTGAAGGTACGTTCACACGAAAGAAGTAAAGTCACTACATTTACTGTTGGAAATAAAGGTACCACGTATCAATGCTGCATAGTTACAGACACAAGTATTTCGACAGTTTCGTGTTATAATACTCTAAACGTGTAAAATAACCTGCGCGCAATTCAAATTACCACAGCCATACGAGTAAATTCACATGAGCAGAGTCGATGAAATATCGCTAACGATCATCAGTGCAGCGTCAGTGCGTGCTTAACGATTGAGTGGAAATTATAATAAATTGAGGTAAGATGTCTATAATTTTTACATTATTAATAGGTATAGAACTGATGAATATAATATACGTTTATAATTAGTGGTAAATGTTCCTGCGATAGAACATATTAGAATATATGAACTTTGAGGTTATGGTCTGTTGAAGGTTAGGGATTAGTTTATGATCATTAACAAAAATGGAATCATAGATTCACTTGGATATCTGCGTCTGTGCAAGGAGGATTCTACCTATCGTGGGGAGAGCAAATCCACGAGGACTAGCCATTCATACGGGTTACTACTTGGATGCTTGGGTATCTGCGTTTCTGCAAGGAGGATTGGAGCTATCGTGGAAGAGCCAATCTGTGCGGATTCATCGATTCCTTTGATCTACTCTGGTTACTCAAGGCGAATAATCAAGGAGGACTGGATGCCACAAGCTCGTAGTGATTCTTGCTGAGTTACTACTGCCAAGGTAATGCTGTTTATACTTATTGTATTATTTTATTATGCTGAAGATTTCATTATTCACTTTATTATATAAAGAAAATAATAGAATTTTGTAAATTAGAGTTAAAAAGCTAAGAAATTAATGTACGTTATTTGTTACAGCCATGCTTTTCAAAAAATGATAAAACCTTATTTGTATATCTCTACTCTTTACTCTACTTGAGATTAGTTTGATAATTAACAAAAATTTAATTATAGATTCACTTGGATGTTTGCGTTTCTGCAAGGAGGATTGGATCTATCGTGGAAGAGCCAATCTGTGCAGATTCATTGGTTTCGTTGGTCTACTCTGCTTACTCAAGGCGAATAATCAAGAAGGGCTGGATGCCACAAGCTCGCAGTGATTCTTGCTGAGTTACTACTGCCAAGGTAATGCTGTTTATACTTATTGTATTATTTTATTATGCTGAAGATTTCATTATTCACTTTATTATATAAAGAAAATAATAGAATTTTGTAAATTAGAGTTTCAGTAATTAGCAGAGCAGTAAACAAAGTTATCGCAGAAATACGATTTCTAGGAAAATTAAACAAGAGTATTTTGAAGACTGTAGCGGTACAGATGGTTGCCAAATATCCTAAAACGTTCCAGGATGTGGCAATCGATGGCAATAGTATCATTGGTACTGGTTACTGTAGTTTACTGAATAAACTAGTAAACAGGAACAATAATCTCAACAGAACTTCTAATGCTGCTTCATTGCATAAAGACTTAAAAATTCCGATAAAAAAGCAAAAACTTGTAAATTCCTTTCAATGTGGGTGTTCTAATTGGCAGCCCGCAGCTATGCCTGAAGGTGAAACCGAAAAAACGCTTGAACAAAAAAGATTGCAGCTTATTGAAATGTCAAAAAGTGAATTAGATTTGAGTACTGATGAAGCAGTAAACAGTTTAACGGACATTCAAAATAAAACTTATGTCAAGCAAAGGCAGTTTTTGAATAGGATTTCTCCAATGCAAAAGATCAACGATGTTTTGCAACACTGGCCTATACTATTTAACCAAGTAATACTAGTTTGGCATTTTCATTCTCTAACCGGAGTAACACAAGAGGATTTTATCACCCAATTCAATGGAGATTTGGACCTCTTTATAGAATATGGAAATTTGAAAAAATTGTCGTACATGGAAAGGTCAGAAAGTGATGAAATCAAAGCAATGGAAGTCTTAAAAATAATTTTTTCTACTTTCAAAGAAAATATTGAAAACTTATTCTATACAGGTTCCGTAAGTAAATGTTTTTTTTAATATTTTATTTACCACCATAATGTTTAGAACTTTATAAATTAAAAAAAATATATTTTACTTTTTTCAGATAGAAAACGCTCTTACTGAAGATAAACAGTATCCATTTTTAGTCACAACGGGTTAATAAATTATTCTTGCAAAGATTTCAAAATAGAACTTTTTTGAATTTTTGTTTATATACCGTAACTTATTTTCAGAACGTGAAGATGAAGCAAAAACTCATTCTATCATAATAGATCAACAAGAATGTTTTGTATGTGATAAATTAGCAGAAAGCGTATTTGTGCTTGTAGCTTCATATTTCATTTTTAATAGAACGTATCATTCATCTTCAGCATGTTTCATGGAATTTGTTCAAATGCGTTTTTTTCGACTCTTTTCAAAAGATGAATCTTCAAGATCAAAATGTGCTCGATCGATGACTAAAGCAAATACTTTTTACAACAATATACGTAAACTGCAAAGTAAAGGCTTGCTCAAATCTACGGTTACGGCAGTGAGTGCCTGAAATGTTTCCAGTTTTTAAAACAATGTTGATTTTTTTATACTTACATACAATTTCTTAAGGGGACAGATAACTTGCACTTTACTATTCCAGTAGCTAATTCTATACAGTAATCTAATTTTTCATTTTCTAACTATTGGAGGTTTATCTATCCTCTTAAGAAAGCCAAACTTTATATCATGAGTTATAAAATATCTTTAAATTGTTGTAACAAAATTTTATAACAGAAGTTAAAATCATTATAAAAATAACGTTATCAAATAATTAAAACTAGATTGTCATACTTATGTATGCTTTACATACAGTACTAAATAGAAATGTTGTTAATTCGAAAGTTCGATTAATACTATAGGTATATTGATAAGATGGTTTGAATCATTACAAGAAACTTTGTAAAGCCATTGACGTACAAGATTGTGATATTATAACATATATCACATTATATAGCACTAACTATATAAATAATTCATAAAAGTACAAAATATTGTATAAGAAAATTATTCTAGCATGACATTCAAATAAAAAAAATGAAAATAATATTCCTATTTCGTGCAAAAAAATGTATTGTTCACCTTTCATTTTATTTAAGGCATAAAGGGCTATATATATATATATATATATATATATATATTTACACCAAAAGTGTACAAATACATTTTTATGTAAAACCACAGTTTTACAGTATTTAAACGTTTCTTTCGTATAATTAAACTTATGAACTGTTAATTTACTTCGCTACGAGTTTGTTCTCCATGTAAACATTTGTCGATGTTACTTTACCGTGCTATAGTAAAGCTACATTTCTTGACCGTCATATTACAGTATTAGTACGTGGTACTATTATTTCCTACAGTTAATGCAGTAATTCTACATCCTGATTTTTTACAGTGCGGGTAAACGGAGTGGGCGGGGCTTGCTACATGCGTATAGTTCGGTCGAGCGCCGCATGGTGGGGTAATGATCGAATATGGCACGCTTTTTTAACATGGCATCGGCAATCTCTCTACTAATCTCTGACGACATAACTCGATCCTTTTGTGACGTTGCACGAAGCAGCAAAGGTTTTAACCGGTCACACTGGCGCGTGGATATGTACACTGAATGTGTGAACTAACCTGTACCGAATCGCGCTCTATCTCGTTTTTTCCGATCTTACATATAAATCTGAACATTAAAACCGCTTTTTCTCAAAAACACGAAAAGTGGAATTATGTAATTTTGCCTATCGACCACAGATATGTATATACACATATACATATATCTCACTGATCTGGCTGTTATTAGTTAAAGACTATCAGTGTTTGTTTCAATTCCTTAGCGTTAGATGTGTTTGGGCTTTACTGCATGCAAGTAAATTCTGAGGTAAATTTTATATATATAATATCGATATTTTCAAGCAGAAAATTTTATTTAAATTATAGTCAAGTAAATCTGTAAAGTCGCAAATATTTTATTTAGTCATTTATGGCTTATTCAATATTCCAATTTATTTAATGGAAATTATTCTATTTCATAAAGATTTCATTTCATAAAATACATTTTGATGATTTTTACGTGCCTTTGCAGTTATAAATAAAACTTTACATGCTAAATATCTATTATTTCATGGATATAAATTAACAAAATAATTTACATAATTTAATACCAACTCAACAAAAATTTATTTGTGTAAAGTTAGTTTATAATGATATAAAAAATTCACTTTATCAATTATTACATGAATTTAATAAATTTTGTATATACGTGTAACGTGTATAAAAACGAACATTTAATATACTTTCTGAACTCAATACATAAAACTTGTTATTTTGCGAATAAAAAACTATTGAACAGAATATTGGAGAATTTCAGTAGAAACCTACCATAATTGTAAAACAATGTTTCAAATATTTAGAAATATATCATGAAATTTAAAATAATTTTATTTAAATTTTGAAGAGGCACTTTAACTATCCTAAAATATTTTTAAATATACAAATACGTGGCTTACCAAGAAAATATAACATTGATTGGCAATAATCAGCAATAGCAGCATACAATTTTAATTCTGTTCCTTTGATTTTCGAGTTTTTCGAGGATTTTCGCTTATAACGTTTGTTTGTCGCTGCCTATACAAAACTAAGTGTACTATTTGATTCAGCAGCTCAAAATACATAAAAGCATATGTTAATGAAAAAAAATTACGGATTTTTTTATTGACTTTCAATGTTGCAAGAAAATTATCTGATTTTTTCACCAATTTTTCAAGCTTTTTTAAGCTTTTTGCTTATAACTTTTTTTTTATCACTACGTAGACAAAATATAAGTGCACCAATGGATTCAGCAGCTCAAAACACATACAAATATATATAATTTAACACAAAATTCAATGATTCGTTACAGTTCAATTTATTGTCTTTTTTTCCCTTATTTTCCGAGTTTTTTGAGGATTTTCGCTTATAACTTTTTTTTACGATACATAGACAAAATGTAATGGAACCACTCAATTCGGCAGCTCAAAATACGTAAGAAAAGATAGTATTAATAATGAAAATCCGAGATTTAGCCGGTTTTTAGAAGGATAAACAAATTAACACGTTTTTCCCATATAAAATCAATGAGAAACTTGAGGTGCTTTGAGGCACGAGATAAATCGATTTTAAAAATCCAATTCCTTCTTGCGCAGAGTTTTTAGAGCCTATAGAAGAGATTTTCACCCGGGAAGAAAGTCCCCGAGTAAAAGAAAAATTAAGGTCCACCCTACTGGACATCCCTCTAGCAATAGCGGGATGGATTGACCACATGCTGGGAAACCGGAACCTAGAAGCGAGTAAAGGCAGCACAACACTCAGAGGCACAGTGAGATCAGGATGCCCCCAAGGTGGCGTCCTTTCACCACTAATATGGTGCTTTTTAGTGGACGAGCTGCTGACCCTACTAAACAACACAAGATGCACGGCTATTGAATACGCGGACAATATCCTAATAATTACATGGCCCTTTTCTTGACCCCCTGCGGGGGGGGGGGGGGGTCAAGAAAAGGGACTCCTGCATGCAAGGAGCCCTAATGTTAGTAAACAAGTGGTGCAACAAGACCGGACTATTTATCAATCCTGCCAAGACAGAGATCCTGGTCTGCACCAGAAGATACAAATGGAAAAAAGAATGTAACTTGATCCTTGGAGGACGAAAACTATCTCTTAAAAGTCATGTCAAATGCCTGGGAGTCATACCGGACAGTAAGCTGGAAGGAACAACTGGAATATGCAATAGGCAAGGTCACAGCCAACCTATGGCAACTGAGAAGCGTCATAGGTAGGAACTGGGGCCTGTCTGCAGAAGCCATGATATGGATATATGAGGCTGTACTCAAACCCTGGCTGACGCACAGAGCGGTGGTGTTATAAACGCGAACAGCCCTCTCCACCTCGAACCTACTCCTAGAGCGACTAAGGAGTCCGAGATGCTCCTCACGATTAGTCGTGGCTGCAGCAGCGGCTCAAGTCCTGCATAGGATCATCAACTCGCTCGGAAAAGGAAATATGCAGGGACTACCACAGCTCCCCAAAGGAATGGACGAAAAAGGGATTCTTCGGATGAACCCGGACGCCATGAGCAAAACCTTCCTGTCTGACAAAAAATACAGAGTAAGCATTCCATCCCGAGTGGAAAAAGATGATGAAAGAATAAACACCCTGAACAACGAAGACCTGTGGTACACTAGGGTGGTTCAAAATTTCCCGACTTTCGAGTTTTCGCCAAACGATTGATTATATTCATTTTGGTTTACCTATCAGTCCCGTACCCAATAGTATCGATGCTAGAGGCCACCTTAGTTTCGATGAAATAACAAGGACGAATAATTTGCATTATCCTTTGTCTTTTTATACCTCAACACTCTATCCAAACAAATATTTCTATTTTTTCGACAAATAATTGAACCCGAGAAAGTTTTTTCCAAAATAAGCGTTTCTTAGTCATTTGAATTTCAGGGCATACGAATGCATTATGGGACATGAAAAAAAAACGACAGTTCGTTATTTTTGAAATATTCGAATATACTAGTCGTTATAAAACTGTCTGTTTCAACGGAAATAAATACTTCGTTGCATTAGTCTATCAACGGCGTTTACTGCAATTACTCCTTAGTTTATTTTAATATTATTGTAAGTTAATAACTTATTATTTATATGCACTAAGCGTTATCACGATTTACGAACGTTCTTTTTTATACTAATAGGTAGTTCCTAATACTTTTTCAGTCTCTCAAGGTTAACTCAGCAATGACAAAACAAAACAAGACTGATATTGTAAGAATTGAAAGGTCAAACTTTGATGATAATTATTTACCAACAACTAGAGATGTTTTAAGCAATTTTTTATATTATCATTTTTCAAAAAAAAAAAAAAAAAAAATAAGTAAAAAAATAACTGAATGAATACTGAAATAGGTGTGTTGTAGATTTTTATTTTGTTATTTTTTTTTTAATAGGTAAAATAATAAAAATATGTTTATCGTTATTCGTACATTATTTTATTTCTTACATACTTTATTTACAACTTTACTTATCTATGGTAGAATCACAGGTATCTTCCTTTTTTAATTCAATGAAAGAAACAATCGGTTTGTGGTAACTAAAGTGTTGAGACTTTAACGTGCTCGGACCATGCATGCTTGGGGAGAAATAATGTGTACACAGGATTTCACAATAAAACACTATTTATTGATAACACCTCAAGCTAATCATCCATTGATGATACAACGTAGTCAAGCTATTATATGAGAATATAATTAGTATAACAAAAGTAATCGAACAGACAAGCTTAAACGCGTGTTGACCGCTCGAGTGCACAAGGCGAAGTGAAGCGCCGACGTCGCTGTGCGGTGACCGTCTCGCGGCATAGAGAGGGGAGAGTTGAGTCACGTAGCTCTGCGTTGGGCCTGCCGTCTCTAGCAAGCTGACATCTGCTCGCTTATATCCAACACTCCCTCCCGAGCAGATTTCTCTTGCTCGGAATCGACTGCATCCAGCCTGTGCAGTGCAATTTGTATTGTCTTCTGAAAGGAAGCAAAAGTCATGGGTTATTTGAGTTTATGTTATAGCAATAAGTCAGCCTTGCATTCAATTCAAAGGAAACCCCCTTGTGAATATGCTGGCTATTTATTTCTTCCAGCAATCAATCGGCTTCTTTAATTCAATTCAAACCATCCAGCTAATTTTAATCAAATTTTTGCCAATACGTTCTCGAGCATAGTATTAAACTTGATCAAATGTCTCAGCCTTGCAATACAACTCACTTGTTGATAAGCCTCAGGGACATCATCATCCTAGAGAGTCATGGGGAAGAAGAATAGTAAAAAATCAGATCAAGCATATAGAATATTTCAAATTCAAACTTAGAAAATTGTAGATATAATATCTCCTGGCAAACTTTGCTTATACACACCAGGGCTCCGCACTCTGCTTAACAAGTTTACAGAGCTGTGTGAGACAGTGATGCGTTCTCTACTTATCACTAACTGTATTACCATACAATTTGATCACAAATCCATTTGTAAATTCGAGCAGATACGGACAGTGAGACTAGCATCTGAAAGTCCTCGTAATTGTCAAACTTTTCTTCAACCTTCAAGACCCAGACCTCTGATGTGTTTTGATCGTTGATAAGCTTGTTTCACTCCAAGCGTTCATGGTATACACCATGTCAAATCGAAAACTTTTGGTAAAAGTGACTGAGAATCTACAACTTTCCTGTAGAAAAACCAGCTTGTTCAATATGCTCTCGAGCTAAGTATTGTTTACGCTTCTGTCTCAGTTAAGTTCAATACCCACATAAGTATCTAAGTTATCGATTTCTAGCTCAAACTGCAATTTAATTCCATCCAACTTAATTTTGTCATTACTGGTTGATTTAAAACTTTACATTAACTTTATCCAACTTGTTTATGTCATTTCTGGTTATCACTATCATCTTTGTAAATCAGTAGTTCAAATACTTGTCTCTTTGATCAAGAAGATAGACAAGATTTTTACATGAAGCTTTCGGACTTGAATTATTTTATTGAATGTTACTAGGCACATCTAATCTTACAAACTTAATTTTACCAAGTTTCAGTTGAACAGTAAACACTCGCAGTATTTCTATATCACTTCACTACTAATCGTTTACAAAGTGGTTGCTCAAACATCAAGCTGCTGTATTTAGAAATCAAAGTTCTTTGGTATAGCTAATACTAATCAAACTACTTTTAAACACTTGATTTTAATGCATATGTTTGACTTCATGTATGAGTTTTTATCTTTGAAACCTTTTATTAGAAACTGAACCATGTCACTGTCACTATTGTTCAATCCAACTTTCTTTTTAAGTTTTCATTCTGAAATAATGATATTTGGCTTTTGCCTTTCGAGCTTAATGATACATCAATGACAAACCAAATTTTATTTTTCCTCTGTTAACACAGATTCATCTCCAACTATTTTTTTTTATTTTTTCTTATTCAAGCTTGTTATCTGCACCAATAGTCAGTTCATATGAGTTTGGATCATTTTATACAGTCGCAACTAATACATTTGCCCTGTTTTTGTTTTGTAGTAAGTTTAAGTTTACTTCAACCTTACGTGACGGTATCATTGTCCGATTTCTCCCTCCGTTTTTAATATTTATCATTTTCTCCCTCCGTTTCTAATATTTACCATTTTCTCCCTCCGTTTCGAAGATCAAAACCTCATTTTTCGTATCGAACTTATTAAATATTTTGTATTTATCCCCAAATACAAATTTCTGTCAGCTCAGATTTGGACTGTACAACTTTTACGTTCCAGCTAAAGTTCAAAATTTGAATTACTATTATAAGTATGATGTCATCTCAGTAATGCCGTTATTTTCGGATATATGTCAGGGATGGTGAACTTTAATTTAATTTCAAACTTATTAATACATCCGACATATAGCTGCACCGAAAGTAACACATTTTGCAAGCTTTTGACAATGCCAATTTTAATCAAATTCTGCAAGGAACGCTTTCTGTTCTATTATCCAGCTACTCTTATCATATACTGCCTGAATAGGGCGAATGACTTCGACGCATGTTATGTCTCTTCAATCTAAGAACTCTTTCATCTATGGACTCTGTATTTTCTTTGAATGTATCACTGAACCAACATTGCTAAAAGTATCTACAAAACAAACTAAAAATCATCAATTCAATAATAATTATTGAAAATAAAATCTTTCAAGATTTTCATGATAATTTCTATGTACTAAATTTTCTGACTTGACCAAAATAATTTCATTAATTCACAATCTGTGCTTTAAAAGAAATTAACTCATTCAAACTATTTATTCCAAATCTCAATGAATTATCAAAGTTTAAATAGCTAGAGCATAGCTCATTGCTTTATCTAATCCAGCATTCAAAGTAATTTGCATAAATTTATCAGACTTATTGCTTTTATGAACCCCATAAAACTCTATTTATTTTCCAGCTTGGAAATTTTCTCTTTAGTTTCAAGCTTATGTTGTCGATTGTTCACTTGCTTGTTATATGTTGGATCTATAATCGAGCTTAATAGCTTCGCTAACTTCGAGCATATTTTTCTTATCAGAGTTTATACTTTTGTCAAAGACGTACATCACACTGAGATAAACTATGCAACAATTTCATTTGTTTCAAGCTGTTTTTCCCTCCATTCCAACTGTTTGTTTTACACTCCATCATCCAGTGTAGTTATTTGTACATTCTAGAGATTACAGTTCTTACAGACGACAATTTTCCAGATAATGACTTGACAGACTATGTTGTTCAGACTCAATTGAACAATCATCAGTAGCGTAACTCGGACCGTTACCTACTCCCTTCGAATTTATAATCACGGAAATATACGAATTCGCACATTAAATATCAAGCTTTTCAGTATCATCATTGATTTGAAAATCAATTTTGAGTTGATACTTGCACTACACCACTTCTTAATTTTTCAACGAGCCAACTTGAAATCATGTTTGGATTTTAAAACAGAAATACTATCAGTTTTAGGGCCTTTTAATTTCTTTGTCGTTATTGGCCTCGGCCTTGACTTCCATCAAACTTAGACTTCTCAATCGTATTACAGCCTGATGCGCTATCAATTTTACATTTCGCATTCCAAATACAATGATCACGCCGACAATAACAAATACGAGAAATCGAGCCTTTTCTGACTTTCATATTCTTAAGCAAATTTTTCAAGCTGAGATTTTCGAGTGCACGTAACCGAACCAAACATGCATTTCACATCCTTCCATCCAAAGCACATCTTCCTTGCTTCGTGTATTTATGCTTTTGGTGCCCTTCATTGTCCTAGTAGAAAATCATCCTTCCAAGATGAAAATACTTGGTTTGTTTAGGCATAAACAACGTCATCTAGACAGATGTCCAGCTTTCCTGTTAAATATTGTAATATTTAGGAATTTATAGTTAACGATTTCTAGTAGCTATTTCATTAAGAATCTGTGTTTCTCCAACAAAACGTGGATTTTTGACAGTGATTTCAAGGAATGTTATTATTTTTAAACAATCGGATATACTCAGTAATTAATTATATAATCGAGCTCTATATTATCAAACTTATCTTCTAAAGACTGAGTTCTTTTTATACCTCTTTGCTCGAACTACACATAATGCCATATAACCATTTTCTCAGCAGGACTGTATTTGAATTTCAACAATGTCACTTTGTTTTGTTAGTTTGAGTTTATCAAGCATATGAGACAAATCACGAATGTCTACCAACTTAAAGTAACATGACATCAATTCTATTTATAATAAATTTTTCGAACATAATCCAACTTAATTCAGTCGAACTTTCGAGCACATACGATTGACGGATAAATTGCATAGAATCAATTACAAATAGTCAATTTTAATATTAAACAATTTAAGAAAGAAAGAGAAACACGTTCAACTTAACTGTTCATTTTTGCTCTTTACAGACACATTCCCATGAACTGTCTCTTATTTAATTTTCCCTGGACTATTTTTAAACTATGTAATTTCTACTCACGTTATCCAATCCGTCATTGTAATTTGAATTTATGCTCGTTACCAGTTCAATCCGTTGTGCTCCTATTTTTGTTGCAGTTGTCCTCTCGACAGGCCATTTTGTTCCACCAAAAAGGGAGCATTCGACAGTCACTCAAGGAAGTTATTTTGGGCTGAATGTATTCGTACGCTGACCTATTCCTTGAAATCAGCAGTCTCCTCTTCATTGAGCTTGTTCATTATATCTAAAAATTGAACAATATTATTAAAATGTGAAAAATTGAATTTTCAATATCAGTATCATTCCTATTTGATACATAATCGAGCTTTCATTTTCCAACTTATCTTGAACAAAATTGTTAAAAACAAAATTTGCTGAATCCAAATGATTGCTATCATTTTGTTTCTTGTCCACACATTCCAACTTAGACTTTCAAGCTATTTTTCAACAGAACTTATTATCATGTTCTTCTCTAACTAAATGTTCCAACTATGTGTCCTCAGCCTTAGACGGATTTTTAATTTAACAGATCCAAATCCAGTTTTTTATTTTTATACAATCATAACTGGGGTGGGTTTGACACCTTGCAATTTCAATACAAGTTTTCCAACATTTCGAACTTATTGTTTTCAACAATATTGAACTGATTGCCGGCACACCTTCAGGCTCAATCATATTTCATACTGGACCGAGTTTCTTTATACTGGCTTAAAGAAAACTCCACAGCCGAAGCCACCTCTTTTGGTCCTTTTCTGCAGATTTCGTTTCACACTTACTCCAGCTTTAACTCCCTTACGGAAAAATCATACTTAAGCAATTTCAATTTTATGAGCAAATGTTCAGTTGACGAACGACAATCAAAAGAACAATGCTAATTGCCTAACTCATCACGTGACCTGTCATTTCACAGCACACATAGTGTAGCAGCAACAACATACACTACACTACAAGTACTGGCCAGCACAATAATTTGGATCTGATGTACACACGTTTACGCATATACATGTACGCAAATACATATCTACACGCACGTATGCACATAAAGCATGCTATTTGAATTTCGATATGTACATATTTATTTGGAAACGTTTCAATTTTTCAAGCTGTCAAATTTATTTTCTTCGAGCTTTGATCGATCTCATTCTCGTCCTTCTGGACATCACAAAACTTTCTTATAATTCATCTGTGAAGATAATTATATTGTTTTCTCTGAATGTCTTTCAGAAATTCCCAATTCAATATCCTGAATTGGCAGTTATAACTGTTCTTTATTTAATTCATTAAATCAAGCATAATAATAATTATTATTAAAATAATTTTAAATCAAACTAATTTTCATTTCAATTTCGCCAAACTATTGACTTTGACAATTTTGTGACTTTCCAACTGATTTAAACTTTAGTCAGGGCATCGTTTGTTTTAATTTCACAAATTTTCCATAAACCATCAGTCCGGCGCGACACGATTCGAACAGCGTGCATGCATATATTGTGCATGTATACTAGTAAATTGTAATGTACACGGTTCGACTTTCCCGGGTGTTGAGTAGTCGGCGGACGCCAGGATTTGGTTAGGGGAAAGGTTAATTGAAGAGACTTGTTTATGCAAATAATAACAATAAAGATATATTCTAATGTTTAGTTAACAAGTTGATAAATCAATTATGAGTCTCCATCTGTAACAGAAATCGATATCGCGGTGATTTAGAATATTTCGCCTTCACAAACAATTTAACTTAATCTATAGCGGTTTACCGGTACATTAACGCGGGTCGTTGCCGGAGTTACGTAGTTTCCGTGCGACTACCTGGTTTTACGGCATACGGTTATCGGAGCGACGCGGTGGAAACGGGCGTTCGGGTTAAACAAGCCGATTTTCGGATGCCTTTAGGTCTTCTCGAGTCATGAAAGTCGTGTGCCGCACGGCTCACACGGATCGAGGTCGCTGCGTTCTCGTTCTTCTACTGATCCTGTGCTGCTTCACAGTGAAGTGGTGACCGCAGCGTGAATCTCAAGAGGTCGCGCGGTGGTTGAACGGACAGGCAGTTGGACCGCGTGCTGTCTCCAGGCACGTTGCCTCACGACTTGCGGGAATCGTCGGCGCGGCTTAGTTATCTCTCAGCCCCGCTGTGCCGCACCGGTGGCTGGGAAGACAACAGGTCCCTTGGACGGATGTTCGGGGCCAGTTGGCGACGTCGAGCTTATCCATACCGTGTGCTCACGTAGGGGAGCCTCGCGCTGCTTCCGCGTTACCTCCAGTTGTCTCGTGCTGCGCACGACGGCAACTCGAGTTTCGGGTTCGCTTGACAAGCGGTCGTCACAGTGCTGCTCACGCAGCACGACGTTGCCACGTCGCGATCCTCTCTAGCCTGTGGCCTCTCGGTAACGTGTGCGCACGATGGCCGACAGGAGCTTCAACTCGAGTAGAACTGCCCGCCTATGCCGCGCGGGCCGCTTTTATATAGGCGTGTTCGCGGCTGCGCGCTCGCGCCGCCTGGGCGCGGTCTCCGCCTGGAAGTGTAGTAGAGTCTCGCGCTCGTGCGGACTGGCCTTTTCGGTTGGTGCGCGCGCGCGCCCACTTCGCTGCGTGCGGACTCGCCTTGTTCGCCGCGCGCGCGCGACTCGCGTGCGTCATGGCTGCACTTACTCGGCGACTGCGTTTGTTTACCTCATGTGCGAGACTTACGTTCGTCACAGGAACCTCAAGTCTGTCATAATATTTACTTAGTTATACACTAGCCACATTATCAGCCTAAGCGCGGTTGCGATTAAGCCTATGGGTCAGGGGAGCAACGCTCACGCCTCCCCTCCGCTCAAGTTATTAGGAACGCCGTGGACCCATTATAGCCAGCCATCGGTTCGCTCCGCATCTCTCTCGTCAGCACGTAGTCCCAGACCGAACGCGATGCTGCCCGGCGAGAGCCGTCTAATATCACGGCGTGTCTTTCTCACTCAAGGAAAGCCAACATGGCGCCCGCCTGTGTTAACGGCTCCTCCTTGCACGCCGCGCAGTCTACCGCCGCACTCGCTTACCGCCCTGCATGACGTCCAAAAACAACCGACGCCACATGCTGGGATATGCACGTTCCGAACCTGCTGCTCAACCGCACGCGATTTCTGCGAACTTGGCAACGCTATGCTCATGTTCCAACAAAAAATTCGACGAGGCCGAATTGCACACGAAAACGAACACAATTTCCTGCAACACTGCGGATCCGCGCGCACTTTTCAGAAATCTTGATTATTCGAGCTTTTACCTGACTAAAATATCACAAAACTACTCGAGCTGTTGGCCATTTTTACATTGTCGAACTTAGAATCGAGCTGGGGTTGAACGAGATCTCGAACTAGAGAAAATACCGCACCCGGCAACCTCCACAACAAACTCTTTCCTCGTCAAGACGCCGTCCGCGTCGGAGCGGTCAAACTTAAAATCGGGCTGCATTGCCGAGATCTCGAACAAAGCAAAATGCCACGCCGCTACCTCTCCACAGCAAACTCCGTCCTCGTCGAGACGCCTGTCCACGTCGAAGTCCACGTTGAACGTAGTACTTCGAACTGAGAAACTGGCTAGCACTTACAACACTTTTCACTCGCGAGTTATTTCAACCAAGCATACAAGTCCAGCAGAGTCTCAGCGCGCAGTGGAAGCGTGCTGGGCCCATAACCTGTTGAGACTTTAACGTGCTCGGACCATGCATGCTTGGGGAGAAATAATGTGTACACAGGATTTCACAATAAAACACTATTTATTGATAACACCTCAAGCTAATCATCCATTGATGATACAACGTAGTCAAGCTATTATATGAGAATATAATTAGTATAACAAAAGTAATCGAACAGACAAGCTAAAACGCGTGTTGACCGCTCGAGTGCACAAAGCGAAGTGAAGCGCCGCCGTCGCACAGCGACGTCGGCGGTGACCGTCTCGCGGCATAGAGAGGGGAGAGTTGAGTCACGTAGCTCAGCGTTGGGCCTGCCGTCTCTAGCAAGCAGACATCTGCTCGCTTATATCCAACATAAAGTATGATATAAATATTTTAGAATCTATTTTATATAAAAATCTTGAAAATACTGCATCTAATGTTGTGCCATACTTAGTAGTTTATTGTTGAGCATCATTATTCATTTCTAATTGAAATTTATTTTTGAGGAATGCAATTAATGGTTGTGCACTTTCGTCTGCAAAGTTAACATTAAAATCTCCTGCCAAAATCAGTGGCATTTCATGGTCATTTGTATCGAGTTCCCGTGTTCCTACTTCAGTGTATGCAAGTAGTGATCTATGGATAAATTTAATTATGTGTGTAATACTTTGATTGGAAATGTAAATCGCAGCCATGATACATATTTGACCGTCTTCTAAAACGCAGTGAGCACAACATATTTCAGCTATTTCTGATTCCTGAACATCTAAGTTTATAGGTCTTTTAATTTGCAATGCTATATGTTTAGTGACGATATTGGTAGTGTCTTGTTAATTTTGAAAACGCCGAGAGCGCCGAGGGGCCCGAAAGCCAGCGGAAAGATACGGAAGGAGAGAGCGGTGAAGGAAGAGGTGCGCGTACATGTTGCGCGGCGACGAGAGCGCAGTGGAGGGGAGCGAGAGAGAGAGAGAGAGAGAGAGAGTGAGAAGGAGAGCGCGACAAAGGGAGAGGTGCGCGTATAGTCCGTACGTCTTGTGCGGCGAAGAGAGCGCGGTGGGGGGGGGAGAGAGCTCTTCCCCTGCGGTCGTTCGCTTATTTCCCCTCCTAGCGTTGACGGTCGCATTTTCGATTCACTCCCCGGCAAAAATGTGTACCTAACGAGCCTATAGAAGTATTCACTTAAAAAAAAAAAAAAAAAAAAAAAAATACAATTAAGAACAGCTCTATTATTGTAGCAAAAAGTTTGATAAATCTTTGGACAACATTTAATATATCTTTAAAGGGGCCTAACCACCTTAAATTGTCAAAAAATGAAAAATTGGATTTTATTTTTATATTAATATTAAATTGCTAAAAAAATGTATTAAACAAACATATAAACTTAAAAAAACTATAGAGAACAAGAAACAATTTTTTATGTACTAAATAACAGGTGCAACATGTCTCCGAAGGCCAAAATTCACAATTTCCATTTTTTCACTCACCGCAGACTTACTTTCGCAGTTCTAGGGATTGAAGAGCACTAAAACTTTATAAACATGTTTGAAATACACATAGTTCTGACATGAGTGTAGGATTCGTAAGTAAATTAAATCTGCACAATGGTGTCAAGGGAAACATGATAGCAGACGACCTGGCTAAGTTAGGCGCAAAAAGCAACCTCATAGGACCAGAACCGGCTGTCCGACTCTACCAGAGTCTGATCAAAGGGGAGATGAGACAATGGACAATCAACGAGACCAACCAGATCTGGGAAGAAACAGCCACGTGCGGCAAAACTAAAACCTTCGTGACGACAGACAATGCAAAAGACTGGTCCAGAGCAATTCTAGGACTCAAAGGGGCAAAAACCAAGCTGCTCGTAAAGATCCTCTTAGGTCACGGCAGCCTAAATGCCCACAGACACGCAATGGGACTAAACAAAGACCCATTCTGCAGATTTTGCTGCACGGGGTCTCCTCCCCCGAACACCTCCTGTGCAACTGCCCCGCTAAAACGGGTATGAGGTGGCGCTATCTAGGTGCCCCTCTCTTAGAAGCGGAAGATGTTCAGGCCAAGCACGCCTCCGGAATTCTTTCATTCTGGGAGGGGATTGGCGCTTGATTAGCAACTGAACTGACCAGAGGGACGCCAAGGGATCACCTATGCGTCTAGTGGTCAGTAAAAGCCCGACTCCCATAGTAATAATAACAATAATAACAAGTAGGTGCAATCGGGCTGTATCTCTGCCAAACAATTCGCGTGATTGTTAAATAAACAAATCTCTTCAGGATCCACTTTTAACAAGATCTCAATCACGACTTTGAGAGCGGGTAATCTTAGTGGAAACAGTGAACTTGTTCAGATAGGTAACACATTTTCACTCATCCAATTTTGTCTTTGAACCAATGCTCGAGTATCTCCTCAATAAGTAAAACTCTACTACTTTCTGATCGAAACCCTTTTCAAGCACACAGTTCCAAAATTTTTGTTCAGATAGGTAACACTTCCATCTCACCCCTTATATGAATTACAGGACTATTAATGGCATATGTAAATTTTTTAACTTTTAAGAAATATCGCTATAAGCAAAACGCTTTGCTTTTCACATGAGGCACTTGCCTATCTTTTAAAAGGACACACCACTTTTAAACTCTGAAAAATAAAATTTTTATTAATAATTACAAAAATAAATTATAATTGTTATATAATTTTTATACTAATATTAGTTTATATAACTTGTATTTTCACTATGGTAAATCCATATTAGCGCTAGTCCGCGCGGGGAGCCTGGAACCCCGTATCACAGTGGGGCCAAATGCCTTAAAATGGTACAAATTCGTGATTAGATAGGCTGTGTACGGAAAATAATTTTTTTTCAGTGACAATGATCCCTGTGTAATTTACTTGAAGATAGGATACCGCTTTTTTACCCCCGAGGGCAGGGGAAAAAAAATGATATTACGCGAATTTAAAGAATATTGCAATAATCATTTTAAACTTTTTGAAAATCATTCAGACTTGGATTTTATGGCGATATAATAATTATTTTGTTTTGATAAAATAAATAATACGAAGAAAAAAAATACAAAAATTATATTATATATATATATATATATATATATATAACATCAGAAGGAGAGCCTTGTGCAAATCTGCCGAGTAAGGAACCACGTTTCCGAACTGCGAGCGCCTGCACAGTTGCAACACCAGCAGGAGGGCTTCGTCTTAAAATCTACGAGAATATTATGAAGGAAAAAGGCACGCGTTCGAACAGCAAGTGCACGTGCGCTCCCAACACCAATGAGAAAACTACACCAAGGTCATGAGTGCAGAACAAGACGAGAGCGTACGTGAATTTCGTCGTCGTTACAAGAAGACGGCATATTAATGAGCATAAATAGAAGGAGTCCTAGACCACTTGCACTCGTGTATAGATATACGAAGTCAACGGCGGCGACTCTACCCACAAAAGAGGAAATACATTCTACATAGGGGAGCGAGGAAAAAACCCATCGTCGCTACAAGTACAAAGGAATGCCTTTAAAAAAAATGCCTACAACAACAAGCCTAGAGAAACCATATAAGGAAATATTCAGCATTTAAGCTCTCTGATTGGATGTGCTATTCACGAATGTGCACTACTACCTATGTGCGTAAAGGGTATCGGTGAGGGCGATTTCGAGTATATAAGGCACTCGTCCGCCGGGTCTAAAAAACAGTCTCTCTCACAAGTTCGCCACGCGAAAGCTCTGCCCGAGCTAGGATTCACTTACGGTAAAGTACGCGGAAGCTCTGCCCGAGCAGAGTCCGGGTCCGCAGATTTTAGTAAAACTTAGAGTCCGATATATTAACATTTGATAAATTTTAGAGTTTTGTAAATGTTGAGTCACTACATAGTTCCTCTGTACGGACAGAGTCGGGTCTGCATAATCGAGTCGGGACAATAGAGTCGGGTATCAAGAGTCAGGTAACTGCAGTCGCGACTCCGCTTCCTTTCCGCGCTCATTTACATAGTACACGACAAAATTTTGGAAAGGGCACAAACAAAGAAAACGAATAATATTAAAAATTAGTACTCGAGCCATATCCCTCTGCAAGGAGCAGAGCTCAGTCTAGTTCGAACAGTTGCTCGGAATAGTCGCCTCTCAGCCTCTGAAATTTCAGTTGCACCGTCCGATTCTTTCTTTTATATAGAGTATAAAGTATATTCTCATCGTTAGAAATTACGAGTCATAGTGCGTGATAAAATTTCTATTTTTTATTAATTGAATAAATTGTACCGCTTTAAGAAAATCGAGTGTTCAGTGTTATTCAAAAGAAAAGTCATCACTCCATCCACCCAATCCTACTACAAGCGAATACCGAGGGATTCGTAGCAAAAGAGGGAATTAACTGCGTTCTAAAATATTCATACACATATTCATATAACGACTCCGACTTGAAGGAAGGAAGGAAGGGAGCTTTATCCTCATCTAGTTGACGGCAGTTGCATTCATCAAAAGGTAAGTTCATTTAATTACAATCGTAAATACAGAATAGGGCTCTCTCTTTCTCTCTCTCGCATATCTCTTCTCAATAATTACCGGACTTTTATTATTCTGCATTGCACTTAATGCTTATATTAACGAATCGCCCTTTTCATACTCTCTATCCCTCGCTCAGCAATTGCCATGCTCTCCCCGTTAAGATCAGAATAGTTTCTCGGCGTCTACTGGAGGCTGTTTCCAGAAAGGAATCGCGAAAGTAGGCAGGTACCGATGGCGCTAAGCTTTGTGTATTGAGCTTTGTCTCCGCCCGTACTTATAAAGATTTACAACCCGTAGAGTTACTGTCCGGTGATAACTATCATAAGTTTAGGACATAACAATAGTCACGAGCATATGAAATTCAAGTAAAATAAAGCTGCAGATAAGAATAAGTATATAAAGATACAGTTCACAATTTAAGCAAATATAAGAATAGTTTTAAGGTTTAGTTTTTAACGTAGGTAACAGTTCTGCCTCTTACATTACCTACCGGTAGACTCGCAAACTATACGACAATAGGCGCGTGCACGCACGTTGTTGTAAAATTCGTAACGGCGTAACTTTTGCAACGACCGATTTACTGCGACAAATCAATACTGAATAATTAAGACGTGTTTGAGCTCTTGTAGGTAAAATGTTTTCTCCACATACACAGAAAGAAAGAAATGTATTGTTTACACGTGCCCCATCATTTTAACTCCTTGGAAAGGAAAATCCAAAACACATGCGCCGAAACAATCATATATTAACTAAAAATCTCGACATTATACAAGCGTTTAGATTACAATAAATTCAGCAGTAGCTCGTAATCAATATAGAATAATAATTTTTCTTTTCTTGTACAGGTAAGTTCAACAAATGCGATATACAATCCCATATACGTTTAGCGCGTTAGCTCAGCTACAGCAAATATCTCGCGCCTATGATTCGTTATAAAAAGCTGATGCATACACAACAATGGGTGCGTTTTCCAACGACCTTAATACCGTCAATTTGCAAATGATTATGCACGCGAGAAGAGCGAAAAAAACTGCTCGGGCTGGCGTTGCGTATCGAGCGTATCGAGCAAAATTATCAATGTGTAATCGGCGGTGGCGGCTGCAATATTGTTATATATGTGGGATTCGATCATGGGAATTGCACGTAGCAACGCCCTTGACAACGAGATCAACGATGTTCGAAATGTTATTGTTTTGATCAGTCTGATGGTTATGACAGCTGCTGAGAGCAGACATGTTATAATCGTGTTATCAAATAAAGTCTGAGTTTGTGTTGGTTTTTATAAATAAGTGTGATCATTGAGTTTTGCAATATAAATTCTAAAACGCGTTGAAAAGCGTTCAATGTTAAAAAGCGGTTAACCTCTTCAAAAAGGAAAATCCAAAACACATGCGCACGTGCGGTTAATTTTTAGCAGAAGCTTCGAGCTATGATATATAATTAAGGCGTGAATAAGCGAGGAAAGAGAGACTAGGAAATGATTTTACATAATTCGCACTTCGAAAATTTTAGTTTTATTTTTTGAAGTATTGTTATCAGCGCGTACACAGCCTATTGTAGTCCACGCATATACGCTTTTACGCATATTACGAGCTAACTAAGATCAAAGTTTTTACTACGACGAACGTGGGGTTAGCGAGCGAAGCGAACAGGGGGGAACCCCCCTAGTCTTTCATAAAAGATTTTCCAAGCATTAAAATCAAAATCCTTTAGGATTAAAATATCACATTTCTGTATACTTTTCCCATATTCTACATAAATCGATCTGTACGCTCAAAAATTCCATCAAGATTTATCGCTCCTACGCTGTGCAATTTTATTTTAAAACTTGCGACGTGCAGCTGTCAGCTGCACGCGCATACACGTAGCGCCGCATACGTATTCGGGAGTCTGCTATTCTGCATACCAGGTACAACGCCCGGTGCACCATCCCCGGCACGTCACAAGCCTAAGCAGCTGCAGTGATTCGAAAATCTGACGGTCGATTTGCGGAAGCGCAAGTATTATTGGACACATGCTCAACTGCCAATTTTATTACGGCAAAGTTCGCTCGAAAATTAGCAGTACCAATACAGCCATGTAAATTGTCAGTTAGCGGCATGAACGATATACAAACGAAAACTCAGGGTAGTGCCGAAATTGTGTTAAAATCACGCATCAATGATTATCGGAGAGATTTGCATTGTTTAGTAGTTGAGGACATTAATAATCGTGTTCCAAAGTCAGTCTGTCCACGAAATGCAATTGAAATTCCAAGCCATTTGCCTCTCGCTGACCCAAAGTTTCACATACCACGCTCCGTAGATATACTTATCAGCTCCGAAACTACTGTATCTCTATTATCGATTGGACAAATTAAGTTAGCCAGAGACAAATGTGATGTGTGCGTTCAAAAAACTCAATTAGAATGGGTTATCGTAGGCGGCGTAAATACTAATCAAACTGAACATGTATCGTGTAATCTAACAGAATTAAATTCACTGTTGACTTAATTCTGGGAGTTCGTTGCCATTCAAGGTTCGTGAAGTAAACTTAGGGAACACTAGACGGAAAACCTTTCGACAATTTTTATCGCTTCTCAAAAGACTCGAATCTAATCCACCATTAGCTATTGAATACACCAAAATCTTCCAAGATTGTCTCAACTTAGGACATATGTCGCGAATCGAAAAAGAATATTCTTCAGGATGCTATCTACCTCATCACCCGGTATTTAAACCAAGTAGTACCATGACCAAAATACGCGCTATTTTTAACGCATCCATGGAATCGGAAGAAGGCATGACTTGTAACCAAATGTTATTTAAAGGTCCCACTATACAACCAAAACTTTTCGTGCATTTGTTGTACATTCGCATACCACAATACGTGGTGATGGGGGATGTAGAATAAATGTATCGACAAATTCTAGTAGATCCGCGTGATAGACGATTTCAACAAATATTTTGGAAAATTAACGACAAGATAGAACTCTTCGAATTAAATACCGTAACATTTAGTTTCGCTTCGTCACCCTATCTTGCTATCCGAACACTTCATCAATTAGCAGATGACGAAAAACGTCGATTTCCACAGGTGAGTGTCGCGGTTAAAGAAAACTTTTATGTCGATGACTTTTTTTACGGATCTGACTCTTTAGAGGAAGTTTATCAAATGTGTAATGAATCTCGAATTATTACGTAGTGGCGGGTTCAATATACGCAAGTGGGTGTCAAATCATAAGCATGCTCTCGACAATCTTGACCAAAAAGATTTAGATTGTATTGCACCAGATGATATCGAAGAATCACACAAAGCGTTGGGTATCAGTTGGAATTCGATCTGATGAATTGATTTACTCCATTAAACTCATTACTAACTTCGATAAAGTCGCTAAACGGATTATTATATGAGAAATTGCCAAAATATTCGATCCTCTCGGTTTATTAGGGCGGTTTAATAGTTTTAAATCGGTTTAATAGTTTTAGCTTTTAAAAATCTAATGCAAGATTGTTGGAAATCAAAGGTAGGATGGGATGAGATCGTGCCTCAAGCTTTATTTACAAAATGGCGATCAATAGCAAGTCAACTACCACTCATAAAACATCTAGCTATTCCTAGACATTTGGTGTTACCTAATTCTGTAGAAACACAATTAACCATTCCACGTCTAGAGTTGTGTGGCGCAGTCCTTTTGACTCGATTGTTTGTGGAGGTTCGTGGAGCATTTAAAATCAATGTACAAAAGGTTGTTTTTTGGACGGATTCAGAAATTATATTACATTGGTTAAAGAAAACACCTCAAATGCTAAATGTGTTCGAAGGAAATCGAGTAGCAGAAATTCAAGGAGCTTCCGCATCCATCGAGTGGCGTTATGTACCGGATAAACTGAATCCTGCTGACGCATTGTCGCGTGGACAGTCATCAGCAGAGTTTTTACGCAACAAATCATGGTTTAATGAATTTGATTGGTTGCGGCAACCAGAACACGGTTGGCCAATCAATACGATCACTCCTATTCCGGAATTATTGGATTCAGATAATGTTTCTTGTTTATTGAATGTAAATCCTCAATCTGGCATCGATGATAGCCCATTTTACACTAAGATCTCTTCATATCATACTTTAATTAATGTACTCGCATATTGTTTACGCGTAAGACGGCTTTTATATATCCTAGCAAGTCTCTTGATCGATCGGAACGAATTGAAGCAGAAAAATGCCTTTGGCGACTTATTCAGGGAGAACATTTCAAAGTCGAAATCAATCATATAAAAAAACTGAATATTGCGCGTGGGGTGCAGATTGGTAAATGCATTTTTACCCAAATGTCAAAAATATCCGGTGTTATTACCATTATATCATCATGTTACCGATTTGATCATGCGCCAGACACATAGCGACTCACTGCACGCCGGTGTACATAACACAATATAAGTCATTAGATATCGTTCTTGGCTATTAGATGGGAAAGGACAAGTGTAATGAAATCCTCAATTCCATTGATATAATAGAAAAGACTATACGCGCAAGGGAATCTCCAATTCCTCGGCGCACATAAACTCGATATAATAAAAAGTTAAGTAATTACACGCGTACACACAAATACATACGTATACACTCATGACGCGCCGCCATCGAAGCAACCACATGCTGAGAAAAGAGGCAAAGAGGCCGCACCCGACCAAAATAAACTAAGAAGCAGCAGCCAGTGCGCATCTAAGCCGACTACCGTAAAAATGGCCGTTTCCAGAAAATTAACACAGACATTAGACCAGAACGCGAAACAAACAAGCTAATAAACGAACCTCATAAATACCGCGATACTCTGCAAACGATGACAGGCATAAAAATGAAATACACCAGGCGGACGATTTTGGATTCACAACCGAACGAGAGCAAGCAGCGAGAAAACCAGCGATTTACGACCTTTCTAATTTAAAACAATCGGGAAACCCTCACACGCACACTCTCAAAAAGAGCGCAGGCGACGGAAAGCAGCGGGAGAGCAAGTTACGAACTCGATTCCCTAAATTAGAAGTAATAAAGCTAAGTTTTTATGAGTTGACCTGTCACAGCTTCTTTAGAACGAGAGTCATAAGAATACTTCATATTAGCCTCTCCAAAAAAGGGAATGAGAAAAAATACAAGAAGCTAGTATATAAAGCCCGGGAGGAAAGGGTGAGCATCTCCAGTCTGCATCTAAACTCGAGTCTATATCAAACTGCTGCCAGTCGCCAGACCAACACCAAGAAAAAGTTCAGTAGTGAACGAGTTATACTAGTGAGCATCGAACAAGTGAAGTTCCCATATACCAGAATATCGCGTCTGCGTTAGCCAAAAGGTATTTCCTTCAAGACTAATAGTAACTTAAGATAGGAACTCTGCGCAACGTAAGTATATTGGTGGGTTGCGCTCATTCGGACGTAACACAAGTGAGAAAGATAGTGCGCAAATGTAATATGTGCATAAGGCATCGTCCAGTCACTCTACAAAGTAAAATGAGCGATCTACCTTCGGCTCGAGTTCAAGCGTCTGCCGTGTTTAGTCATGTAGGCATCGATTTTTTTGGTCCAATTTCCTTAGAGTAACGAAAATTTAAAAATCGTATAATCCTCAAAGGATATGGTTGCATTTTTGTATGTGTACTAAAGCAATCCATATTGAAGTTGTAAGTGATTTCTCTACGGAAGCATTTCTCGCGGCCTTAGGTCGTTTCATCGGACGTAGAGGGTTACCTTACGATGTCTATTCAGATAACGGCACAAATTTTGTTGGTGCAGATAACTATTTGCGCGAATTATACAATATACATTCTACTAGAGTTCCATAATGCGATTGACGGTTTTGCTAATCATCGTGGTATTGCGTGGCATTTCAATCCACCATTATCACCACATTTTGGAGGTATATGGGAGGCGGCCGTCAAATCATGTAAACATTATCTGCGTCGAGTGTTAGGGACTTAGATACTCACTTTCGAAGAGTTTAATACGCTTGTGATCGAAATCGAAGCTTCTCGTCCGATAGGGTTACTATCCTCCAATCGAAATGATCCAGCCTCATTGACTCCGGCTCATTTTTCGATAATTTCTTCATTCTGACGATGCTTCCAGAATTCTGACGATGCTTCCAGAATCTGATCTCACTTTGATTCCAGACAATCGACTTTCTGTATGGCGGTTTATTTGTAAAGCTGGGCAAGATTTTTGGAAGAGATGGCATGTCGAATATTTATCCGAATTACAAAAACGCCAGTAAAGACGAAATAACACGAGTAGCTAAAATCCACACGAAAACTGGCGAATATAATTATTAGAAATGTCATATTATTGTGTCCATTGATGGGTCCATCCAACGATAGGTCTTCCGGAAAATAGTAACCTGTAATTTTGCGTAATTTTTGTAGTATTCTGTGTTGTCACATGTTTGTAAGAAATATTTAGTATTAATTGCTCACCACCCTCGCAACGGGAGGTGGATGTAGAGTAGAGAAGTAGGGAAGGGCAGTTGAGATGGCGCCACTTTACACTAAGGGTAAAATACGCACACGAGGCTCCGAGGTACGGTAGGGGAGAGGGGGCGATAGCGTTTTTCTATGGTCGAAGCGCGCGACGGGTCAGTTGACATTCGACACGCGACGAAACAAGAAGGCCCACGAAACGCCTCCTGTGTATTACGAAACGATTGTACAGCGGCGAGCATCGTTAAATCTTAGATCCACGAAAATAGTAACTAGGTACGTCAAAGAAAAACTCTTAGGAGATTTATTAATCTACATTGTAAAATCTCTCGAAAACGACAGGATGCTTCTAGATCCTCAGTCGACTAATTCGCACTCAACAAAACTGGACTACGATGGTCTAGATTTTTGTAAAGATTTTCAAAGATTCAAAGAGGCGGGATTCCACAATATCCTCAGCCGTGATTTTCTGGAAATGGCAAAACCATGATCAGAGACTAATTTATTGCAGTTTTCTTATTTTAAGGTTCATTAAATATTGACTTGGTAAGAAGTTTTGTTTGAATCTATTCTCTCGCTATTCATGTAATTCTATTAGATGTAGTCTTTTTATACATTGTTTAGTTAATTATTTAAGAAAAAGCTATGTCATTGTTAAAATCAATCAGCAATATTGTCTTTAGAGATTATTTGTCGTAGTAATTTTGATTATGGATACAACTAAGTTTCTTCGTAATATTTTCAAGAACTTTTTAATAAAGACTTAGGTAGGAATATCAATAAAGAACTCATGACTAATTATTTATTATGAATATCCTAGGCTTTCTCAAAATCTAAAGAAAGAAGAGAACCTGGGGACACGACAAAACAGCGACGCAGAGAGGGAGATGTGCGCGCGAGAGAAGAGAGAGAGGACACAGCGAGATGGAGACGAGTAGTGGGGGCTAGCGCATACACCACTAGCCACACTACTATCGCGACATGCTGCCGCGCGCGAAGGAGTCCCGTGAACCGCGCCGAGTCCAGTACACCGCGACCGGCCGCTGACGTAACATTGACTTCAAGCGCCAAGGGACTAGATGACGACTCAACCGTTCTCGCGCATTCATCGCGAATTTGACGCCGGGAGTACCGACACCGCGGAAACGGGTATAGAGGGCGCAGTCAATTGTCTTTTCCGGGACGCGCGAGGATAGCGCAGCGAGGAGACTTTATCCTCGGCCAGAATGATTGCAGCCATCGACCGCGTGGGACTCCTGCCACTCATTATTAGCTTCAGTGCCGTCTATTCGCTAAAATCGCGTACAGAGTCTAGAGTCGTGAGAGTGGAGTTAGTTGGAGGGTTGTTTGCCGCGTTAGAACCTTGAGTAGTCCTGCAGAGGACGTAGAATCTCGCACGTGACCGTATTCGTACTTCAGTGAAACGTAAGTTCTTGCGCCCGACAAGCCATTGATTCTTATTGAGTGTTTCTAACACCTCGCTGGCGACGCCGTTGAGAACTATCGGACTCCGGATGACGGGAATTAATTCTCGAGACCGCGGATGTTTGCATGATATAGCGACACCCTTGAGACTAAGTCTCGGGTCGAAGCACCCGAGGAAAGCAAAGCTGAGTTGGCGACACGACGAACATTTCGCGTTTATTTTCAGCATCGTCCAGCCATAAACAGGCCCAACAACCAGCAGTAGGTTTATATGGGATCCAGGGACGCAGCTCGAGTCCGCCATCTTGGCGATGCCGCGTCTATCCGAGCGTCGCCGCCGCCATTTCCAGGAGTTGGTGATTCGCGTCTAGAATCGCGGTTTCGACCAACCATCGCGAAAACCGAGTAGAATCATTGCTGGATGGTCCAGCCTGTAGTGTTGCGGTAATATAGCATTCGTGAGAGATAAGAGAAGCCGCAACTTTACGTTGCGCCTGAAATAGGTATCAAGACCTCATCACGAGTAGTAACGCGAGTTTTCTATGTTAAACTGAAACGGGCGAACAATCTTTAAGTCGCGACGATACGAATTTAGCGTAAGCGTTGTTAAAGAGATCAAATCACCGTGTGATTTCGACGAATTGGGATTTCTGTAGTCAGATCAATGGTCTGACGGGGGGTTTCAGAATAGACTGAGAATTTATATCGAGCATGAATTTTATTCTTCTGTAACCTTCAATTAAAATCATCTTCGAGAGAGGTTTTATGCCGCAAGACTTTCCTTTCTCACAGAGCCCAAATAAATTTATTTATTGTGGCTCTAAAACAGTTTACATTTATTTTCCTTCATCCTACTAATTTTAAAAACCCTTGAACCACCGGAACATTCCATGTTGGAATTTTCTCGGCCCACCTACAATTCAATGTCTTCGATTATTTTTGGCCAGCAACGTCGTTTACTCTTTTATCGCATTCCTAACAATTTTTCGCAATTTGTCGTGTCTCTTAAATAAGGTCTCGGCTTCAAGCCTATGGCGTTTTTAGGCTTTTTGGGCCCTCCTGCTGGCGTGAAACTTTTCTTTTCTAAGCTCAGCGATTTCATCTGTCTACCAGAAAACCGGTTTCCTCTGGTGGCTGGTAAACACCCTAGGCATAGTCGCATCACAGAACTCGGTTATTAGTTTAGTAGTTCTTTCCACTAATGTCTCTGTTTTTTCACGTTCAGTTAATTCTTGTGGGATCTTGTTGGATGGGAGGTTTTTACTTTGAATTAACTCCGCAAGTGTTTCTCGGTTAATTCGTCAGGCCTTCCACCTTGGCGTCCAACTATGGTTTCTCCTTTTACTGTTTTCGCGATCTTCGTGGCTGTTAAATAGAATATACTGGTGTTTGCTACCTGTATATACTTCCATGACGTGAGAGAATATACAGCTAGTGTTTCGTCGAAACTCCGAGCTCGGCTCCACCGAAAGGCGATGGTGTTGAGCGAGTCCGTAAGAGCAAACGTAGAACATGTGGCGCCCCTTCCGGTGCTCGACAGAGAGCCAGACTCATAGAGACTCGCCGTTGGCGCTGGCGGCGCCTCCGGCTTCGTGTCGCGCGACGTCGGTGCGAACATGGCGCGAACAGTTCAGTTGCTACCGAGCAGCTAAGCGAACGACATCGCCAAGCCCGCTCCTATGCAAACTTCCAGACCACGATACGCAAACGATCGCTCTTCGACTCGCTGATAATTATCGCCACCGTATAGTAATGGGTGTAGTGCTCTATCTCTATATCTTTGTGTGTTTTCGCTATTTCTTCCTGTCTATTCTACACTTGTTGACAGGAAATCGTGTACAGGTCGCGTGCGGTATCAACGTCGCATTCGCGCGCGAACCGGCCGACGAGCTTTTCTGCGGAATTGAGACCGCAGTCTAGCACTTACGACTCGAGATCGCCACACAATTACACACATACCTACACACACGCATACAAATCACTTTTCTTTTGTAATCCGAGTAGTGTTATGGCGCCTACAAGAAACAAGCCTCCCGACAAGTGTCGCGGAAATTTTGCATGTTGTAAACAAAAGCCGGCTACAACTGCAGTGTGTGTGATCTGCGATGAGGCATATCATCTTAGCTGCCTCAAGCAAAAGAACGACAACTACAAATTCATTGGTAACAATCTTATAGTCTGCTCGGAACACAGCGAGCGAAACATAAAATCAAAAATCGATGAGAATGCCTTGAGTGAGTCAGCATCACTCTTGATAGCTCAAATTAAACTCAAAAACTCAGAAGATGTGAGGAACGACCTTCTTGCTGAGACTAGCAACAAGACCCAAGACTTGTCTGAATCTGAATCCGTAGAAGAAAGTGATATCGAACTGCTGAAAATGAAAACATGCTGTTTAAAAAGTTAGTGAGTGAACTAAGTGAGAAAAATGACCTACTGAAAGAAAAGTTACAAAACAACATAAGTAGAACGAACAGCATTTTCCCTAAGTACTCCTATATCATTAAGAACTCTAGACCAACGCATAAAGAAGTTCCTAGAATATCTGTAAGAAAAAATAGTGACAACAATATTGATGTCGTGAAGTCAGTTATCGAATGTCTCACAGCTCAAAAAAAATACAAACAAAAAACATATACTTCAATAAAAATAAAGAAGTAATTATAAACTGTCTCAACGAAAATAGTGTGGAATTGACAGAACCGGTTCTAAAAGAAAAACTAGTGGACCAATGTAACGTCATGAAGAATGAACTCCAAAATCCTAAAATAAAGATAGTAGGTATTGACAATTATGCGAATATGAAAATTGAGGATATTGAGAAAGACATCAACGAAAGGAATTTCAATAATTTTGAAAAGAGAGGACAAGTGCTACATATGTACAAGAATAAACACAACAGCCTCAGCACGGTCCTAATGGAAGTCCCAGCTGAGGTCTACAAAAATATAAGAGAAAATAATAATAAAATATTGGTTGGATACCAGCAATGCAAAGTCTATGATTTGATTAATATCTGTCCATGTCTCAAATGCGGTAGATTTGGACACAGTACCAAGAAATGTGAAAATGAGACTCTGTGCTTGAAGTGCTCTGAAAAGCATAATACGCATGAGTGTGATAAAGTTAATCCAAAGTGCATAAACTGTGACTACAATAATACAAAATACAAGACAAAGCTTGATACAAAACATCACACCTATGACATTAACCTCTGCAGTATCTTGAAAAAGAAAATACACAGATACATAGACTATCGATTACCCGATAAAACCTACCTTACCAGCAACTGAAACGATATACCGTATTTTGGATCCATCAAACAAGCGTAAAGCGCCAACTGATAGCAATAACGCCGTAGCTACAAAACAGATGGAAAACAAAACTGCAAGTAACAATACTAAGCCAGAAACTGAACAGATCCGAAGACCAACTTCGAGACGTGAACAATAACCTTCATCGAACCAACCAAAGCCGCAAGCCTCTGCATCAACTCCAACCAACAAGAGTGATAAAACCAGACTAAAAAACCGCTGCCAATTCATTGGCACGTAGCTTCCTCCAACGAAATTTATTGTTCCAATAAATAAAATATTATTTTAAAATACAGTATGTGAATGCTATTTTAATATTATCAGTATGACATAAATTCGTAGGGAGGGACTTTACGACGTGCAACGACAACCCTATAAGAGGAAGCCAAATTTTTTAGAAAAATCGGTTTTACATTTCAGCTCTTTACTTAAGAACCGCTCAACGAAATCGTTTGAAATTTTAACAGCAAATATCTTCGTTTATGGTGAATCACCAAATAAAATTTTGAAGCATTTTACTACATTACATTGTTTTAGAGATACAAAGAATCAAAAAATTTTCAAAAAAAAATTCAAACCTTGATATCTTAAGAACCATAGGGTTTCAAAGCTGCGCAATGAACTTAGCCAAAACATATAAAATATCTACCTTTTCCCAAAATCTCAAGTGCAATAAGGCCTTTTTACGCCCGTAATCGAGACTCAAAAAAACTTTTTTTTTCAGTTTTCGATTTATTACTGAAAAAATAAGTAGTCAAATCACTTGAAATTTTAATGGAATATAGTTTGACACGTATCCCATCAACATATTTTTTTTCGTGAGGTTATGATGTGTAGTTTCAGAGATATGAATTTAAAAAAAAAATCACCTTTTTCATTTTATCTGCTGAACGGAGCGGTCAATCCCGAGGACCAAACGGGGAAAAGTAGGTAATTTTATTATCTTTCAAATGCATTTTAGCTGAATTGTTTCTATCAATGGAATGATTAAAAAAAAACGAAAATAATGTTTTTCGAAAATCAAAAAATGGCCATAAAAAAGAAAGTACTTGAAAAAATTAAAAAATAAATGTTTTTTCCGAATTCAGAATCCAAAAATAGATATGCATGTCAAATTTGATTGACGGAGTAGTTTCAGAAATATCATGGTATACATACACATACATACACGCACACGCACACACACACACACACACACACACACACACACACACACACACACACACACACATCCATACGGACATTTCCTAAAAATACGTAATTCGAAATTCTAACATCTAAAAACATGTTTCTATGAAGTTTTAGCGAAACTGAACATTTTACTATTACGAAGCTTCCTCTAGGAAGAAGCAAAATAAGTAACAATGGATATTTTCGACTATTTGGATAGATTCCAGGTACATTTATGGTGTAAGGAGGTGCGAGCATATTTCTCCCTTCAGGAAGAAGCTGGGCTGGATGGATACTAAAGAGCGTAGAACGTACTTTGCGGCGGTGTTAATGTATAAGTCGTTCTGCATAGGGCAACCACCGTACCTCGCAGCCCTCTTTGAGAAAAATAAATGTAGAACCTCGGGTAGGTTGTCTAGGGATATAGCCGTCCCGGTAACTAGAACTGATACTGGCCTGAACTCATTCAGGGCGCAGGGCGCCCGCTTGTGGAATTCGCTCCCGCAAGGCATGCGGGCACTGCCTTCGCTTTCAAAGTTCAAAATAGCAATGCAAAATTTCCTCTTGCCGGCGCCCTAGTTCAATATAGTGCAATATAGTTTGTTATAGTTTAGTGTATGCGCCTGCGTCGTGTCTATTTGTACCTGTCGTATTTGAAATCTAGTCTGCGTTACTATCTATTGACGTGATAGAATAGTTTAATTATGTGTCATACACAAAAACTTGACGTGTACTTATATGTATATATGTATGTATGAAACTGTGATATATAGTGACGAACTTGTGATAACAGCTGTGATTATAACCAGCTATGACATTGTGTGACAATTGTAACTTTTTCGAATCCTTAAATATAAATGATAATTCTATTCTATTCTATTATATTCTATTCCAAAATGAATCGATGCAAAAAGAAAGTACATGCGGTAATATTGTAAATTTTAACAACGTTATGAACAGCAAAAAAGACATTATCATGCATGTATATGTTCGAAGTATGAATGCGAATTTTGATAAACTGAAAATCTTAATAGAAAGTTTAGTTATAAAACCAGCGATTTTTATTTGTTCAGAAGCTTTCGAGCAAGTAAATTATGATTTGTATCAACTAAACGGTCCAGAATATGTCATCGTTTTTATTAATAACAATCTAGTCCAAACTACCGAAGTTGTCGAAGCAGGGAGAATTAGAATAATAAACATAAGGATAACTTTAAACGATAAAAGCAGTCTTGAAATATCAGCCTTGCACCGATCATACGGGATACCAAAAACGGAGTTTATACTAGATCTAAATAAGTACCTAATTAATAAGAAAAATGTAAAGAATCACCTAGTTATAGGTGATTTTAATATTGACCTGCTAGATTTTGATCACTGTAGCCAAGATTTTCTTTGTAATTTTCTCGATAAGGGATATATCCCAGGTTTTGTTGGTGTTACAAAACCAGCTGTTGGTAGAGCTAAAGGATCATGTATCAACATTTTCATTAAATCTCACAACATTAACACAGCCACATACAAGCTTAAGGGAACCTAACCACCTTAAATTGTCAAAAAATGTAAAATAAGATTTTATTTTTATATTAACATTAAATTGTTAAAAAATGTATTAAACAAACATATAAACTTAAAAAAACTATAGAGAACAAGAAACAATTTTTATATGTACCAAATACCAGGTGCAACATGTCTCCGAAGGCCAAAATTCACAATTTCCATTTTTTCACTCACCGGAGACTTACTTCAGTTCTAGGCATCGAAGGGCACTAAAACTTTACAAACATGTTTGAAATACACATAGTTCTGACATGAGTGTAAGGATTTGTAAGTAAATCAAATCTTTTAAAGTTATCTTCAATTTAAACAAAATATTTGTCATTTTTAACATTTTTAAACAAATTAATTTTTGTAACATCGCAAATAACTCCCAACGCAAGTACGTAGCAGAGAAACTTCTTGTGCAACTGTTCAATCGTTTAGTCACCAGTTTAGTTATTTAGATGGGCGCCAGGTGACTCTTGCGTAGCTAACTCAGTAAGCAATCGTCCCAGAGGGGGATCTGCTAAACCGATTACTGCTAAATCTGCTAAACCGACTACTCAGAATTAGTAGTCGGCCATATAATTATTAGTTAATACGGTCCGTGGGTATGTGAGTGAAAAAGGTCACATGCATAAACAATATTCAATAGTTGTGTAAGAAAATATATCAAATGTAGTAATTTATTGAAATATTTATCTACGAGAATTCACGGTTACTTTTTAGTTGAGCTTAGCACATTTCTTGAATCACTCGCCGATCAATCTTATCTACAACCAAAACGACGGGCAATCTACGAGCTGGCGTGAGTTCCTCTCTCGTTCGCTCTCATGCGGTTGCTCGACGCGTCGTCTGCCACAAGCTTTTGGCAGGTGGTGCGTCGTGAGCTCTTTTTTTCCCTCGTAAAACAATAATAAATCCCCCCGCGATTAGTACTAATTAATAACGATTCTGCGTGTTAGTTTCAGTGTCAAGGCTCGCTTCGGGACTTGTCGTCCACCCTCGAAAGTACTCATAAACGCGATTTTTCGCGTCACATTTTCTACGATATATTTGAGCAGTTATTTAACTTCTGGAATATTGAAAATTTTGTTCGTAAAAGTAAGTAAATTCAAAACCACATATATTCATATACATATGTTGAGAAAGCTTTTTATAAAAAGTTGAAAATTAATTTAAACTAACGAATTATTATTATTTATATTCATAACATAAATTTTACCATAAGTAATTCATGATCATTCTTCACTATCGTATTAATCGGTTCAATTATAGATTAAATCAATTATAAACCCTCGATTCTCAATGTCAACTCTAGTGATAAAATGATGTTTTATCTTATGATTATTGATATAATTTTTCATATAATTATTCATGTGATGCAACATATAAATAATAACATCCGATTATTTCTCGAATTCGCATGTGATAAATCATGTTATAAATCATATGATGTTCATTTACTATTAATTCGCTTCATCCGTAATATGATAATTCACTTGATAAATTATGTTCTTGATCATATAATTTATTGTTAATTATATATCGATACAAATCAGGTAACGTAGCTTTAACTTAGAATTACTTACACAATTCACTGTTTGAAATATGCATGTATGAAGGTCATTTTTGTGGCCCAGTTTAATATGATCGTTAACTGATCTTAAAATTATATCCGAAAATAATGTAACAAGTGCACAGAGCAATGATTTAATTTGAGCATTTGCATCTTTTTGTTCGTACATTTACATACATAAGCTAAATACAAACTGTACATTGTAAAATATATTGGAGTGGAAAGGAAAGGAGGAACTAGAAAAGATGCAAAGGAAATGCGCGAAGTTGATCGTTAAACTGGATAGAACAACAACAAAACATATCTTGCATATGTAAACAAAGAAGTTCAAACTAGAGACCGGGACAAGGAGAAGAGCAATGAAGTATGAGGAAAAGCTAAGTTGAACAGATAAAAATAGCCTATGGAAGGAATTCTGAGAGAGAGAGAGAGAGAGAGAGAGAGAGAGAGAGAGAGAGAGAGAGAGAGAGAGAGAGAGAGAGAGAGCTAAACAATTATCGCAGAACACTATAGAAGAAGAAGAACAGGTTTGGTACGAACTGGAAAGAATCAACAAGGACATCCATTAGCAGGAGTGGATATTAGAAATAAGAGGGTCGAGACAGGCCAGAGATGTAAGTATTCTACAAAGGAACAGGGAAGAGATAGAGAAGAGCAGCAGAAAGGGGTTAGCAGTCACGACAAGGTTCGGACTAGAAAACAAAGCGAGAGGATATAAATACTAGTTGAAAGACAAGGAGAAAAGAGGCAAGTTGTCTGAAGAAGAGGGAGGAATTATGAAACACATCTTGGAGAAGTGCAAAATAACAGGAATCAGATATGAGTTGTGGGAAAATATAGCAAGCAGAGAGGGAAAGAACTTAGGAAGACTACTCAGATTAATGTGGAACAGGGAGCATAGAAAGAGGGAGAAAACCGAGTAAAAGAGGAGAGTGGAGGAAAGAGAGAAGGAGCAAAAGGAAAGGAGAAGTGAGCATTGGGAAAAATTAATAAGAAGGTGAGATTTGCCACAGAGAAGTTTCAAAAGGAAGGAGCGACGGAGAGTATAGTGGTGTATGTAAAAGAGATCTTAATAGAAGAAAGAGGAAAAAAGAAAAGAATCAAGAGATACACACAAAGTTGACGCTGTATGGAAGACAGGAACGTGAGAATGAGATATTTGGCTGTGAGTTGCTACACGGCACATTTATGAGGTTAGACTAACTACAACAAGTATGCACAGAAAAGATAGCAGTGTAAAAAGGGAGCATAATTCTGAAAAGTTTTTCAAATTGAGTAAGCGAAGAATAAGAGAAGGAAGAAAATGTCGTACAGCGAGAAAAGAAGAAAGAATTCAGAGAACTCAATGAAGAAGTAAAGAGCTGAAGATATAAGGCTTTGGCTACATATGCCTTATATCACCTTTTCTACTTTTGTAGAAAAGGCAAAGATAAAGGCCGAGGACCAGAAAACTATGGACGTAAAAAGAGAGGTAGTGATTTAAAAGGGACAATGAAAGGTTTGTAGAGAGAAGCGGACAAAAGCAGAGATAAGATAAGAAAATAATGGTTAGAATGGGAAAGAGTCAGAGAAAGGAGAAAAAGCTGGAGGAGAGAAACAGGAAGAAAATAGGAGAAAAGGAGATGAAGATGGTAAGAGAGGTAAGAGGATGGAGAGTTGTAGGAAGAGGTTTTATTCTCTTTTAAATGCGCTATAGCTGTATTTTTGTGTAACATTAAGATTATACGAAAACTGTCAAAAATAATTTTGCAAAATTCAATAAACGGCCATGAAATGAAATTTAGTTAGCACAATTGAAAATAACTTCTTTTCCCGAATTCAGAATCCAAAAAAGGATAGACATGCCAAATTTTGTAGAGATTCATAACCTGGATTCGATAATATTGCGGTATACATACACACACACATCCGACGGACATTTTCTAAAAATATGTGATTCGAACTCCAAATACTTCCAAATGCGTTTCTACAAAGTTTTAGCGAAAGTGAAAATTTTACTATTACAAAGCTTCCTCTAGGAGAAAGCAAAAAAAGCAATTTATTGATGCAACATATTACCCGTTGAGACCTACGTTAACATCAGGCTATCAAGTTTATCATCCTCGGATGGTAATAAACCAACAACTTGCACAAGTTTCAAATACATCGGAAAGCGAAGACACGCAACTTACCCTAGCTCCAAATACATCGTAAAGTGAAGCCTTCCAACAACCACAACGAAATCAAAGCAAATTCGAAGGTTTCAAATCTTAGAAGCGGTAAAAATAAAAGTAAATAATCAATTGCCAGGACGCAAGCCTCCTGATAAGCGTCCCGCATTTTTTGCATGTCATACGGAACAAAAAGTGGAAACAGTGGTGTGCATCATCTGTGATGAGGCTTTCCACGTCAACTGTCTCAATGAGATATCGGACAATTATAAACACCTGGGGAAACACCTTATAATCTGCCCCGAGCACACAGAGAAGAACATAACCTCTAAAATCGAGGAGAAAAGCCTGACTGAACCAGAAAGAGTACTAATTGCACAGATAAAATCTAAGACCACTGAAGAAATAAGAAGAGAAGTACTGGCTGAGATTGTATCTAAGACTACCGTCTATACAGTTTTTTTTTATAAATGACACTGAGATGGAATTTGTGAAAACAGAGGTTAAACTACTAAGAACTCTGGTTGCTGAACTTACGGAGAAAAATGATCTACTAAAAGAAAAACTACAAAGAAACTCAAATCAGGCTACTCTCAAGACATTCACGTACAGAGATGCAGTAAGACAACAACAACAAAAACCGCTGAATAAAAAAGTACCGAAAATCACAGTTCAGAAAAGTGAAAACAGTGAAGTTGATATTAAAGAAATAGGTAAATCGGTAATAGATTGTTTAACAGCACAAAAGTGTATACAAACAAAGAACATATTTATAAATAAGAAAGATGAAGTTATTATTAGTTGTACGAGTCAAGATAAACTAACTGTCGCACTAACTGAAAGTGTACTTNGAAAGATGAAGTTATTATTAGTTGTACGAGTGAAGATAGTGTCGCACTAACTGAAAGTGTACTTAAAGAAAAATTGAAAGGTCTGTGCAATGTAAAAAAGCATGAACTTCATAATCCGAAGATAAAAATTATAGGTATAGACAACCACACTAATATGGATTTGGGAGGAATAGAAGAAGATATCAACACCAGAAATTTCAACGACTTCACAAGAAAAGGTAAAGTGATGCACATGTACACCAGCAAATAGAGTAAACAGTGCACTGTGTTGATGGAAGTGCCTGCTGAAGTATATAAATATGTAAGAGACAATAGAAATAGAGTGTATGTAGGCTATCAAAATTGTAAAGTCTACGATTTGATAAACATTGGACCGTGCAATAAGTGTGGCAGGTTTGAACACAGTGAAAAGAAGTGCCACAATGAAACCGTATGCTTGAAATGTGCTGAAAGTCATAATACAAGTGAGTGTACAAGTGAAACCGTTAAGTGTACAAACTGTGCATTTAGTAATGCCAAGTATTCCACAAAACTTGAAACAAAACATACTGCATATGACACTAACCTTTGCTCTATTCTGAAAAAGAAAATTGGAAAGTTCATTGACTCAACGGACTATCCGATGAGCGCTTCATTACCATCAATAGGAGGAAATCTACAAAACAGCAGGTACCGGCGGATGATAACAAGGGTAACAAGGATCTAGAAGAACCAAGCAAGATTAATCCGAATGAAAAACAAAATACTCCACAGCAACTGAAACTAGACAAACCTCAGATTGTGAGGGTTGTCACAAGAAACCAACAAGCACTCCAAAAACAAAAGCAACAACTGGACCAGTACACTACTCTACCGGCGGCTCGCAAAGATAAGAAAGTCAAAGATAACAATAAATAGGTTATAATCGCTACTTTTGATTACTTAGATATAATCCAAAATGATTCTTTTCAAAATGAAAAAACATGTAGTAGTGTTGATATTTTTAATAAAATCATTAGTAGTAAAAATGATACGATCATGCATATAAATGTCAGAAGCATGAATACTAATTTTGATAAAGTAAAAATACTAATTGAAAGTTTGGCTATAAAACCATCTATTCTTGTCTGCACGGAAACTTTTCAACAGTTTAATTATAAAATATACGAATTAAAAGGATCTGACTATGAATATAAGTGTTATTATAACCATAGTTCGATAAACAAAAATGATGGCGTCATAGTCTTTGTAAATGTTATATTAGACCAAAACACAGATGTGATTGAAACGGGTAGGATTAAGATTGTAAATACGAGTATTAAGCTAAGTAACCAAAGTAATCTTGAGGTGTCAGCGGTTTATAGGTCACATGGGATTCCAAAATCTGAATTTATTCTAGAGATAAATAAATTTTTAATTGCAAATAAAAGTGTTAAAAATCACCTAGTAATAGCNTACGGTGGACCATAGTATCTTATTGGATAAACTGTACTGCATGGGAATTAGGGGGCAAGCTTTGATACTGCTCTCTAGTTACCTTAGATAACAGATATCAAAATGTAAAAATTGATGGTTGTGTTAGCGATAACCTATTAATAAACACCGGGGTTCCACAAGGTACGATACTTGGTCCACTGTTGTTTATCTTATACATATATGATTTGCTACAGGAGATACCTATGGAGGCTATTCTGTCGTATGCAGATGATACTGCTATAATTGCTACAGGAGAATGCTGGGAGAAAGCCCAAGATAACATGAATAATTATTTGTTACAAATACACAAATGGCTTGCGGTAAATAAGCTGTCATTGAATGTTGATAAGTCGGTTTGTATGACTTTCGGTAGCTATGTCGGCAGTGTTCCTAACCAGATAGATGTAAAAATACAGGATAAAAAATTAACTAGAGTTGAGAACTACAAGTGGGCCTAGTTAGTACCTGGGCATAGTTATAGATTATAAACTAAAATGGGATATGCATATGTTATATATTGTTAAGAAAACTAAGTATTTAGTATACATTTTTTACAAAATTGCGAAATCTATGCCAACCGAGACTTTGATGTTAATATATTATGCGTTCTTTCATAGTATTATGAGCTATGGTATCATTGCTTGGGGTGGAGCTTATAAGAATAATAGAGATTTAGTACAAAAAATACAGAAAAAAATTCTTAAGATAATAAATAAGAATAAATTTGTCACGCATAATAAACCACTCAATCTAGAACAATTGTTTACCCTGGAATCACTAAAGATATACTATAATGATCTCAAAGAGCAATACCTCAACTCATCTAGTATTACTAGAAATAAAAGTATTATAGTACCGATAAATAAAAAGAGAATTCGTAATAAGAACTGTTATATTAAAGCGATCTCAACATTTAATGCTTTGCCGAATAACCTAAAAGTGCTAGAAATTAGCAAATCGAGTCAACAGGAGATAATTAAAGAATGGATAAAATCCAACTGTTGAAATCTGAAATGTGCATCTCTTGTTAAAATTGGTATTCATGAAATAATTTATGTATACATATAATGTGTAAAGTAGTGAGGAGGCCACTACTAGTCATGCGTAATTAACAGAAGTTTTAGTTTTAAGTGTTTTTTTTAATATGATTTACTATATGTCTTTTTTTCCACAGCATAATAAGCTATGGAAACATTGCATGGGGTGGAGCGTATAAAAGCAATCGAGATTTGGTGCAGAAAGTACAAAGCAAAATCATAAAAATAATAAATAAAAATAATGTTATTGTAAAAGAGAACCCTCTTAATCTAGAGCAGCTTTTTACTTTCAAAGCATTAAGACTCTATTATTAATTAATTTTTGGAACTTGAGACCAAAATAAAATTATTATTATTATTATTATTATTATTATTATTATTATTATTATTTTATGCGGAACTCAAAATGCAATTTCTAGCCTCGACCAGTTGTACTAGAAATAAGAGTAAGATTATACCTAAGAAAAGAAAACAAATAAGTGATGAAAATATTTTAATAAAGCTATTCTTACTTATAACGAACTACTTAATAATCTAAAGGTACTAAATTTAAGTAAACCTTCAGGAATCAAGACAATTAAGAACTGGGTAAAGATGAATTGTTAAAGTGCTTGAAATTCTAAACTCGTTGATGCGATTATATGTGTATATATCATGCGACGTAAAAGCCATATTTTTATTGCCTCCTCCTAGAGGAAGTTTTGTAATAGTAAAATTTTCAGTTCCGCTAAAACATCATAGAAACATGTTTTTAGATGTTAGAAGTTCGAATTACGTGTTTTTAGGAAATGTCCGTATGGATGTGTGTGTGTGTGTGTGTGTGTGTATACCATGATATTTCTGAAACTACTACGTCAATATCAATCAACATTTATTTTTTAGTTTTTTTAATTACTTTTTTTTATAGCCATTTTTTGATTTTCGAAAAATATTATTTTCGTGTTTTTTTAATCATTCCATTGATAGAAACAATTCAGCTAAAATGCATTTGAAAGATAATAAAATTACCTACTTTTCCCCGTTTGGTCCTCCGGATTGACCGCTCCGTTCGGCAGATAAAATGAAAACGGTAATTTTTTTTTTAAATTCATATCTCTGAAACTAAACATCATAACCTCATGAAAAAAAAATAAGTTGATGAGTTACGTGTCAAACTATATTCCATTAAAATTTCAAGTGATTAGACTACTTATTTTCTCAGTAATAATTTGAAAACTTTTTTTTGAGTCTCGATTACGGGCGTAAAAAGGCTGTAACGGTTCGACTTTCCCCGTGTGTTGAGTAGTCGTCCGGACGCCAGGATTTGGTTAGGGGAAAGATTCATTGAAGAGACTGTTTGTGCAATTAATAACAAAATAGATATATTCTAGTAATTATGATAACAAGTTGATAGTTCAATTATATTAGTCTCCATCTGGAACAGAAATCGAAATCGCGGTTTGTTTAGAATATTTCGCCTTTACAATCGGTTTAGCTTAGTCTAGTGCGGTTAACGGTACATCAACACGACGTTGCCGGAGTTACGTGGTTTCGGTGCATTTGTCGGTTTTGCGGACGCGGTATCGGAGTTTCGGACAGTGACACGGGTTCGGGATATCGACGGGTTTTCGGAGGTTAGGAATCCCTCGAGTCCATAGAGTCGTGAGCGCACGGCTCTACGGATCGAGGTCGCTCGTCTCGTTCTTCTCCTTGTCCTGTGTTCTCACAGTGACCAGGCGAATCTCCAGAGGTCGGCGTGTGGTAGGCTTCGCACGGGCAAGAGTCGGCCGCTGCTTCACCAGGACGTGTGCGCACGACCTGGGGAAAACAACCAGTCCCTTGGGACGGGGATTCAGGAGCAGGTGGCAACGTCGGGTAACGGCTACGTGTGCTCACGTAGACGAGACTCGGCGCTGTTCGGCTATTCCTGGTTGTCTCGTGTGCTCACGACGACAACTCGGAGTTCCGGGTATGCTAACACTGTCATCACGTGTGCTCACAAGACGACGTCGTTGGCGTCGGTCTATCTCAGGCTGTTTCTTTCGGTAACGTGTGCGCACGATGACGCCAGGAGTTCAGCTCGAGTAGAACTAACCGCTGTGCCGTGCGGCCCGCCTTATATAGGTGCGTTCGCGGCGCGCCGCTCGCGCCGCTGAGTTGCTAGTAGATTCTGGCGCTCGTGCAGACTGGCCTTTCGGTTGGTGCGCACGCGCGCTCACCTCGCTTCGTGCGGACTCGCCTTTGTTCGCTGCGCGCGCGCGCTCGCTGGCGTCAGCTGATTGACTCGGAGCCGTGTTTATTTATTTCATGTGCGAGACTTGCGTCTCGTCACAAGGCCTTACTGCACCTGAGATTTTGGGAAAAGGTAGATATATTATATGTGTTGGCTAAGTTTATTGCGCAGCATTGAAACCCCTATGGTTTTCATTTCTTATATCTCCAAAACAATGTAGTCAAATGCTTCAAAATTTTATTTGGTGATTCACCATAGACGAAGATATCTGCTGTTGAAATTTCAAATGATTTCGTTGAGCGGTTCATTTTTAAACTTTTTTAAAATACAATATATTTTACAAATAACATTTTTAAAATACAACTTTTTACCGTGACAAAGATATTTTTCAACACTTTTTGACACACAACATTCCTAGAAGCGATTTTTTGATACATAAATTCAATAATAACTTCGCTGCAACATGCCCCATCTGACCAAGTGCAAAAAATGTATGAGATTCGATATCTCAGCAAATCTTGATAAAATCTTGAATCTTAGAAAAGTAGAATTTAATTAATAAAACTAGAAAACAATGACTGTATAATTTAATTAACTGTTAAAGAAAAACCAGCCTCTAAAATACATGATTATAGATACGTATAGTAGAAGTATAGTAGTGCCATAGTCTTGAATGAAGTTACGTTCCAACTCCAAGATTTTGATAGCTCAGTTATCAACACCATCAGTATCCTTAGGTTGACTCCGGTAGACGCAGTAGACCATAATCCAACAAATGCAGAAGTTTTTATACACCTAGACATACAGAAAAATATTACAAAATCAAACTCATAAATAATTATTGAGAGATTCAGACCACTGATCTCTGCATAAAAATTTGAAACAAGGCAGCTTTTAAGTATGAATACCGTCAAACCACATGTCTCAGTCACATAATTCACATTTACAAACAGAAGATTATCATCATGAACACTGAAAAGGTATCCGCGAGCCATTAGACATCTGTTTACTGAACTTATCATAGGGGACAAAGCGTTTCAAGTTAAAACTTATTGAAGATACAATATAAATTCAACATACAGTTCAAGTTTATTCTAATATTTCCAAAATTACCTTGTCAGATAGTATAAATCCATATCCAGATTCGTATTAAAATAGTTGAAGTATCCAAGAACGCCAACCAATACTCCAAGACAGCATCAATTCAGTTGCAAGATCGTCTCAAGGTGATCCAATCAGCTGGCAATGCCAAACAGGACTGCCGGATAGTAGAAATAGAGCTCCAGGATCATTCGCAGGTGGTTGAGCCAGCTAGAAACGCCAACCAGCACTTGCAGAAAGTTCAAATGTAATTCTAAGGTTGTCTCCTGGTGATGACATCAGCCAGAGATGCCAAGCAACACGATCAGATACCATAAATCCAGCTCCAGAGTCGTATTGAGGCTGTTGAAGTACCTAGAAACGCCAACCAGCACCACCAGAGAGAGAGAGAGAGAGAGAGAAAGAGAGAGAGAGAGAGAGAGAGAGAGAGAGAGAGAGAGAGAGAGAGGGAGGGAGAGAGAGCGAGAGGGAGAGAGAGAGAGAGGAAGAGAGATAGAGAGAGAGAGAGAGATATTGAATCCAGTTCAGGGTGATCTTGGGAGGCATCGGAATTACAACTTTAAAAAAACAGATCACAAAATTACACTGATTATACTGCACCTAACACAATAGATATCACAATAGATATAAACATAATGAACACAGGAAATAGAACAAAGGAAAACCAGTCGTAGATCTTAAGCGATAGTGAATCTTCATCCAAGCAGCATCTTGCAAGAAGAATGTATCAGCACATCAATAGAATGAGCAGGAGCAGCATTCGCAGGAGTACTCCAATTCAAAAAACAAAGGATAACCTCCAAGCAAAAACTCAAGTTTCTTGTTGGAGCTACATGTCTTCCTATACTGCAGCACTCCTTCATGAACTGACACTCACACTGCTCACACATCGCATCGTCGGTGCCATTCCGGGTACATCACTTTTGAACACCTTTTGCACTGTCTTACAAAGCAACAACCGTGAGCAGCTGATCCGCGAGCGGGATCGCGATGAGCAGATGTTGCTTGTGAACACGTATAGGCACCATAGCAGCACTTCTGTTCTGATTTTAAAACTACATATAACATTGCTGCATCGCGTCGTCGTTTCCGTTTTTTCACTACGCACTCACTTATATCGCCGAAAAGTTAAACAGAGCAAAACATTGCGGTTAGCGGAGGCCGGGAGGCAGCTTCAAAACGTCAAAACACACATGGCAGACGGCTGTATGGGCATGTCGCCAACCGGTCGCCAGATCGATGCGCACAATGTATGCGCAGTGGTCGAGCTCGCTGCCTCGCTTCGACAAAGCCAACGAACAGTTGTTCGGCTTTGCTTAGCTGATAATAAAACTAATATTTTTTCTGTTCAAATTATGTAATAAACTATTAGTTGCACAAAATTCACGACTTTTGGAACGGGATGGAATTCGGTTAGTTAAGCGTGACGTCACAGTCACAGCTTACATATAAATCAATGTATTTTCCACCAATAGGATAGTTCCGAATTTGGCCACCTTATGAAATTTCGCGTGTATAATTTTAATTCAAGTCCTATAAAAAGATAATTTTTTCTAATCTTACAGAATCAAAAAGGGTTTTTAATTATTTCGTTGCAATAAGAGAATACATGTTGAAATTTATATGAATGTCTATTCGAAAATCATAAATCAAAAACTAAAATATTTGTAAAAACTTTGAAGCTATGTATGGCCAACACATTTTTTAACTGTATACGAAAAAAGATGAATAATCAATGTTTTTTCATTGATTTTTTTTTCTCATAATTAGATTAAGTAGTAAGGTCAGACAGCGAGCGCGAAGCGCGAGCGTCGGGGCGCATGGCGAGCGCGAAACGCGAGCGTCAGCGGTCGTGCCTTATACGCAAAACTCGAAGCGCGAGCGTTTTGCGTGCCTTGCACCGCGAAGCAATGCAAGGCGGCAAGTCACCGCGGCCGTAAAGCCGCTCGTGGCGCGCTAGTTTTGGATTCTGAATTCGGGAAGAACAGTTATTTTTTATTTTTTCAATTAAATTTTTTTAATGGGCATTTTTTAATTTTTGAAAAACACTATTTTTCGTTTTTTTTCAATCATTTCATTGTTACAAATAATTCACCTAAAATGCATTTGAAAGATAATAAAATCAGGGTCAAAATATCAAGGTTTAAATTTTTTTTTGAAAATTTTTTGATTCCTTATATCTGTAAAACAATATAGTCAGATGCTTCAAAATTTTATTTGGTGATTCACCATAAACAAATCTATCTGCTGTTGAAATTTTAGACGATTTCGTTGAGCAGTTCTTAAGTAAAGAGATAAAAGGTAAAAACCGATTTCTCTCATAAAATACATAAAAAAATTATATCTTCAAAATTGAACGATCGATTCTGCAACTTCGCTATTTTAGAGATTTTGATCGGATCTTTATGATTGTTATACATATTTTGCTATAAGAAAATTGCTTCTACAGCAAAATGTCTGTGTGGCTTTCACTCGGTCAGATCGAAAGATATCGCAAAAGTGGCGGAGACGTATGGGGGTTTTGGGCTAAAGAGTAAGGACAAATAGTTCAAATGGCCGAGATCCCGTTCGAGTAGGTGGTATGGTTGGCAGAAAGTCGGTGATAGATTTTCATGCCATTTCGAGGTCAAAATGTCTATGTGTTACGTCCGAATGAGCGCAACCCACCAATATACTTACGTTGTGTAGAGTTCCTATCTTAAGTTACTATTAGTCTTGAAGGAAATTCCTTTTGGCTACCGCAGACGCGGTCACTGCCTTCCGGGAAAGGGAGCTGGATAACGAAATCACTTTACACGGTGTTAGAATTTTACAACACTTCTACGTTTATTAACTTAAATAAAAATAGAGAAAAGTACCTTTAAATATGTCAATGTGTGTGCGTGTGTGTGTGGACTGGACCTTTTCTTGGTGTTGGTCTGGCGACTGGCAGCAGTTTGATATGGGCTCGAGTTTAGATACAGACTGGAGATGCTCACCCTTTCCTCCCGGGCTTTATATACTAGCTTCTTGTATTTTTCCTCATTCCCTTTTTCGGAGAGGCTAATATGAAATATTCTTACGACTCTCGTTCTAATGGAGCTGTGACAGGTCTCAACGCAACTGAACTCATAAAAACTTAGCTTTATCACTTCNGGAGATGCTCACCCTTTCCTCCCGGGCTTTATATACTAGCTTCTTGTATTTTTTCTCATTCCCTTTTTTGGAGAGGCTAATATGAAGTATTCTTATGACTCTCGTTCTAAAGAAGCTGTGACAGGTCAACTCATAAAAACTTAGCTTTATTACTTCTAATTTAGGGAATCGAGTTCGTAACTTGCTCTCCCGCTGCTTTCCGTCGCCTGCGCTCTTTTTGAGAGTGTGCGTGTGAGGGTTTCCCGATTGTTTTAAATTAGAAAGGTCGTAAATCGCTGGTTTTCTCGCTGCTTGCTCTCGTTCGGTTGTGAATCCAAAATCGTCCGCCTGGTGTATTTCATTTTTATGCCTGTCATCGTTTGCAGAGTATCGCGGTATTTATGAGGTTCGTTTATCAGCTTGTTTGTTTTGCGTTCTGGTCTAATGTCTGTGTTAATTTTCTGGAAACTGCCATTTTTACGGTAGTCGGCTTAGATGCGCACTAGCTGCTGCTTCTTAATTTATTTTGGTCGGGTGCGGCCTCTTTTCTCAGCATGTGGTTGCTCCGATGGCAGCGCGTTGTGAGTGTATACGTATGTATCTGTGTGTACGCGTGTAATCACTTAATTTTGCTTCCTCCTAAGAGGAAGCTTTGTAATAGTAAAATTTTCAGTTTCGCTAATACTTCGTAGAAACGCATTTGGAGGTGTTTGGAGTACGAATCATACGTTTTTAGAAAATGTCCGTGTGGATAGTTGTGTGTGTGCGTGCGTGTGTGTGTGTGTGTGTGTGTGCGTGTGTGTGAGTAGCTAGTCTAGGCGGGTTCTCCGCCCCCCACCACTCGACCCTTCGACTCACCTGAGCAGGTGAGAAAGCCAGGGAGGTAGGTGTGGGGCGAGCCCCCGCCGCTCGTGTCAGGACTGGAGGTAGGGAGGGTGACGTTGGTGGCGTACTCCTGGAGTCGCGCTGTGTCCAGAAAGCCGCTCAAGGTCAGAGGCGTACCAGCGGAGGTGGTGCAGGGGAGGAAAGTCTACGCCTGGCCGTATACTCCGGGGCAGCTTACTCCTGGCAACGAGCCTTGTCCAGGAGACTGCTTAAGGTTAAGCCGCAACATCAGCATCTTTACGCATGGAATGTTCTAGAAACTTCCATGCATGATGCACATACCGTCGAAGGCGCATCTTTCGCAGTCGGTGAGTCGCGTAGTCAGATAAAGCGCGAATCAGGTTTATTTATACCTGATGTTTTTTCACGAACGTGCGTATACAATGCGGACCTGCTGTATGTATGATCAACACTTTCTCTCTCTACTTCTATCGTTTACTTACTGCACTGTTTTCGTTGCGTTAAATTGCACTGACTTTTAGCAGTGCGCTGACATCACCAGCGTGATGAGTATATGCATCTCTGCGTCTCGTTTCGCGCCCTATCTCACGGTTTCTTTTTCTCACTTTTTCTTCACTTTTCTCTTAATAAGCGTCGTAGCAGCAGCAGCAGATAATGGTTTGTCAGGAGCAAAGTTCGGCAGTCAAATGAAGACTGACTCGAGGTGATGCCACGCTCTTATATTGTACAGCCAAGCTGTAACTGAACACCTTAAACTGATATCTGTCTCTCGATTCTTCGCACTTCCTTCCATGTGAAAATACAAAGATGATGCTCTTTTGATTTAGCTTAGTTAATATGCTCTTATAGATAATATGTTTATGTTTATTTTAATCGATTAACAGCAGAAATCTTGATACAAAAATTACACTACAATGTATCCAAATTCAATCTTATTCATTTTTCCACCAAAATATTCCATGTAAATGTTTTTCTTTTTACATTCTTCTGATAACTTTTGCAAATAATTTGAGTTTTCAGTAATAAACTTGCACATTCTCTGCGGTAAAAATACAGCAAATGAATCATTCACTTCAACAATGATTTTTTCTCCATATTTAGTTTTAACTTGCTTCACGTTAGTAATTATATATTTGTTTCCAATTTCAAGGCTGGATAATTTTTTCGTTGGAAGAAAATCCATTTGACCGAGACGATTTACTTCGTTGAAATCCATTTTCATGAAATCTTGACAATGATGCTAATACAATGAGAGTTTTTTGAAAACTGTGAAACTGTCGTGTGCACTGTCCTTTTATAAGGCTGATCATTATAAAAAGTAAAAATATTTCAGTACTCCCACAGTCGCCTTTTAGACCCTCGTAATCGTTTTCTACATACCCACAGCCACCTTTTGTACCCTTGATGTTGTTTTCTGTACTCCCATAATCGCCTATTAAAATTTTAAAGCTCATTTCAGTACTCCCACAGTCGCCTTTTAGACCCTCGTAATCGTTTTCTGTATTCCCACAGTCGCCTTTTTGACCTTTGCAATCGATTTCTACATACTTACAGCCGCCTCTTAGACCCTTGACGTTGTTTTCTATACTCCCATAATCGGCTATTAAAATTTTAAAGCTCTTTTTAGTACCCTCACAGTCGCTTTTTAGACCCTCGTAATCGTTCTCTGTGTTCCCACAGTCGCCTTTTTGACTCTTGCAATCGTTTTCTACATACCCACAGCCACCTTTCAGACCCTTGACGTTGTTTTCTATACTCCCATAATCGCCTTTTAAAATTTTAAAGCTCATTTCAGCACTCCCACAGTCGCATTTTAGACCATCGTAATCGTTTTCTGTATTCCCACAGTCGCCTTTTTGACTCTTGCAATCGTTTTCTACATACCCACAGCCGCCTTTCAGACCCTTGATGTTGTTATCTATACTCCCATAATCGCCTATTAAAATTTAAAAGCTCATTTCAGTACTCCCACAGTCGCCTTTTAGACCATCGTAATAGTTTTCTGCATTCCATAGCTCCTGGGAGAGAGGTCTCACCGGAGATCCGCTCGGGCCTGAAGCCCCGAGCTCTCTTAAGACGAGAGAGCGCGGGCGTCGGAGAGGGGGGAAAATATTCCAACCTTGTGGGTAGCAGTCTTTTAGGTACACTATTGTTGAGTATATTGTATAAATCATATCATAATAAAAAGCAAAAATATTTTTTCAAAAATCGAAAAATGGCCATGAAATGGTCATAAAATAGTCTAAATCTTGAAAGAAAATTTACTCAAATTCAGAATCAGAAAACATATATGCACGTCCAATCTTATTACGATCGATCACGTAGTTCCAGAATTATAACAGTATACGTACGCACGCACGCACGCTACGCACACACACAGACAAAACATCTGCACGCGACTTTTATAAAACCATGATAAACTCTCAAAAATATACTAAGCTTTAATTATCAAATTATATGGGTTTAACAAAATAATAATGTTCAGTCACACAGAGTATACAGGCGTGAGAGTGTGAAGAATTTGAATCTTAATATCTTTTAAACTAAAAGGTTCATAAGCTACAAAAAGAACCTAGCGAAGTGATCAAAGATCAATCTTTTTCTAAAACTTCAACTCAATTTAAACCTTTTACTCCCGTAATCGTACGACATAAAAAAACCATTTTTTCTAGTTTTTTTATTTTATCTCAAAAACTAGTTGCCAAATTGCTTTAAAATTTTTACAACTAGTAGATATCGTTGTTTTTTATTGTCATGAATTTTTTCAAAACATTTAACTATTTATTTTTTGAGTTATATATGTTTATCGAAAAATTACCTTTTATATCATAAAAAATGAACAGATCAGTCAATCTAGGAAATCTTGCGGGAAAAAGTAGAAAAATTTATCTTCTTTTAGATACACTATTGTTGAATATATTGTATAAATCATATCATAATAAAAAGCAAAAATATTTTTTCAAAAATATAGAAAAATGGCTATAATAATGGCCATAAAATGGTCAGAATCATAAAACAAAAAAATGACCTAAATTCAGAATTAGAAAAAATATATGCATGTCAAATTTATTACGATCCGTCGCATGGTTCCCAAAATAATGGCGGTATACGTTCATACACACACACACACAGCCATCCGCACGGACATTTTCTAAAAAACGTATGATTTCGTACTCAAACACCTCAAATGCGTTTCCACGAAGTATTAGCAAAACTGAAAATTTACTATTACAAAGCTTCCTCTTGAGGAGAACCAACCTTTTTTTTTAGTTTTTTTATTTTTATCTCAAAAACTAGTCGCCAAAATTGCTTAAAATTTCTACAACTAGTAGATGTGCGTTTTGTTTTTTATTGTCGATATTTTTTAAAACATTTAACTATTTATTTTTTTGAGTTATATATGTTTTTCGAAAAATTACCTTTATATCAATAAAAAATGAACAGATCAGTCAATTCTAGAAAATCTGCGGGAAAAGTAAAAAATTTATGTTCTTTTAGATACACTATTGTCGAATATATTGTATAAAATCATATCATTATACAAAGCAAAAATATATTTTTCAAAAATAGAAAAATGGCTATAATATGCCATAAAATGGGTCAGAATCATAAAACAAAAAATAACCTAAATTCAGAATTAGAAAAAATATATGAATGTCAAATTTATTACGATCCGTCGCATGGTTCCAAAATTATGGCGCGTATAACGTTCATACACACACACACACACACACACACACAGCCATCCGCACGGACATTTTCTAAAAACGTATGATTCGTACTCCAAACACCTCCAAATGCGTTTCCACGAAGTATAGCAAAAGCTGAAATTTTACTATTACAAAGCTTCCTCTTGAGGAGGAAAGCAAAACAATGTTTGTAGATATCATGACTAAGTACAACTAGTCTTTCGAAGCCCAGAATCATGATTTTCATTTTTACAGCTACCGCAAGCTTACTTAAGATTTGGGTTTTCAAAAGTTACTTAAGTAAGTCCATGGTAAGCTG
>CM053171.1:13373671-13443843 GCA_012977825.3 Pteromalus puparum
AGGTCTCACGGAGATCCGCTCGTGGCCTGAAGGCCCCGAGCTCTCCTTAAGACGAGAGAGCGCCTGGCGTCGAGAGGGGGGAAAAATATTCCAACCTTGTGGGTAGCAGTCTTTTAGGTACGACTAAGTTGTAGTATATTGTGTATAAAATCATATCATAATAAAAGCAAAATATTTTTTTTCAAAAATCGAAAAAATGGCCATTGAAATGGTCATTAAATAGTCTAAATCCTTGAAAGAAAATTTACTCACAATTCAGAAATCAGAAAACCATACTATGCACGTCCATCTTATTAACGATCGATCACCGTAGTTCCAGCAATTATAAAAGTATACGTACGCACGCACGCACGCTACGCACACACACAGACAAAACATCTGCACGTGACTTTTTATAAAACATGATGAACTCTCAAAAATATACTAAGCTTTAATTATCAATTATATGGTTTAATCAAAAATAATAATGTTCAGTCACACAAGAGTATAACAGGGTGAGAGTGTGAAGAATTTGAAATCTTTAATATCTTTTAAACTAAAAGGTTTCATAGCACAAACAGCCTAGCCGAAGTGATCAAAGATCAACTTTTTCTAAAACTTCAACTCAATTTAAACCTTTTACTCCCGTAACGTACGACATAAAAAAACGATTTTTTCTAGTTTTTTATTTTATCTCAAAAACTAGTCGCCAAAATTGCTTTAAAATTTTTACAACTAGTAGATGTCGTTGTTTTTTATTGTCAATGAATTTTTCAAAAACATTTAACTTATATATTTTTTGAGTTATTATGTTTATCGAACAATTACCTTTTATATCATAAAAAATGAACAGATCAGTCAATCTAGGAAAATCTTGCGGGAAAAGTGAAAAAATTTATGTTCTTTTAGATACACTATTGTTGAATATATTGTATAAATCATATCATTATACAAAAGCAAAAATATTTTTTTCAAAAATAGAAAATGGCGGTATAATTATGGCCATAAAATGGTCAGAATCATAACAACAAAAAATGACCTAAATTCAGAATTAAAAAAATATATGCATTGTCAAATTTTATTACGATCCGTCGCATGGTTCCCAAAATTTGGCGGTATACGTTCATACACACACACAACACAGCCATCCGCACCGGACATTTCTTAAAAACGTTATTATGATTCGTACTCCAAACACCTCCAAATGCGTTTCCACGAAGTATTAGCAAAACTGAAAATTTTACTATTACAAAGCTTCCTCTTGAGGAGGAACCAAACCTTTTTTTTTAGTTTTTTATTTTTATCTCAAAAACTAGTCGCCAAAATTGCTTAAAATTTCTACAACTAGTAGATGTCGTTGTTTTTTATTGTCATGAATTTTTTCAAATCATTTAACTATTTATTTTTTGAGTTATATATGTTTATCGAAAAATTACCTTTTATATCATAAAAAATGAACAGATCAGTCAATCTAGAAAATCTTGCGGGAAAAAGTAAACAAATTTATGTTCTTTTAGATACACTATTGTCGAATATATTGTATAAATCATATCATTATACAAAAGCAAAAATATTTTTTCAAAAATAGAAAAATGGCTATAATATTGCCATAAAATGGTCAGAATCATAAAACAAAAAATGACCTAAATTCAGAATTAGAAAAAATATATGCATGTCAAATTTTATTACGATCCGTCGCATGGTTCCAAAATTATGGCGGTATACGTTCATACACACACACACACACACACACACAGCCATCCGCACGGACATTTTCTAAAAACGTATGATTCGTACTCCAAACACCTCCAAATGCGTTTCCACGAAGTATTAGCAAAACTGAAAATTTTACTATTACAAAGCTTCCTCTTGAGGAGGAAGCAAAACAATGTTTGTATATATCATGTACTAAGTACAACTAGTCTTCGAAGCCCAGAATTCATGATTTTCATTTTTACAGCTACCGCAAGCTTACTTAAGATTTGGGTTTCAAAAGTTACTTAAGTAAGTCCATGGTAGCTGTAAAAATGAAAATCATGAACTCTTGCTTCCGAAGACTTTTTGTACCTGGTATATGACATATTCAGATATTGTTTTTAGGTTTTTACAATGTTTCTGATTGTATACAATTGTTTAAACAATAGTTTAAACAATTTAACATAATTATAAATAAAAAATTCAATTTTTTAATTTTTTGCCATTTTAATGTATATCCGTCCCCTTAAGGGGATGTCGTCGCTAAAGCTTCGCAAATGCGCCACGGGGTATTCTGTACTTACAAACTTTTAAAACTAGCACGCCACGCGCGGCCGCACGGCCGCGGTGACTTGCCGCCTTGCATCGCTTCGCGATGCAAGGGCCGCAATACGCGAGGCGCTTCGCGTTTTGCGCATAAGGCTCGACCGCTGACGCTCGCGCTTCGCGCTCTCTGTCTGACCTTATTACTTAATCTAACTATTAGAAAAGAAAATCAATGAAAAAACATTGATTATTCATCTTTTTTTCGTATACAATTAAAAAATGTGTTGGCCATACATAGATTCATAGTTTTTACAAATATTTTAGTTTTTGATTTATGATTTTCAATATTATTGATTTTCGAATAGACATTCATTTAAATTTTAACATGTATTCTCTTATTGCAACGAAATAATTAAAAACCCTTTTTGATTCTGTAAGATTAGAAAAAATTATCTTTTTATAGGACTTGAATTAAAATTATACACGCGAAATTTCATAAGGTGGCCAAATTCGGAACTATCCTATTGGTGGAAAATACATTGATTTATATGTAAGCTGTGACTGTGACGTCACGCTTAACTAACCGAATTCCATCCCGTTCCTAAAGTCGTGAATTTTGTGCAACTAATAGTTTATTACATAATTTGAACAGAAAAAGTATTGGTTTTATAATCAGCTAAGCAAAGCCGAACAGCAGTTCGTTGGCTATATCGAAGCGAGGAAGCGAGCTCGATCAATGCGCATACATTGTGCGCATCGATCTGGCGACCGGTTGGCGACATGCCCATGCAGCCGTCTGCCGTGTGTGTTTTGACGTGTAAAGATGTCTCCCGGCCTCCGCTAACCGCAATGTTTTGCTCTGTTTAACTTTTCGGCGATATAAGTGAGTGCGTAGTGAAAAAACGGAAACAACGACACGATGCAGCAATGTTATATGTAGTTTTAAAATCAGAACAGAAGTGCTGCTATGGTGCCTATACGTGTTTACAAGCAACATCTGCTCATCGCGATCCCGCTCGCGAATCAGCTGCTCGCGGTTGTTGCTTTGTAAGACAGTGCAAAAGGTATTCAAAAGTGCTTGGATGAAGATTCACTATCGGTTAGGATCTCTCTCTCTCTAGATGACAGCTAACCACCACCAACCTACGACTGCGCAAGCATCTCGTGCAAGCACTCCTGTTCCCCATTATCGAATACTGCTCTCATAGTATACTGTGACCTTACACAGGAACTTGACACCAAACTACAGAGACTGGTAAATACAGGAATCCGTTACATCTATGGTATAAGAAGGGACGAGCACATCACCCCCTACAGACGTGAGTTGCAATGGCTCACCACTGCCGGACGTAGGAGGTATTTTATGGCCTGTTTTCTGAGAAAACTCTTTAACACCGTTACACCATCTTACACATTGGCCTTCTTCGACTTCCACGTCGCACTCCGTCCTGTGAGGGGTGAGGTGACCCCCCTGGACATCCCCTCCTTCGCCACGGAGACGCTGAGGAATTTATTTCATGTCAGCGCCTCATACCTCTGGAATTCGCTACCATCTCATCTTCGTGACATTAAATCTATTACTCATTTTAAAACTAAAGCCAAGCTGTATTTCTTCACGCAGGAAAACTCCTAGCAATCATAAACTCATGCACCCTTCATCCATTCAAAACTCGCTTTTACTCATCTCTCTCACACATAATCTCATTAGTCTAAATTATTCTATCTTTTACTTTTACTATTACTGTAATATTGTACAACATAATGTACATAAATAAAACTTATGTCTCTCTCTCTCTTTCTCTCTCTCTCTCTCTCTTTCTCTCTCTCTCTCTCTCTCTCTGGTGGTGCTGGTTGGCGTTTCTAGGTACTTCAACAGCCTCAATACGACTCTGGAGCTGGATTTATGGTATCTGATCGTGATGCTTGGCATCTCTGGCTGATGTCATCACCAGGAGACAACCTTAGAATTACATTTAAACTTTCTGCAAGTGCTGGTTGGCGTTTTTAGCTGGCTCAACGACCTGCGAATGATCCTGGAGCTCTATTTCTACTATCCGGCAGTCCTCTTTGGCGTTGCCAGCTGATTGGATCACCTTGAGACGATCTTGCAACTGAATTGATGCTGTCTTGGAGTATTGGTTGGCGTTCTTGGATACTTCAACTATTTTAATACGAATCTCGATATGGATTTATACTATCTGACAAGGTAATTTTGGAAATATTAGAATAAACTTGAACTGTATGTTGAATTTGTATTGTATATTCAATAAGTTATAACCTGAAACGCTTTGTCCCCTATGATAAGTTCAGTAAACAGATGTCTAATGGCTCGCGGATACCTTTTCAGTGTTCATGATGATAATCTTCTGTTTGTAAATGTGAATTATGTGACTGAGACATGTGGTTTGACGGTATTCATACTTAAAAGCTGCCTTGTTTCAAATTTTTATGCAGAGATCAGTGGTCTGAATCTCTCAATAATTATTTATGAGTTTGATTTTGTAATATTTTTCTGTATGTCTAGGTGTATAAAAACTTCTGCATTTGTTGGATTATGGTCTACTGCGTCTACCGGAGTCAACCTAAGGATACTGATGGTGTTGATAACTGAGCTATCAAAATCTTGGAGTTGGAACGTAACTTCATTCAAGACTATGGCACTACTATACTTCTACTATACATATCTATAATCATGTATTTTAGAGGCTGGTTTTTCTTTAACAGTTAATTAAATTATACAGTCATTGTTTTCTAGTTTTCTTAATTAAATTCTATTTTTCTTATAGGTGAAAAAAAAAATAATTTAACATGGAAGGACTCAAGAGGATTTTCAAGAGGATTTTAAAGATAGTTAACAGAAGATTCAAGATTTTATCAAGATTTGATTTAGTAATAGGGTTTCATTTAGAAAATGTATTATAATAGCATAGTTTAGAGGGACGTGTCAGGCTTCTCAGAGCAGGCTGAGATATCGAATCTCACACATTTTTCGCACTGGGTCAGATGGGGCATGTTGCAGCGAAGTTATTATTGAATTTATGTATCAAAAAATCGCTTCTAGGAATGTTGTATGTCAAAAAGTGTTGAAAAATATCTTTGCCACGGTAAAAAGTTGTATTTTAAAATTGTTCACAACTTTTACGTTTAACATTTTTGTGTAAAACGTAAATCCGCAAAGTTTTATAGCAAATAATTCCTTTTTTAGCTGTAAAAAATCGATTTTGGGCTGTAAACTCGAGTTATAAGCATTTTCATGATTTGATGTTAATGGGAAAAAGTTGTATTTTTGAATGATCTACAACTTTTCTATTTGACTTTTTTTTTAGAATGCTTAGAATTCGAGTGACAGCTAAAAAACCGTTTTTAGCGATTTTTGAAGGTGACCGCATTCTGCGTATATGTGCAGGATCAAGTCCAAAATTGGACCGGCACCTTACTATCATGAGAGGAGTTCCCAAAAAAATTTTTAGCCTGATTGACTAAAGTTTCTCAAAGATAATTGCATCACAACAAAATTTTTATTAAAAATTACATGTAATTACATGTAAATGTTAGATAAATGAGGTAAGGCAGAGGATTAATATTTAATAACGATGTGGATTTATTCGTCTTCTATGTACAGCTATGCGTCGCACACACCTTGTGTATTCGGCGACGGCTCGTTCCCAAGAGAGCGATGTGCGAGACTCGTTTAGTCTCGACACCGCAAGTAGTCATGTGACTCACACTCATACGCGAGAGGGGATACTTGCATGTGTGCGTTCCCTCACACACTCGTTAACGCGCTCACTCATTCTAGCACGAACTATACTGTACATACAGTCAAATGTACTAGTATTTCTCAATACGCCTCCTTACATTTGTACTGTACATTATATTTTTACATTAACAAACTTTTGAATTTTTCAAATTTTTCTCTACAGAGAGCTTTTGTAAAAATGTCCGCAACCATTTTCATTAGTATCAATTTTACAAACTTCAATCAATTTATCTTTCACGCTTTGATGTACAGTATGATAATGAATTTCAATATGCTTAGAATTTTCGTAAATTACCTTATCTTGCAATGTTTATCTGCCACCTGAATTGTCTTCATAAATTTTAATCGGTTTTGCAATATTTATTTCGAATATCTTTACCAACTCTGTGATGTATTCTAGTTCGCTTACAGATTCGGATAGGGGCTAACATATTCTGCGTATGTCGACGCTTTAGTTACACATTTTTGTTTTCTTGACTTCCAGTCAATTACATTTTCGAAACATTCTTATAACATAACCTGTGCGTAGATTTTCTATCAATAATATCACCCGCCCAATCTGCATCCACATAGCAGTCGATTATATATATTTACCATTTTCTTTCCTTTTATAAATTTAAACATAAGTCTTTCGTTAAATACAAATATCTTAGTACTCTTAAGAGACTTCCAATGAGTCTGGGTCATGTAACAATTTCGATACCTACTTAAGTAATTTAGCTAAAACTTATATCTGGTCTCGTATCGAACTTATATAGACAATAAAGCACCTATCAAGTTTCTATACTTAATATTTGACTCGCAATTTTCAGACTTCTCAAGTTTCAAGTTGTCTCCATAGGAGGTGCTATATAATTCTATTTTCTATTTGATATTTACATGCCTAGTGACTCTATGTATTTAGTTTGGCTTAGTTTCATTCTACAATCGTTATAAATATTCTATATTTATCCCTAATATAATCTTTATTTCTCCTAGGTCTTTCATTTATAAATTTATCATTAGCACTTTCTTCAGACTTTGAATTTTTTCTTGCTTTACAACAGAGATCATAATAGTCATCTACATATAACAAAAGATATAAAAACTATCCTTTTTCAGGTATACAAGCAATCTAGCATTGCTTTTTTAAATTTTAATTTCGCTAAGTAATTCATCAAAGCATTCGTCCATTTTCTTGGACTTTCTCGAGTCCATACAGCAGCTTTAAACAATTTACAACTTTTGTTTTTCCATCATTGTAACCTTTGGTTGATTGACGTATACGTCTGAGCTTACTTTACCATTTAAGAATTGCTGTTACAACGTCATCTGTTTCTATAATTAATCCGAATTGACAACAAATAAGAAAGCAAATTTTTAATGTTTGCGTTTTTGGCTATCTGGCAAGCGTATATGTCATCAATACCATTGTTTGTTGAAACCTCTTACTATAACCTAGCCTTCTAAATATATCATTAGCTTTTTGTATAACCCATTAGTCTAGGTACTTCTTTCTCTTTTGTATTCTCAACTAATTTCCATGTTCTATTCATACAAGCGTAATTCATTTCTTTTATCCATTGCATTTTCAACTATCAGCCATTCATCGCTATTCATCGCCTCCTCAAATGTACAGAGTTGTATCTACTCTACATAATATACGTATACTCTATTAGTACTATTTTCGCGATATCTTATCGGAACTCTTTTTCATCACGTGGTTTGATCGACCGTGGTATTTGGTTTTCAAACTATTTTTTCGAATCTTACATTTGTTTGATCTTTTTCGGTTACAGTTTTCATTTTCATCGGCGTGTATCAAATACTATCATTCATCGATTCCGCGTTCGAATCTTGCTTCGATTCTCTTACTCGACCGAGAGTCGGAGTACGGGCAGTATAATATTTTCGTCGTCATAATCAAGACATACATTTTTGATATGATGTTCTACAACGATCAACATTGTCTATGAATCTGTTACCTTTACCGTTCAACAAAATTCTATAACCTATTCACTGTAAGTCCTAGTAAAAATTCCCATTTCAGCTTTTTTATCCATTTGGCATTTATCTTTTTTTCTCTCGTTTTCTAAATCAAAGACATTTACTACGTTTATAACTTTAGATTTTCAATTTGGTTTTTTCTGAAAAATATCTCATATGGAGTTTCTTTCAATCGCTGTTGGCTAAAGTACGATTTTTCAAATATGTCTGCCCAGCACTAATTATTCTTGGCAATATTTTTTATCACCTTGTGCCTCATCTAATAAACAACGCCCTTTTTTTGGCCATATCCAATTATTGTTCTATTAAATCTTTCCAGCGCTACCATTTAACTCATGTACGTACGTCTGGACAATTGTTATATAAATACCTTTTCTTCGCAAAGGCTCTAAAGTACTTACTCATTACCGGATTTTAGTTGCTTCTAACTCACTCACTATCTCTAAATAAATTTTAATCGCGTTCTTTTAATCGTACAATTTTCAAAAATAACTTCATTATTTATGTGTGGTCTTGAAATCCACTTATCTAGCAAACGCTAAGTTTATTTCTTTACCGTATTAGTCTTTTTATTTCGGCCCATTGCGCTTAGTCTCAGGCGCTGGACGTCTCGGACCACTGGTTTGACTCTACTGGCACCTTGCTGCTGAAATCGACGGAGTTGCGCGGCCCTCTGCCTAGTTGCTTCGTTCTTCTTCCGCCGCCGGGCTCTTATCCACGTGTTCGGACCTCGCCATGTTCCACCGCTGTGCGCCTGTTGACCCCATCTTTGCACTCATCTTGCGAAGTGACCGGTTTTTCCACATTTTGTAGCATCTTTCTCTTGCTTGTTGCGAAAACGAATATTTGTCTTCCGGAATCTTCATTGCCGTTGTTTCATCTCGGAAAGCTTAATTTTTATTTTTCACGTAATCAGCTGTCTGATCTTCTTCTTTTAATGTATCAATTAAATCACGCTATGTAGCTGTACGAATTCTGGCAACCGTGTTCAGCATATAGTTTTAATTTATCTTTTTCACTTATATTGGTCTGCGCCTTTCAAATCATTCAACTGCTTCTCAAAATCACTAAAAAATGACGCCGTGTCACTATAATTATTTAATTCTTATTTTCAAGTCTGTTCCTGCATACAGATTGCAGTGCTGTAGATTTTTTTAAATACATACTGTCTAGCTTCATTCATTATGCCAAACGCAGTAGTCTCTTCGCACACGAACTCTAATTGCTTATTCGAAAATAGCACAATAAATTATGTTTATCGCTTTTAGATCATTATCATCCCATTATCGCTTGCTCCTGTGAGGGTTTTCTTTGTCTATTATCTTCAATGACACTTTTTTAATTTTCTAGAAACATCGTTATTCTCTTCTTCACATGTTGTAATCCTCATCCATCAAACACCGGTATAGCAAATTCTTTCTTCTCCATTCGTTCTCCTTGAAACTCGATTTTCTCTTCATATTTCAGAATTCTCTTTCAATTTCTAGTTTGATTCTCGAACTTTCCTTCGGTTCAGAATTTGCCTCTTTATTTTCTTCGTTTCCGGCGTCTCTCGTTTTTCCATGCACTCTGCCACGTGTTCACATGTACTTTTTAATCCGCGTGCATCACACTGATTTTACGATTTTTCCCCAAATCTTCTACATCAAATAGTCCTCTTTTGTTTAGCTATTTATTCTCACTTGTATTTTTCTTCTTATATTATTTGAAACACTTTGATTTTTCACTTTGAAAAATTTTTGCTTCACCAGCGTAGGCTTTTAACCTCACTTAATTAGCTTTATAGTACTCGAAAGTAACTATATAACTAAATAAATATACAAACCACCGGTCTGCTACCATGTTAGATAAATGAGGTAAGGCAGAGGATTAATATTTAATAACGATGTGGATTTATTCGTCTTCTATGTACAGCTATGCGTCGCACACACCTTGTGTATTCGGCGACGGCTCGTTCCCAAGAGAGCGATGTGCGAGACTCGTTTAGTCTCGACACCGCAAGTAGTCATGTGACTCACACTCATACGCGAGAGGGGATACTTGCATGTGTGCGTTCCCTCACACACTCGTTAACGCGCTCACTCATTCTAGCACGAACTATACTGTACATACAGTCAAATGTACTATATTCTCAATAGTAAAATCAAACAAATTGTGCCCGCATTTCAAAACAACGTAGAGGATCGGGATAAAAAAAAATTGTTTTTTAGCTTCTGTGAGAAGAGACTCCTCCTAAAATTTCAGCCCGAACGGTCGAAAATTGCGTGAGATATCGCATCTCACACATTTTTCGCGCACGAAACTATAAGGCACTTCCGTGTCGCGGTCGTGCCTAAAAACAAAAAGTCCGATCGAAATTTCCTTTGGTAGAATGATTTATTAAACCGAACATTACGGCGCTTCAGAGCCGGTATTTCATTGCAAGCTTTATTTAAAAAGTTATATATAATGAAAAAACAGTGTTTTTAGCGACGACATCCCCTTGATTAAGGCGGAGTTCTACCGATTTTTGGTCTAAAAATGATTTTTTTTTTATTTCTTATTTTTATAGGAAATCTTACGTAGAAAATGATCCCGATGCCCATTTTATCCAGAAAAGTTTATACACAAAGTTATAAAGAAATTATTAAAACAATTTCAATAGCTGATTTTCACGAAATCACGTTTTATTCGTATTTCAATTCGTTTTTCATTTCGCGCCAAAATCCCATGATACTTTCCACATAAAAGTAATATTTATTAACTGTCCTGCTGTCTGAGATTCGTTTTTAATCCTCTATATATATATATATATATATATATCAAATAGGAACTTTGAGGCTTTTTTTCGAGGCTAATTAGGAAATTTGAGGCTTTTTTGGCAATTTGAGGATGAGCCTCAAATTTCCAATATATCAAACCGTACATTTGAGGAGGTCCTCAAAAAGCATTTCGGAAAAATGAGGAGGCTCCTCAAAATTCTTTTAATCATTTTGAGGATGTGTGTGTATATGGATATCAGCGGGAAAACATCAAAGTTTTTTAAAAAAATTCAAGTTTCTGGAAATAAAGATAATATAGAGTAGACAATGACATTTTTATAGGTAACATTATAAATGACTAAATATTTGATTTCGAGATTATCCGACTGATTAAACGTTATTATTGAAATTTAATTGGTTATTTATTCACTATTAAACGTAAAGTAGACATACTTGTGTCTATCTGTCAAACGTTTCTCAATGGATCATTAGATAAACAAGGATAATTAATAACATTAATATTCACCATAATATTTGAATGTAAAAGTAAACAAAATAATAAATTATAACTTAATTTGTAGTTTTCTTCAAATTTAAAATTATTGATTTCCATTATTGATATTTTATTGATAAAAATATAATGTACTATTGTACTATATTACAAAACAAAACAAATTAGATTGGCAGAAGCATTAGAAGAATAAACACTGTCAAGCTATTACGGATCCCTGGCAAAAAACCAAGCGAATCGATATTTTTTTAAAAGTATTCCTGCTAAAGCTATGTTACAAAAGTAATCAAGAAAAATGATTTAAAATATAACATAAATTAAGAAATTTATTGATTAAAGCAATAAGCACCATAGCCGCAAATCTACCTTTAGTTTAGGCTTCAAAGCTTCAAATGAAGCTGCACTAAATCTATTAATTGCATCGTTTAGGACTTAAAAATGCAAAGTAATAGATTTAAAAGTCAGCTGTCTTATTCTGGAATCGAAACCATTTGTAAGAAAAGTAATAGATTAAGTAGTCAATCTATTAAAGTAACACGGTTCACTTTGCCTTTCTGCAGAGACAGCCATCTACAGAAAATATGGAACCATAACTAAGTATTATTTTCATAAATATAAAAACTATATTTGTAATAGATTTAGAGGTAAGTTTGAATCAAACTTTAACAGAAACGGCAGTAGACGAAAGATGGACAATTGGCCACGTTATATTTAACAAAACGATACGTGTCGCACTACTAAATAATTACTAAATCAATTAAATACATTGTTTACGACTCAAAAAACTAAATTAATAGATTTAAGGGGCAATTTTCTAATCTAGAAATTGAAACGGTCCAAATGAACAGGTCGTCGCTAAAGTTTAGAAAGATAATTCTATGGAAAGAAACACGAATCATGTTGCTTTCCCATTGCATAAGCTAGCTACAAAAAATAACTTACTATATCGTTCGATTAACCTCTCAAAGACGCTACCGTCAACAAACGATAGACGATCTGCAACTTTCTACTGAACGGAATAAATCGCTTCGCCTTATAGAACTATCAAATCCATTAGTTCCGTAGTTCTGGGCTCAAAGGAGCAAAGTAATAGATTTAGAAGTCAGTTTTTTTAATTCGAAATGAAAATTGTATAGAACCAAAGTAAAGTTTTAAAAGTTAATATATCAAAGTAACACTAATCACTTTTCCTTACAGCTGTGATAGCTATCTTAAAAAAATCACAAACGATATCCAATTGTTCTTTCACACAAATATTGAAACTATATTTTTACTAGATTTAGAAGTAGTCAGTTTCGGTTAAGCACAGAAACTGTAACTGGCGGAAGACGGACGATCTGCGAATACTTATCGGGTCAAACGGCGTCGCACTAATGAACTACTATATCTCTTAAATGCATGGTTTAGGAATCAAAAAAGCAAAGTAATAGATTTAGAAGTCAGATTTTTTAATTCAAGAGTTAAATTGTTTAGAACAAATGTTATACATCCAGTAGTGAATATATTCAAGTAACGCGGGTCATCTTCTTTTACTGTTGAATAAACTATTTGCAGAAAATCAGACGCTTTATTTAATTTTTCACTTTCATAAACATCAAAACTGTAATTTAAAGAAATTCAGTAGCCAGATTCGATCAAGCTTGAAAGAGTCTTATTTTTCCAATTACTTACAATCGCCGAAAAATAAGATTCGTGAGTTCGTAAGAAAAATTTGTTTAAGGACTTGTGGCGCAGATATTATTATTTTGTAGTATAGGAGTAGATAAGGAGCAGTAGGTCGAATAAAGTATTACACAGATTTATGGTTGAAGAAAATGATTGTGGCTAACAGCCTTTATTCTCTTTATTTACTACTCAAAAGAAAAAGCTTACTCAAGAATTTACCAAGAAAATATTACTAATATAATATTAAAATGAGCTAAGCGTAGAAAATCGACACCTAGAAAAACTCCAAACACAACTAACAATAATTGCGGCGGCTCGACGTATCAAATCACTTTATAAACACGGATTGTAATATTATTCGAACATGTTACAATATTGACTCCTTTTGATATAAATCGAGAAGAACCTATTGCGCAGGAAAAGAGAGTTTATAATAATGATTAGTAAAATGTGGATGAGTTGTTAGATGAAATGTCCTGGAATGAATGAAAGCTGGTACAGAAAAGATTGAGTATATATTTGAGTTATGATGTTTTGACTTTACTGTTCAAAAAAATATGCGGCGAATATTCTGATTTTATTAAGTATATGTCTGAAAAATTATATTACACGATTTTATTGTATATAGGATTACTTATTTTCCACTACCGTGTATCCAGACACGTGTCCGGCTTTCAACGGATAGATTATGTGGGAAATAAGTCTCGAAAATACTAACGTGGTTTGATGAACAAAAAAGAAAAATAGTATTACACATATAAGAAATTATTGAGCAAAAATTATTGTGGTGGAGATTGACGAATGTAGAGTAAGTGATCTACAAAGTGTTACACATTAAGGATAAAAAAAAAGATGATATGTGATCTTCGCGATTGTCGTAGATTAATTTTGTTAGTGTGACGAGGTGTTACGATGAGAAAGTTTATTTTGCGTATAATTCGCGAGATGCGACCATGGGAGAACCTACTGAGCTAGCCCAGTAGGATAGCATGAAGCTATCTTTTTATGACCCGTCGGTGGCAGGGTTAGTGAAATATATAAGCATGAGTCTTTCCCGGAGGAATAGACTCCCCGGATCAGTCTGGTGTAGAGATCCCCGGGTGCGAGAAATACACTAAAAGAACAAATGTTAGTTTGTTAAGCTAAAGGTAAAATGAGAATACATAGAGTCCAGCGGCGAGGCGAAACGGCAACTCGAGCAGCTAGGACCTGGCTTCCTCTGGAACACTCTGGCACGTGGTTTCGTCTGTAGAAGCATCATGTGGAGTGTTGTAGTCTGTTGAAGGAAGGAAATGTACTGATACGCTGCTTCGCTCGAGCTGGTCAGCGAGGCGACGAGCGAAGCGGGACCGCTAGGAGAGGGGTATGCGCAGTGGACGAAATCTCGTTTGCGGCGTAGATCTGCTGCGTCGGCGGCCCTCATACAATCGATAATCGTATGGGAGCCGTGTAAGCGCGCGAGAGAGAGAGAGAGAGAGCGAGGCATCCCTGTACATACGCTCCGCGGCACCTGAGCTAGTAGATCAGGGCCGTACCTGCACAGACCCAAAATGTGGCCGTTGCAAGCTTTAACAGCCGCTGCAGTCATCGAAAGATAAACGATCTGCAACGTTATACGTAACAAGTTGAATCGTGTCTGACTAAAGTAAAATGAGCTTTAAGTTTATGAAATTTAGTGATTATAGCAATGGGCACAAAAGCCGCGATTAAAGAGGCTTTTGAAGCAATAGCCAAATTGTTATTTATTGTAGTCTCCGTGTCCAAGGCTATTCGCCGACCGGACACTTATGGTCGGGAAACGAGATCGAGGCTAAGTCTGCCAGACACGAAATCACCGGGAAGTGTGTCCCGGGCAATGACGTCTCTAGACGATCAGGACGCCGAAAAGTATGACCGGGGCTAGTGCCGTCCAGACGCATCAGTCGCCGAGGAGCGAGTGGCGCTGCACATATACTGCCGCTTCTTCTATACGGGAGCGTAAACCAGCGCCGAAACAATCGCGGAGCGGAGCGGTAGTTCGCGCGCCCCATCTAGCGCCGTCTGGGGGGTAACGGCGCAAAAGAACCTTTAGTTTAGGCTTCCAAGCTTCAAAGGCAGCTGCACTAAATCTATTAAATGCATCGTTTAGAACCTAAAAATGCAAAGTAATAGATTTAAAAGTCAGTCATCTTAATTTTTAATCGAAACCATTTGTAAGACAAGTAATAGATTAAGTAGTCGATATATCAAAGTGGCACGGGTCACTTTGCCTTTCCGCGAAGATAGCTATCTACAGAAAATCTGGAACTATAACTAAGTATTTATTTTCATAAATATAAAAACTGTACTTGTAATAGATTTAGATGTAAGTTTGAATCAAACTTAACAGAAACTGCAGTCGGCGAAAGATGGACAATCAGCCACGTTATACTTAACAGCTTGAATCGCGTCAAACTAAATCACTACTAAATCTATTATAGACATTGTTAAGGGTTAAAAAATGCAAAGTAATAGATTTAGAAGTAAGTTTTGATCAAGCTTTAACAGAAGCTAAAGTCGGAGAAAATTGGAAATCCTGCGACGTAATACTTAACAGGTTGAATCGCGTCGAACTAAATGACTACTAAATCTATTAATTACATTGTTAAGAATTCAAAAAAGCACAGAAATAGATTTAGAATTCAGTTAACTTATTTTTAAATTAAAATTGTTTGGAACCAAATTAATAGATTCAGTAGTCAATCTATTAAAGTAACACGGGTCACTTTGCCTTTCCGCGAAGATAGCTATCTGCAGAAAATCTGGAACTATAACTAAGTATTTATTTTTATAAATATAAAAACTGTATTTGTAATAGATTTAGAGGTAAGTTTGAATCAAACTTTAACAGAAACTGCAGTCGGCGAAAAATGCACAATCCGCCACGTTATATTTAACAAAACGATACGTGTCGCACTACTAAATAATTACTAAATCAATTAAATACATTGTTTACGACTCAAAAAACTAAATTAATAGATTTAAGGGGCAATTTCCTAATCTAGAAATTAAAACGGTCCAAATGAACAATGGTCATCGATAAAGTTTAAAAAGATAATTCTATGGAAAGAAACACGAGTCATGTTGCTTTCCCATTGCATAAGCTAGCTACAAAAAATAACTTACTATATCGTTCGATTAACCTCTCAAAGACGCTACAGTCAACAAACGATAGACGATCTGCAACTTTATACTGAACGGAATAAATCGCTTCGCCTTATAGAACTATCAAATCCATTAGTTCCATAGTTCTGGGCTCAAAGAAGCAAAGTAATAGATTTAGAAGTCAGTTTTTTTAATTCGAAATTAAAATTGTATAGAACCAAAGTAAAGTTTTAAAAGTTAATATATCAAAGTAACACTAATCACTTTTCTTTACAGCTTTGATAGCTATCTTAAAAAAATCACAAACGATATCCAATTGTTCATTCACACAAATATTGAAACTATATTTTTACTAGATTTAGAAGTAGTCAGTTTCGGTTCAGCACAGAAGCTGTAGTTGGCGGAAGACGGACGATCTGCGAATACTTATCGGGTCAAACGGCGTCGCACTAATGAACTACTAAATCTCTTAAATGCATGGTTTAGGACTCAAAAAAGCAAAGTAATAGATTTAGAAGTCAGATTTTTTAATTCAAGAGTTAAATTATTTAGAACAAATGTTATACATCCAGTAGTGAATTAATATCGTTTATTGTCAGGTGATCGGACGATGATTTAATATCGTTTATTGTCAGTTTTTGAACTGATTCCTCGTCCACTACCATATTATTATTGATAATATAGTCCAATAAATTTTTGTAAAAAACGGTTTCCCAATGTAACCCTTTTCTTCGTCCAAAGTCTGCTTGGTCCATTTTATAGTCACAACACAGTTTATTTTTCCTAACTAGATCGCGAAGTTCGCTACGCGCATATAAGTAGTACTTATAAACAATTTGTTTATCAGCTTAAACTTTTGAGCCATATGAAAATTATCCCAACTTCTTCTTTGCGCACGATACCATAGAATACAAAGTCCTTCTAGTGTAAGAACGCTCACGGGGTTATTTATTATATTCAACATCCTCAAAAATCCGTATTGATAAATAAGCACCTTGAAATACCGATTAGATATTGGATTAGTAATATATCGTTTAAATAAAGTATTTTTGTCAATATAAGTTGTTTTTTAACAATATATTACTAATATATTAGTAAATATTGAAAATATATTCATATATATTGATTACATTCATATATATTGCTGTATATATCAAGGCCTCAAAGTGCTGGTTTGAGATATATATATATATATGTATATAGGATATATATAGGATATATGTATATATATACACACCCCCTCAGTAAACCAGTAAGCCATGAGCCCTGGATTCAGGGAGGTCAAGAAAGCTTCTTATGGCGTGTCCGCTATGGTTTACTGTGAGGGCGCTGTAGACCTAATACTGTATATACCAGGTTCTGTTTGACAGTTTCTAAATTTATCCGCCAGAGTTCGCCACCATGCCTTTTTTGTGCACGTTTCGCCCTTATGTTACATTACGCATTCCGTGCTCACAGCTGATTCCGTATACTGTTTCGTTCCGTTCCACTGTTGCGTTTCTGTTCTCTAAATAAGGTGTAATACACGTGTATTATACGTATAATCTCTCTATAGTATTAAAAAAGTTTCGCCGCCGCCGCCGTTTCAGAAATTCTCCCCCTCAATTTTCCCCCTCAATTAATGCCCCTTACTTAGTGCCTCGCAATTATTAGAAATTGCCCCCCCCCCCCCCCAAATTCACAGAACGGAACGTCTAGAATCTGAAATTATCAAGTTATATATTCACCAAAACAAAAGTTTCGAGCCATTCCGTTCTGTGTGTTTGTTTATTATTAGTATAACCAATTTGTGCTTAACCGAAACTAATACGAGTATAAATAAAAAACAAAGTAACTAAACTAATAACATGTTTAACTTTAAAACATACAGTTTTTAATTTTTGTTTTTTATTAATCAATTGCATTTAAGTGATCTACATTTATATCTTTTTTTATACTTTAACAAGATTTTACAATTTTTATCCTTCAAACAAGTTAAAAAGTGCCCTGTTGTTGTTTATAGCAATTTTTTAGATGTTTATTTATGCAATAGACTAACAACTGGTGCAATGTGCAACGATCACAAGAAAATTAAACGCTTATATTGTCAAGCATATCATATGCTTAATGACAATCATCTAAGCGATGTTGATGCAAAAATAGTGGCGTTAGTTGAAAGCCAAGTGAGGCAGAACTATACTTATATTTTTAGTATTAATAGTGACAAGGGTCACGACAAGTGGTTACAGCATTTAAAGGACATCAGTAACGGACTTTACATTAACAAAAATGGATATATAGAAGAAATATAAGAAGAACTAGAGGAAGAGTTTACTCATTGTACTAGGGAAGACGTTTTGGAACAGACGGGGGAAAATTGGTAGTATATACTTAACTATAATATAAGACATAAGGTATTTTTTCAGGGAGGAGGACGAGGACTGGTGCGGAGCTGGTGGTGCTCCAGCCGACGCGGAGTCGCCGAGCATCGCCATGAAACACCTGGTCTATGGCATAAAATAATTTCATATTCGAAAATTTGGATAGCCCGACTAATTAGTATTTGTTTTTATACAGACAACAAAGCTGGACATCCCCAGCATGATCTGCCTATTCCAAACAATAGGCTTCAAGCTCCGTGAGTTTGAAAAGGGCGATCAGCTGATCCCAATGAACGACCCGCTAAAAAATGAAAATGTGCGAATAACAATGGAATGCGGCAGCTCAAAAATGATAGCTGTTCTTGAGACAGACGATGTTCTCTGCGAGTGTCCGGACACCAACGAAGCTAAGGATGTTCTAGGTTTTATTCGGAAGGTTAGTTTTTTTAGGGCGAATATAACATACATTATGACATCATTGCATCTCGAAGTCTATCAGATTATTATAATTCCGCTATATTTATAGCTCTAATTTTTGAAACTTCTTATCTATCTATTAATAATTGTTCGAGGGTTCGACGCGATAGTGAGCGGACAATCTCAATTGTCACACTTTCTAATCGATGTAATTTATTGTCGTTGAGACTGCGCGCAGATGCGACCAAAATGATTTTGCAACGACGATCAACTCCTTGATGATTAACTAATGATTCATACCGATTTTTTCCATAATAGGTGTCTACTACCAGCCCGAGTGCAACGAAGACGACCTGGACCACGCCGTTTTGATAGTCGGCTACGGCACGGACAATCGCACAGGTCAGGATTATTGGCTCGTGAAGAACAGCTGGGGTGAGACCTGGGGCGAAGGTGGCTACTTCAAGGTCGCCCGAAATCGGCACAACCACTGTGGCATCGCTGCCGCAGCCGTCTACCCTGTCATCTGAATTTCGAAGCCCATCTAATCCTGCATCACGACGTTCGCTCGTGCGATGTTTTAACATTGTGACGACGACGACAATGTAAATTACGCCTACGGTTCAGAGGTCGCACCGGCCTGCGACGCGTGTGTAATGTGTATAGTATCAATTGCGATTAAGTTAAAGTTTTAGAGAGATCCATCAATTATTCACTTTATAATAATACACATCGTTGATGATACGTATGATGATTTCAAATAAGTGGGATTGCAAATTTCTCGATGTTTTCAAAGATTATAGTCTATATAAGAATTTCAACTATATAAATATACTATTAATTCAACTGTTATTACCTTCAGTAATTTTGGTCGAGCGTCGGTAAGTTAGGAATGCGATCGATACTTAGGTTCCATGCGAATAAGGATATATTATAAATTCAAGTATACCGACTACCAATAATAAATCGTTGCTAATACTAATAGCCTCGATAGAGCGACAAGTTTCTTGGGCGGCCTTTATAGTTAAATTTGTATTATTCATAGCGCAATAGAAATAAAGATTTTAAATGCTTCTTCTTTGAATTGTGCTAATCTTTGGTAGGCTATGCGACTGAATATGTCATACAATACTATAATTATTGCTGATGTATCCTTTGTACATACACTTTTTAAGATCTTACGATTGAATTTTATCCCAGAGCCTATACTGTCAAATTATTTATACTCCGACGACGACGAAACGCTCGTGTACCTCTCTCTCGTGTCTGCTGCTACTGCTGCGAGATGCATGGTAAGAAGAAGGTGGCAGGAAGAAATATTCTAGATCATTAAACAGAGGTATATACGCCACGGGAGAGTGTCGCGCTGAAAAAGTTTACATATGCATGGCTCCGTGTATATACTGATTCGCTCTGAACTCGACGCGTCGGGAACATTGTTAATTAAACGGCTCGTCGCCGTGCTATTGACATGCATATTCAGAGAATTTACGTTCTGCTCATCCTCTCATCCGTAGTAAAAATTTTGATTTTAATATCCATGTTATTGGATTTCTCTTTCTAGCGTAAACGGAACGTTCTATTTTATTCGCAGCAATGTTCGTTCCTATACTATCACGATATAAATATATAACTTTTGTTTATGTTGTTTAGTTCGATTGTAAATGTCAAATTTGTCGCGTCTTTCGTTATAGATTTTCGAGATAAATTGACTCGAAATTGAATTAAACGAAATTGAAAGTGTAGTGCAGTGTCAGAAAATATTGTTTGATCATTAACATCAAAATTTGCATCAATTTCTTGGTGAAAGAACTGGAAAATTCAAATTATAGATAATGTTGATGTTTCTTTGAATTTTGACTGCTGCTGTTGTAGTTTCTTGCTTAAGGAAGGAGGAGCATTTTTTTGAAGTTAATTAAAGGTAATTTAAATACAGGAATAATAATTTTTAATAAATTCTATTGTATGTTATGTTCTGCTTTTACGTAAAGGTTATGATAGTGCGTGTGCAATCTATGGTTTCGAATACTCCTTTAAGCATATAAGTAGATAAACAAAGATGATACTGCGGCAGGATGATACTGCGGCAGGATGATACTGGAGCAGGATGATACTGCGGCAGGTTGATTCTGGAGCACCGTGATGCGCATGCGTTACACAAACTGCGGCAGGTTGATTCTGCAGGACCGTGATACCGTTATAATTCACATGCGTTCTAATTCACGTGCGTTTTAACTCATAAAGAGCTGTTTGTACTACTTTTGGCATGGGCTTTCTTCTTCGAAGATCACTAGACGTCCTGGTGAATCGTCGCTACTGTAAGATAGCCGCCTTCTTACAGGTTGACGTTCAGGCAAGCTGTCTTCGAGCGCTCTCTTGGATGTAGACTTTGGAGGTGAGACTACCATGTCGTCGTCGCTACTGTAAGACAAACGCCTTCTTACAGGTCGACGTTCTGGCAAGCCGTCTTCGAACCCTCTCTTGGTCGTAGACTGTTGAGGCGAGACAAGGTCTACCAACTCCGGCGCGATCTTTTCAGGAGTCGGCAAAATTTCAACTTCGGGTGAAGATGAAATTTCGATGACCTCCGCCGCAGCCTTATAAAACGGGTTCAAAACAAGTTCCCGTTGTTCCGGAGAGGTCGTCGATTGAGGTGGCGAAGCGGGACGATGCCAGGATGGTGAACGATAGTACACCATGTCCCAAGAGGGCGAACTAGGCGGTGAAGGATCTTCATCAGGAAAGCGCAACATTTTTCTCGAAGGCATGGTTTTCTTGCTAGAGCGAGTGAACCAGAATGACTTATGAAGTCAACTACAGGCCTTTTTATACTTATAAGAACACGCTATATGTTGTCATGATCATGGAGGGGGTAACCGATTTCCCTCTCCACTCAGTCTCGTGATAGTTTTTTTTTTTTTTAAAAAAAAAAAAACTCCAGAGCGCGGTCAGCTACGCTTTTTAGTTTGAGATTAGAAAACGATTTTTCAAATATCGTTCACGTTTTCAGCGACCTTACAATATAGGGTATATTACTTTTTAAAAGAAAGTTTGAATAACGCTAAAGAATTTTTTAATTATCAAACTTGTCGCGATTCATTAGAAAAATGTTAAAGAATTTTAATAATTATTGCAGTAAAGATCTGTTTTACTCATGCAATTTTTTTTTTTTAAAGAAACTTCTGGAAAGAACTATTGGCATTGATCTTTGAGCTTAGAGGACTTATTGCCTAAGAAGATTTCAGTAGGGAGAGATGATTTGATTTAAAAAAAAAAAATCACTCGATCTCTTTTATCTCTTACTCTTTATATCTCTTACTCATTTAGAAAGAACTATTCTTTTGAGGTTCGGAGACTTATCGCTGAAAAAACATTTCAGTAAGGAGACGTGATTTACAAAATCACTCAATCTCTCTTACTCATTTAGAGAGTTCTAGAAAGAACTTTGAGGTTAGGGGACTTATAGCTGAAAAAAAAACATTTCAGTAAGGAGACGTGATTTAAAAAATCACTCAATCTCTCTTACTCATTAAGAGAGTTCTAGAAAGAACTTTTGAGGTTAGGGGACTTATAGCTGAAAAAAAAAACATTTCAGTAAGGAGAAGTGATTTAAAAAAGCACTCTCTCTCTCCCTGACTCATCATTTTTTTAAAGTATATTATAAAATAGTTATACTACGTTTTAAAAATTGGTAGCCCTGAAAAGGGCTGATTGTTTTTTTTTGTCCTTAAAAGGACAGGTTATAGAGCAAGTCTCTTCTTGGCTGCCGGAGACTCATCGTCGCTGTCATGGCTTCTTGGCGGTGGTCTTCTCGCCTTTTTAATCTCACAGAGGATTTTAACCTCTGGAGAAAAAATGGCAACGACAACTGGCGAAGTATCCGGCGAAGAGGTCAAGTCGATGACCTCCGGCTGAGTGGAGACAGGACTTCGCTGCTGCTCCTCCGGACACTGGCGGATTTCCGGATGCTCTACAATCACGTAGCGCCTTATGACCGGATTATAGAGCAGCAGTGGTAACCGGCCGGCTCTGCCTCTTCTTGGCGCGATGGTTCGCCCGACATTGCCGCGTCCGCTTCAGAGCTGCTGCTGATGTTGATCATAGGCGCTGGAGGATACGATGGATCCATCGGCAGTGTTGCATCCACGTCTTCTTCCTCGTCGCTGCTGATGTCCATCATTGGCGGTGTCGCTGGTGGAGTTGGCGAATTGAGCCATGCTGGAAGTAAAGCGTCGATCTCCAGATCTTCAAGAGGGAACGCTTCCATTTCCCTGTATAGGCTCTCCAACTCCTCGTAGCCTACAAATTCTTCGGGGACGTCGCTTCTTCTGAAGATTCCCATCTTTACAATTGTTGAAATTCAACTGATGCGTTAGCGCGAGATCGCGGCCTTTTTATCGACAGCGCGAAAGATTTCCCCCACTCGGCGCTACCGACGCCGGGTGGGGATCGCTGCCGGTTGGCTCGCTGCGGGTCTCGCGAAGTCTATAAGGGGAGCCTCATCCGCGCTTTAAACATTAGTTTAAAATCGTTCTTAAGACAATGAACGTCTTAAAGTATAGATCCTTGGCCGCATGGCCACCGACAATAGCGGCTGCTTGAAGAAGCCCGCAACGTCCAAGACCTACTGCTAAACAGGACCGGTGCTGGTGGATATCCATGGCCACCGACAATAGCGGCTGCTCGATGAAGAAGCCCGCAACGCCCAAGGCCTACTGCTCGAGAGGACTGGTGCTGGACTCTTAAGACAATGAACGTCTTAAAGTATAGGTGACAACGGCCGCCTGGATATCCATGACCGCTGACAACGACGGCTGCTCGATAAAGAAGCATGCAACGTCCAAGGCCTACTGCTGAAGAAGACCGGTGCTGGATATCCAAGGCTAACTACATAATTTTGTTTNGGGAACAAACTATTTGTTGATCCGCGGCAGCTTATTCGAACGTGAAGCTGTCGTGAGTCTCTTTCGAGATTACAGCCCTTTTTAGGGCTATTATTATTCCTTTGTTTGTATGATGTTGTATATATCCTTGTTAGCATCGCTTACTCTCAAACGTAGGGCAAACTGTTGAGGAAGGTTATTAATATAACCTCTATTGCACTTTTAAGTGCAAATATTTTTTAACGCAGTCGAGATGCATCGGCTCTTTTCAGAGCCACAATAATATTTGATGCAGGAACAACTATAAGAAAAAAAATAATATCCTTTTTCCCTCTTCCCTGTGCATGCGTGTTTTGCTTTCTTAGCTTTTATTGTTAGGATTTAACGAAAGAGAGAGAGAGAGAGAGAGAGAGAGAGAGAGAGAGAGAGAGAGAGAGAGAGAGAGAGAAATAAAAGCGTAGCCAAACAAATATGAAAATTTTACAAAATCAGGGTTTTGCGATGGCAACATATTTCATACTTTGTCTCATAACTCTTTATCTATGATAGATAGAGAGTTAAGACTTTGTGTTTAAGTATGTTTTTATATGGCATACAATAAAAGCCCACTTTAAATGGTGCTAATCAAAAATTTGGTTCAGAGTATTCAAAAAATATGAAAATTTGACAGAATCAGGGTCTGCGATGGCAACATATTTCACACTTTTGCTCATAACTCTTTATCTATGATAGATAGAGAGTTAAAACTTTGCATAGAAGTGTGTTTAAACATTATGCAGAATAGAAGCCCACTTTGAATGGTCCTGTTAAAAAATTTTTTGTCAGCAAAGTCAAAAACCTTGAAATTTCATAAAAAGGACCTGTATCGTTGGAATCAATTTTCACATTTTTTCACATATATTTTTTTCTATCATAGATAGAGACATTAGACTTTGCAAACAGCTTTATTTTACAACAATATAAAATAAAAAAGCTTATCTTCCTCATTATAATGATTTATTATAACATTGTGCTCTAAAAGCATGTAATTTCACCGGACCTGGTGGGAACGCTAAGGGACTTTAATTCTCAAACTATATATTTTGAAACAATGAATATCTATTTGAAATATGAATATCTATTTTAAATGATCAATTAATTTCTAATGCTAACTTTGAAAACATGCATTTTCACAAAACTGAAATATATGAAAGATAGACAGTTAAAACTTTGCATGCAGGTTTCTTATATCCTAATAAACAGAAAAGTGCTCATAACACGTTATAATGATATATTACATTTATTGTACAGAAAACACACATGACTTTTTTACAGACTGAAATTGCTGCTAAGACATTTTTCACACAAACACACAAGATAATGTAAAATTCTTTTTATACATATTTAGTTTTTAAAACTGTTTGTCACTTTAACTGTACAGAAAAGTGTTTTGTAAACGCAGCTGCTGAAATAGCCAGTCTCTCAGTGCAGAAGCATTTTGAAACGCGCATACAGGAGAATCGCAGGTAACGTGATAAACACAAGGATCTTCGTCAGTTGGTAGTTTCTTCAACGCAGGACAGTTCCAATCCTCGATGTTGTAGATGGTTGTTAGAGGAAGAAGCTGTTGCAACCATTTCTTCTTTTTAAGTCCCTTAACGTATATCTCACTATCCTTGAGAAATCCTCGGAGGATGCATGGTAACTGGCAGTAGGAGATGTGTCCTGAGTTCCATAGCATTCCGTGGTAGTTGGCCTCCAGCCACCGATTCTCGCTTTTGTACTTGACTGGCAGCTCTTCCCAAGGAAGCGGTGGCTTGAAAAACAGCACTGTTGGTAGCGCATTGTCCTGGAGTGGTACCAGAGCCACCTCCTTGAAAACAAACTCGTTGTCGGGCATCTTGAAACCTTGGACATCCACAATGTATTTCAACATCTTGAAGGAGGAACTTCTCACTCGATGAAGATCGAAAGACTGAGCCTTAGAGTATTTTGAGCTCCTTATATACCCTAACTTCTCTTTCTGAAATTCAAAAGCTTCCCCCTCCACAGATTATTTAAATTTACCCCCTCCCTTTCAAAAACTCAATATAAGCGGTGGTTTCACTGAGAAAAAATCATTCAGTCCTCATCAGCGACCTAGTGAACTTCAACCTCTCTGAAGAAGACTTTCTCTAAGGACCATGGCACAATACATCAAGGAAACGTCTCTTCACCTGTGGAATTGCTACCTGAGCGTCTTAGCTGGTGATGCCAGTCCTGATGACATCAAGAGATGGTTGGATCTTGGAGATGCGGCCATACGCAAAGCGAGTCACCTTGCATGTTCTCCAACCTTGACAGTGTCCGATAAACAAAAGCTTCAATCTGCTACAGCTCTGATCAAAAGCGCGTTACGCTTGATGCGCGGTCATGAGCTAAACGCAGAAGTTATCGGAGCAGGCATAGATGAAAGAGCAAATGCCCCGGCAGTGGAGTGGGACGATGTCAACAGCGCTTTTGAAAATCGGATAAAAACAGGTGTTATAACTAATCGTAAGCATCTGGAGATATCAAAGTTTTTGAAAGACGCTCAACAGCAGTTCATGACAGAAGTGAATAAGACTCTTAAAAAAGAGCATAATGTCAAAGTGAATGCTGTGTTGGCTGCAGAATACGTGAATGTGAGAAATGGTGAAGAAGTATCGGACATCAAATACTTCAATACGAAGACGGCACCGATACACTCGAGCACCGATTTAAATGACTGGTTCAAATCGAACGTGATACAGTGCATCGATGCTGATTCCGAAGAATTTCAGGAGCAGGAATCGGGCTGGACTCTGCGAACGGTATTGAACTTGGTAATTAATGTAAACAAGTACAATCCCTTGCGAGGTAGCTCTTACATCGATTTACCACTGTTCATCAAGAATAAAAAGGCATGCATAAATGTCATTAACAAGAACGATAATAAGTGTTTCAAATGGGCTATTTTGTCTGCGCTGCACCCAGTCAGCGTAAATGCGCACAGAGTGACATCGTATGCTCAATATGAAAATACATACAATTTCGAGGGCATCGAGTTTCCCGTTGACCCGAGAAACGTCGCAAAATTTGAAAAACAAAACGATGTCTCAGTCAATGTATACTTCTTGAAGAAGAACGGTGAACAGTATATCGTTTTACCGAGACACTTGACTGCACAGAAGAAGGACAAACACGTCAACCTGCTTCTCGTGGAAAGCGTATACAATGACGAAGACGACGACGTGCAAGAAGAGAGAGAACCTGCACAACCATATCATTATCACTATGTGTGGATAAAAAATCTTTCTCGGCTTTTATTGAGACAAGTGGGCAAGCACTCGAACAAAATGCATCTGTGCGATCGTTGCCTACATTATTTCCAGACCGAAGAGAAATTGGCTGCGCACACTATCGATTGCATGAAACTGAACGAGTACAAAGTAGTGCTGCCAAAGGCAAGGGACAGTGTGCTGCAGTTCAAGAACTTTGTGCACAGAAATAGAGTACCCTTCGTTGTATACGCTGATTTTGAGTGTTTGTTGGAACCAGTAGACGATCATAAGCGTGCATACCAACAACACAAACCATACAGTGTGGGATACTTTGTAAAATGCAGCTTCAACGACGCTCTATCTGTGTACAAGTCATACAGACAAAGTACCGAGGAAGACTCACCTGCCAAATGGTTCGTCAACAGCCTCCACGCTCTCGCTTTGGAATTACAGAACATGTACAAAAATCCAGTAGCAATGAGAGATTTGACGGATCAAGAAAAATCAGAATTCAGCAGCGCTCGTAAATGCCACATATGCGACAAACCTTTTAATCAAAAAGATGCAAAGGTTCGAGATCATTGTCATCTCACAGGAGAGTAAGTAATTTACCACTCTCTCTCTCTACATTTGCGAATATATAGACATATAACTAAATATTTTTCTTGTTTGCAGATACCGAGGTCCTGCGCATAATTCATGCAACCTGAACTATCAGGATTCCAGGATGATTCCTGTGGTATTTCATAATCTCAGTGGATACGATGCCCATTTATTCATTAGAGAGATTGCAACGTGTTTCCCTGGACGTGTATATCTGCTGCCTCAAACTAAAGAGAGATATATATCTTTCACAAAGTTTGTTGAAGGCACAGATATAAATCTACGTTTTATAGACTCGTTCCGGTTCATGCCATCGTCCTTAGACAAGTTATCGTCATACTTGACGGAACTACACATGTTGGAACGAGTTTTTCACGAAGATGGCTTCACTCCAGAGCAGATTACATTGCTGAAAAGGAAAGGAGTCTTTCCATACGACTACGTTTCCTCTCTCGCGAAACTGGACGAAGTAAATCTTCCGACGAAAGAAGATTTCTTCAGCAGCTTGTACGATGCTCACATCTCCGATGAAGATTACGAGCACGCTAAGCGAGTCTGGCAGGATCTTAACGTACAGACGCTAGGACAATACTCTGATTTGTATCTCAAGACTGATGTCATACTCCTAGCTGAAGTCTTCGAGAATTTCAGAAATAATTGTCTGCAAGCGTATGGGCTAGATCCAGCTCATTATTACACAACGCCAGGTCTGTCATGGGACGCTATGCTGAAATATACACAGGTAAATGTAACTAAAATAATCTTATGACTATAAAAATGCGCAAAAATACTTATATTACTCAATTATTTCTAGGTGCGTTTGGATCTCTTGACGGACATCGACATGCTCATGTTTGTCGAGCGTGGCATACGCGGAGGAATCAGCCAGTGCTGTAACCGATACGCGAAAGCCAATAATCCATACATGCATGAAGGATACGATGCTAATGCCGACGAGAAGTACCTTGTGTATTATGACGCTAATAACTTGTACGGCTGGGCGATGACCGAAGCGTTACCCTACGGAAAATTCAAGTGGGTAACTGATCTCGAGACGCCCAACTTCTTCAACGTTTCCGATGACGGCCCAAAGGGATATATCCTTGAAGTGGATCTCGAGTATCCGATAACGCTTCATGGAGCTCATCGAGACATGCCCTTCTGTGCTGAACACATGTGTCCACCAGGTTCGAAACAAAAGAAACTGATGACCACACTTCATGACAAGAAGAATTATGTGATTCATTACAGAGCATTGAAACAAGCTCTTGCACACGGGCTTCGTCTGAAGAAAATTCACCGCGCTCTAGAGTTCGAGCAAAGTAAATGGCTGAAGAAATATATTGATCTCAACAGCGACATGCGAAAGAACGCTAAAAATGAGTTTGAAAAAATGCTTTTCAAACTCTTTAATAACGCTGTTTATGGGAAAACTATGGAAAATGAGAGGAAGCACGTTGAAATCAAGCTGATAACCAAATGGAAAGGAAGATACGGTGCCGAAGCTCTCATAGCGAAACCAACTTTCCATAATTGCACCATCTTTGACGAAGATCTCGTGGTAGTGCAGATGTTCCGTGCTGAGGTTTGCATTAAGAAGCCGATATATATCGGACTGAGCGTTTTGGACTTGTCCAAGACGCTGATATATCGGTTTCATTACGACTACATGCTCGAACGTGCTGGTGACAAGTGCAAGCTTCTGTACACCGATACAGACAGCTTAGTTTACGAAGTGTCAAATATGAACGTATACGAAATGATGCGTGCAGATATACACGAGTTTGACACTTCGGACTATGCCGAGAATAATCCGTTTGGCATGCCTCGCGCTAATAAAAAGATAGTTGGTCTGATGAAGGACGAGTGCAACGGTGACATTTTGCTAGAGTTCGTTGGACTTAGAAGCAAAATGTATGCCATGCTAGTCCAAAATCAGAAGCCTATCAAAAAAGCGAAGGGTGTCAAGAGCTCGGTGGTCAAAGCGACTATCGGGTTCGACGACTACATCACATGCCTGCGAGAGAAAGACGCAGTAGTAACTCGAGAGCAGCGGAATATTCGCACCAGGAAGCACAAGCTCTTCACCGAGAAGGAAGTGAAGATAGCTCTGAGTGCTCGAGACGATAAGCGTTTTCTCCAGCAGTATACAACGGATACACTACCCTGGGGCCACTATAGCATCATCGCGGACGAGCAGCCTACCGCAGCACTTCCCGTGAGAGGAATAGAACAGCCAATTGCTGATGTGCCCAGACCAACTAGGGAGGTGGAAGCACCAATCCCCGTCGTTGGATTGCCAAGAGTGGGAGAAGTCGCGGTTGAGGAGCCAATCGCGGTCGAGCCGCATCCTAGAGAGGGGGAACAAGATCTGTTGGCGGCAGGGCTATATGAGTGGGACCCCTGGAGCCAGGAGCTCATAAAGTCTGCTGACGAGCCAGAAGTAAGATCTACCTCCGCTAATCAATCTCCGCCGACGAAGAAGAGGAAGTGCAACGTCGATCCCCAGCTCACTTGAAGGAAAAGCTTATCAACGTAAGTAGCATACAAGCCATATTTATATTCTTGTACATTCTAGAATGATTATTAATATTTTTTCAACTTTGCTTGTTATAGATGGATATTGAAAGCCTTAACCGTATCGCAAAAGGAGGATTTCTCCCCACGAAGAAGCTGGCCGAGCTTGTGAAGGATCAAAGCTACATGGTAACGGTCTTAAAGGAGGTCAAGACGAAGTACGGGCCCAAAATCGTCGCAGAGTTGGACAGAGAGTTCGACGTTTTCCTCCCGAAGAAGGTCTCCGACACGTTCTTGGCCAACGAAAACTTCTACGAAAATTTGCAGGCTAAAGCTAACAAGCTAGAACTTTTTATAATATACCGTGGAGGCTTCATCGTCGAGTTCGTCGGCCAATAGTGTTTAACTAGTCCGAGCTCGCACGAACCAGTCTTGAGCTCGCATGGACCAGTCTTGAACTCGCATGAACTGAAAATTACAGTGTTAGTGAAGTGCGCGTCACTCAGTCTTGAACTCGCATGAACTGAAAATTACAGTCTTAGTGAAGTGTGTGCGCGTTTTAACTAGTTTTAAGAATGTCAATTTGTTCAACAAAGTGTGCACGCGTGTGTGCGTGCGTGTGCGCGTGTGTATGCATCTTTGCGCTTCTATATAATAAGTTCATTATAAGTATGCNTCGCGCTAATAAAAAGATAGTTGGTCTGATGAAGGACGAGTGCAACGGTGACATTTTGCTAGAGTTCGTTGGACTTAGAAGCAAAATGTATGCCATGCTAGTCCAAAATCAGAAGCCTATCAAAAAAGCAAAGGGTGTCAAGAGCTCGGTGGTCAAAGCGACTATCGGGTTCGACGACTACATCACATGCCTGCGAGAGAAAGACGCNTATCAGTTTTATTGATCCAGCTATTGTGAGTGCTGTCAAAGCCAAGCCATTTTACAAATACTTGATTTCCTTTTCTCTTTAAGGCTTTTTCTACTAGGTAAACGTCCGGATATTTAGCTTTTAATATTTCTTGCTCGTAGAAACATCCAGAGATTGGCTGATCTTGATAGTCTTTTAGATAATACGTCGTTGGATTAGTAGCTGCTACTTTGGTAATCGTGAAAATCTCAGTTGACCAGTTTGGAGTATATCCTTTTTCGAATACTTGTTTCGCATTGCTCACACGTACTTTGTCGCCGACTTTGAATTTTGGCTTCTTCACGGGTACGCGCTTGGAAGCGAAACGTTTTAACACAATGGCTTCATTGGTACGCGATACATCTTTAGGCTTCATACCGATAGTTCGATGTTTTCTTCCATTATAAGTTGATAATAAACCAGGCAAAATGTCCAGCCATTTGTAGTTGCCACGTAAACTAAATTTTTTCCACATTGCGGATTTTAGAGTGCGGTTAAAGCGTTCGCAAATGGAAGCTTTCATTTTGCTATACGTCGAGTACAGATTGATCTTATGCTTTTCCATAAGTTTTTTAAAATCGGAATTGTAGAATTCTTTGCCTCTGTCTGTATGCAAGTTTTTTGGTACTCGACCTTGACTCAGCACTGACTTCATCGCAGCAGCAACTTCTTTTCCAGTTTTCTTTTTTACAGGGACAGCCCAAGCATACTTTGAAAATACATCGATCACAGTGAGCAAGTAATTACAGCCTTTGTTCTCCTTGGAATAAGGTAGCATTTCTACCAAATCAGCCTGCCAAGTTTCATCCAATCCTCGCACGACAAACTTTCGACGAGGATAGTTACGTCGAGCCGGCTTGTGAAGTTCTTCTACAACTCTTTCATGCTCCATTATCAGCAGTTTTTTCTGATGTTGGCGCTTTGAAGGCAGATATAGCATTAGCTTCGGCAATCTCTTTAAGAGCCTCTTTTATAGCTTTCACGTCTGCCTGAAGTTCTAAAACTTGCTTATCCATCTCATCTCTGTGTGCCTCAATTAGAGAATCCAAATCTTTCATTTCCTCTCTCAATCTATCCGAGACGTTTTGCGCTTTTTTATTTTCCATTAGGAGTATACTATGGAGCGTACCCATGTCAACAGCTTCATCGAGATTTCGAGGCGCTGCTACATTGCATAGTCTCTTGTTATCCAAGTCATATTGTCCATCTTTTGTCATTTTAAAGCCTACGCCAGGAGGGCCACGGCCTCCCTCGTTCTTTTTCAAATTACGTCCGAACACGTCGACACTCATTTTGATAATGACGTTTACGGGCAATTCTCAGCGTATATAACCACCTTCACGGAGCTCTTCTATGATCGAGTGAATCTCGTTTACGTGACTGGGATTACCAGCTGATTGTTCGGCAATGAGCAAACGTAGTCGATCAACCAGTTCATTCGGATCGTCCCAGTAGATGTAATCCATACGCGTGTTCATTCTAGCAATTTTATATCGAGGCAGTGCTCCACCTTCCTTCTTTCCCAAGAAAAGAGGGGCGATATAGTCTATATATTTTTTACTATTTGAAGCTCGTATGTCTGCCTTAGGGTCGAGCTTCTTTTTGTGAACACTCGTTGCTTCTAAAATGCTGCGATAATTTTTCATATCATCAGCACTGACAATTTGTTTGTTAGGATTTCTGTACGCAATCAAGTCCATCAATCCGACAGTTTTCGGATACGCAACATCGTCGACTACTATCTTCTTATCTTCGAATTTTACTACTGAGTTTCCGAGCATGTAGTTGTCGTTCTCCTTACGTAATCCATATATTTTGTCCAAATTCGCCTGATTAAGTAAAGGTAAATTGGGTTTACCAATCGGTGCTTCACTCTCACTATCAGCAGTGTCATAAGCTGTCTCAGCTCCGTCATTTTGCATAGTAGAGTTCGCCCAATCAGATTCATTATCCTCTTCAAATTTGTAAGTCTCATCATTGTCACTGGATCGTTCAGGTTTGAACTTTTTTACTCTTCGTTTGAGAGGATTTGTGTGCGAGTGGCTCACCACTGGTAATGTAGTGATGGATTTCTTATTTTCCGATTCAACCAGTTTTTGAAGCGGATCAACGATTGGTCTAAAAGTTTCTCCAACGACTTTCTCAAAATTATCCTTTCCAAATTTCAATAAGTTGTATTTACGCTTTACAGCGTTTCGTGCTTTGACCAACTGATGAAGTAAGTTTTTTTCTTGATGAAAATCAGACATGTTAGCACTTTCACATTCAATGTTGTACTAAGTATACAGCACTAAGCACGAGCTATATTTATAGCAAATTGATCAAACCCCTTTCGATATCGTCCTGCATTGATTGGGCTATCTTTGTCAATCATGAGAAATCCATGATTTTCGTCCGACCAACATTGAGCGCATAATTCCTTGAAGCGTGCGTATGTCATATCAGAATTTACATGATCGTCGTACAAGTGCTTTAAATTCACATCATCTTGTCGAAATACTACCAACAAATTGACATTATCTCTTACAAGATGTTTAGGCACTTGTGCGTACGACTGGCAAAGGTAGAAACAGTCAACTTTTTTATGTCTACCCATGCAAAAGAATGCTCTTACGTTGTTCTGCTTTTCACAAGCTATATCGTCGAATATCATAATTGAATTGGGAAGTGCACTATCTGGTGATATGACTTCCTCGTGTTCACTGAATGGAAAATATTTTATACCTTTGAGAGGTTCCAACAGTTGTTTTAAAAATTTATACTTTGGCTGATTGAGCGACTTGGAGTATACGTATACATTTTCAAACCTAACACCATTGGGACTCGTTATGAGCGCTAGCAAGCTGTTAGTCTTGCCGCAATTCGACGGTCCGCAAAATACTGCCCTTATACTATCTGGCAACAGATCACCATGTCGTTTAACCCTTTTATCTCGCTCAACGACTGAATCAAAGTTCGGCACCGGGAGCTTGATAGGCTGTTCCTTAAAATTCATGCTTTGAACTGTTTGGATGTTCGACATCGACTAGTCGCTCAGGGTATAAATAGGACGCTTTTATACTCTAAGCACCAGTTAATCATAAACCTTCAGAGAGGAATGATCGTACACAAACAACGACGACGTGGTCGTGGTTTCGTAAACAAAATTATCGACAAGCTTCCGGTAGAACTTCACTTGCCAGGATATCGATACTGCGGTCCAGGTACCAAGTTAGCAAAACGTTTAGCACGAGGAGATCCAGGAATTAATTCTCTCGACGAAGCCTGCAAAGAGCACGATATCGCATATTCGCAGAATCACGATAACGACGAGGCTAGAACCGTAGCTGATAAAATTTTAGCTGAAAAAGCTTCACAAAGAGCTTCATCGAAAGACTCGAGTATTGGTGAGAAAATAGCTGCTTTCACTGTTTCAAAAGCCATGAAGTTAAAGACTAAACTTGGAATGGGTGCGAAGAGAAAAAGTAAGAAAAGTTTACGATTGAATAAAATCGTAAAAGCTGCTGCAAAATCTATGATACAAAGCAATAACGCTCGCAAAGCCATTCTTTCTGCATTGAAAGGAGCTCGCGACGCGGTTAAGAAAGCAGGTGGCAAGCACAAGGTACTAGTTCCACGTGTTTTACCTGTACCCTCCAAGGTAGGAGGTTTCTTACCATTCCTTATACCTCTTTTCGCTGGGTTGAGCGCTGCTGGCGCAATGGCAGGAGGAGCTGCAGGTATCGCGAAAGCGGTCAATGACGCCAAAGCAGCCAAGTTACAGTTGGAAGAAACTGCGAGACACAATAGAAAGATGGAAGAGTTGAGTATCGGTAAAGGACTTTATCTGAAACCTCACAAAACGGGAATGGGTCTTCGCATAGCACATGGCAAGACATTGATTAAAAAAAAAAAACATCGTTGAAAGTAAGATTACCACAAAGACCGCTCACTGACTCCGATATCGTAAAGTATGCCAAAATTTTAAAAATACCGCATTTTCGCGGCGTTTTCATGAGAAACGATTTGCCTGTCGACGGCCCACGTTACAACGAATCAGCTGTCGTAAACTTGGATGATGCCAGTGGTCCTGGAACGCACTGGGTGGCATACCGTAAACGAGGAAAATCTGTTGTTTATTTCGATAGTTTTGGCAATCTTCAGCCGCCAACAGACTTGATGCTATATTTAGACGTTAACGGAGTCAAGTACAACCCCGAAAGATATCAAGACTATAATTCATTCAACTGTGGTCACCTCTGTCTCAAATTTTTGAGCAACAAACTCTTATATAAAGATGCGAAAATTCTGACTTAACTCATTTCCAATTCAACAGTCATGGAGAATTCACTTACTCTGACTCTTTCGGGTACTTCATCGATACTCGAAGCTCAGTATTTTCCACCCATTGAATTATCCCCGCATAAACAATACGTTCTCGGATTGGTTGAACTTTTAACTTTTAATTCGATACCCAATATCGATAAAGAAAATAATAAATTTTACGTTGGCAATGAGAAAATCGTCTTACCTACTGGTAGTTACGAGATCGAAGATATCGAGAGTTATCTTCGTGAAATTTTGAGTAAAAAGGGGATTTCAATCAGCATACAACCTAACAACAATACACTTCGCAGCGTCATAAAGTGCAATCAGAAGATTGATTTTCGACCGCCAGGCACGATTGGTACATTGCTCGGTTTCACTAATCGCGTTCTGCATGAAAACATCAAGCATTCTTCTGACTCGCCAGTTGCTATTCTCAAAGTTAATGCTCTGCGAATCGAATGCAATATAACCAGCGGGGCCTACATAAACGGACAACTAGCGCATACTATTCACGAATTTTTCCCCGCAGTTCCACCTGGATATAAGATCATCGAAGTCCCATCGCAAGTCATTTACCTTCCAGTCACCGTCAAGAGCATAGATCACTTACAAATTCGCATAGTCGATCAAGACGGACATCTTGTAAATTTTCGAGACGAAACTATTACGATCCGATTGCATCTAAAACCAACATAATGGGAATAGTTTATAATAGTAAAGTCGGGAGAGGCTATAAAAGCAAACCGACATGTCGCTCAGTCATCAGTCGTCGGCGAAACGCCAAAGTGCTAACACGGCAAAACATTCAGTTCCTAAAAAGCCTAAATTTGCGAGTCATCGCCCCTGGTGGAAAGTAACTTGCTTACTATTCTGCTGTATAACAAAAAATGGACGAGATTCTAAGCATACTGTCACCAGTAAATTTTGATGAATCGTTGGAAAACTATGAGTTGCACGCTCATCAACCCTACACGGTTTCATCGTACAACAATAGCGATGAGATTCGCATCGCTATTCAGCATCAAGATTTGAGTCTTTTGCCATCACGTAGTTCGCTGCACATTTGCGGCAAATTGACGAAACCAAATGGCACTGCTCTAGCACGTACTAAGCTAGTAAACAACGCTATCTGTCACATGTTCGAAGAAATCAGATATGAAATTAATGCTGTAGAAATCGACAAGTGTAAAAATGTCGGTTTGACCACACTCATGAAAGGCTGGATTTCACACAATCCCAGTGAAAGTTCACTACTGGAAAATGCAGGCTTGTTAGACATTGAAGAGAGTAAATCACTGACCAGTGAGTCCGGCTACTTCGACGTCAATATACCGCTGAGTATGATATTCGGGTTTGCCGAAGATTATAGAAAGATCGTAGTCAACGTGAAACATGAGCTCGTACTGACTAGGTCGCGAAACGATTTGAATGCTATTATTCAGACGTCGACTGTTGTGGCCGATGTCGCTACCTTCGAGGACTATAAATTAGAATTGACGAAAATTGAATGGCTCATGCCGTACGTCGTAGCATCAAACACTAATAAAATTCGACTTCTCAATTACATAGAAAAACCGCTGCCAAGTCATTAGCACTTAGCTTCCTCCTATTCTGCTAGTGGAAGATAATTACGTCGGACAATCAACTCATTATTTGATTAAATTTTCGCTACTATTCGATACTAAAAGGATAGGTTAGGAAGACACTTGTAGGGGAGGGGTGTCAGGGGAGTGGGGGTTAAGGTGGATATCAAAAGGATAGAGCTCCGTGAACTCCTAAAATAACTTACATATATCGTAATAAAAAAAATACCAGTAATTGCGGAATCGTTAATAACGTTAACAACTGCAAGTTACAAAATTGCGGGTGGCTTCATTTTTTTGTGAAAAATAACTTTTTCACAAAAAAAATTATTTTTCACGATTTCTACATACCCATAGCCGCCTTTCAGACCCTTGACGTTGTTTTCTATACTCCCATAATCGTCTTTTGAAATTTTAAAGCTCATTTCAGCACCCTCACAGTCGCATTTTAGACCATCGTAATCGTTTTCTGTATTCCCACAGTCGCCTTTTTGACATTTGCAATAGATTTCTACATACCCACAGCCGCCTTTCAGACCCTTGAAGTTGTTTTCTATATTCCCATAATCGCCTATTAAAATTTAAAAGCTCATTTCAGTATTCAAAGAACCATTTCCTTGGTGCAAGTTATCTGAGAAGTACAAGCGTGAAAATTTATGGCTTGAACTGTATCATCACGGATTAAGCTGGAACTCCGGTGATCACGACTATACCGAAATAGGAAACCTTCTTCGAGATGCACTCAAAGACGCCAGCAATATTTTCGTCATTGGTGATTTAAATAAAAAGTGGCTCGAACGTTTTAACTTTAAAGTTACCGATATCACGGAAAGCGGCTATCCCTCTATTGATCATCCAAAATTAGTCACCATATGCACTAATCATAATAGAGCACACAAAGCCACCTGCGCACGTCAAACCGTCAGACTCATGAGGCAGTTTTACTTCACCTGCTTATACATGGAATGGGAAGACATCTCGTCTGACGAACCATAAATACTCGCACCATTGCTCATTCGAGTCATTTGATCAAGATGGGTTCGAACCAAAGCAGCTCCGGCTACACGAAGCTCCCAAAAGACGATAGAACAAAAAAAGATTCCTCGTCTTCTAAATGTTAAGAATATTCGCAAAAATATTCGACGAATACGAATTCTCAACCTGAAAAAAGTGGCTACAAACGATTCAAGTAGTGCTAAAAGGTCACAATGAGTAAGTCGCTAAGGCGACAGACTCGAGATCGGAAAATCTCGAGTTCAAATCCCGGTGACTTCTTTTTTTTCAATCAATAAAAAAGTTAAAATTAAAAAAAAAAATTATCAATAGATAAGCTTATAATGGTGATCCAAACCAATTAGTAGTAGTAGTAGTAGTAGATAAACTTATAATGATGATCCAAACCATCATTTCGAAAACTCGTAATGGGTAAGTCGGTAAGATTACCGACTGCTAACCGAAAGGTTCCCGGTTCGAATCTCCGCAGTACCAAAATTTTTTTCATTCTCTGCTGTGATGCAGAAACGAAAAAAAAATTATTTTATGAGTTAAAACGCACGTGAATTAGAACGCATGTGAATTATAACGGTATCACGGTCCTGCAGAATCAACCTGCCGCAGTTTGTGAAACGCATGCGCATCATGGTGCTCCAGAATCAACCTGCCGCAGTATCATCCTGCTCCAGAATCAACCTGCCGCAGTATCACCCTGCCGCAGTATCATCCTGCCGCAGTATCATCTTTGTTTATCTACTCATATATGCGGTCTAGATTTCGAGGTTCGTTCTGAGGCGACGGGCTTACTCTACGGGATTTTCTTGGTTTTTTTGTCCCCTTTAAGTCTATGGGGTCTAGATTTCTGAGAAAACGTTCGGAGGTATTGAAAAAGCCCGAAGAGTCAAGCTCAGAAATACGTGATTTTAGAGGTCCGTTTCGAGGCGATTAGTAAAATCCGCGCTAGCTTTCGCAGCTGCAGCCGTTGCTGCTGTCCTCCTTTGTAATGGGTCCTCGCTATTTTACAAGCCGCCGCCTGGTTTAATAAAATTCACGGTGCACGCGGAGGCTTCTCCTCTTAACAAACTCTCGCGCTACAGCTGCACTCGTTGTTGCCCTCCTCCTTCCCTCTCTGTCTCTTTTGTCCGTCTATATCTTGTCCTTTTCATCTCTTGCGCATCCCTCTCTCTTTCGTTCCATTTATCTTTTTTCGCGCGGTGCAGCACGCAGGATTTGACTCGTTTTTGCGCTTCTCGGCTCCCGCATTCCTCCGGTGCTCTCAGCGCGTGCGGCTTTACGCAACATTCTATTTTCCAAAGTTCTTATAAGTACGCGCGCGCGTGGAACTTGGTCTTTTTGAATTTCGCGGCTGCTTTGTATGTGTGTGTGACTCTGTGTGTGGTTGTAGAACGGGAAGACAAGGGGAAATGGGATGTTTTAAGTTGGCCCTTTGTTGAACGGCACAACGCAAAGAGTTTCGCGTCCCCCATCGCGAGTCTTTATTTTTAACCTATTTACAACTGACTTTGTTGAACTTTTTCATTCAGCGCGTTTGATGTTCTGTACTCTGGGAGAAGAGGAAATTAATACGAGTGCCGCGACTTGCTGACTAAGCTTGCAGCTCTTCCTTTAATCTCTGATGCGTTTGCGCTTTATCGAATAAAAGTTTCGACCCATAGCAGGGACTGTGTCAGGTCTCACTCTACGGAATTTTCTTCGTTTTTTGGTCCCCTTTAAGCCTATGGGGTCTAGATTTTTGAGTTGAGAAAACGGCCGGAGGTATCGAAAAAGCCCGAAGAGTCAAGCTCAGAAATACGCGATTTTCGAGGTCCGTTCCGAGGCGATTTTCGACCCATAGCAGGGACTGCTCCAGGGCTTACTCTACGGGATTTTCTTCGTTTTTTTCGGACCCTATTAAGGCACGTATGTGTGTGTGTGTGTGAGCCGCTGCAGCAGCAGTAGCTGGGCTTTTCTCACTCGGATGCGGAAAAGATTAAATTACGAGAGAGAATTGCGCCACTGCATATTTATACGTTTATAAAAAGAGAGCGAGATATAGAGCTGCTTTTATAACGAGGAAGGAAATATCAGTCATATTGTTTGTTGTTGTTAAATACCCCGTGATAATTTTAAATGTTCGGAGGTTCGAATTTTGAATGTACGGAAGTATCGAAAAAACTGTGCTAGGGCTGACTCTGTGGAATTTTCTTCGTTTTTTGGTCCCCTTTAAGCCTATGGGGTTTAGATTTTTGAGAAAACGGTCGGAGGTATCTCACAAGCTTGTTATTATCCTGCTCCTGCGCGCGGCGTTATATTGTTTTGCTGTTTCCGCTGCTGTTTGCTAAATTTGCGTTGATGAGATTTAAATTATTTCGTCGCCTCTCGGATATCTCTCGGAAACTTGCTGTTTGAATTATGCTTATATAATGAATTCATATTTCAATGATTTTCTCGCGCATCTTATCTCGAGAGCAAGCACATGTATGTTGCACAAAACGTTGCATCCGATCTATGGGAAAAGGCCCGAGCGTAATTCGAATTCAGCCAGGTAAGAGCATGTGCCAGAACGCGTGCGAGTAGCTCCCTAACTTTTTCCAGCGCCAGAGTCCGGCTCTTCTTGATAAATGGTCACTGCGACCAGAAAAGCAAAGGGTCGAATATATCACAAGTCCGGACGGCAGTCTAAATCGTTTCTCGCGTTTCACGGACGGACATGGGGTGAGCAGTGCGTGGGCGTGGTATGGTCGAATCATTGTTTCGCCGCCGAGGATTCACGTGCTTCGACGTAATAGGTTATTAATCCGTAATAGGTTAATTAAGCGCAGCCCCGATGTATACTATACGCTACATGAGAGAGCGAAGAATGCGTGGGGTCGCTTTGTTTATTAAGGAACTTATTTATTGACTCTATCAGTACATTTTTACATCCGAAAATATTGTAATGATGGTCTATAGCCGCAGCGCGATATAGTTGTTTAACTCCGAAATTGTAAGAATATGTAACTTTAATAGTTTCATATTTTTTGTAGTGGGTACAGTCTATACTACATTCGAATTTTCTTGGATTATATTAAATTACATAAAATATTACATCTTTTGTCGGTCTGACAGTAAAAAGATAAATTATTGAAGTATATTATAATCTTGAGTTGGAAGCATATTTTAGTGGAATATCTCCAGTAACAGAAGGTATCTTTATAAATGCACATATGATAAATAATCTAGGTATTTTTTACTTATGAATGTGTTCACTAAAATTTAAAGGTATTATTATATTCTGTTTCATGTATTTGTTTGAAATCTTAGAACTGAAATGTATTCAGAATCGATACAAAATTTAAACATTGAAAAAAAAATCAAAGGTGATGGGAATTGTTTATTACGTGCTTTTTCTTAATTTTTTATATAATACTGAAGACAAATATCAAAAAGTCAAAACATCGATTATAAAATATATTACTCAAAATTGGCAAGATTATAAAGTTTATATTGAAACGGATGAATCTAACAGAATGAAAATAACAAATGGAGATTTATACAGAAGTTACATGTAGATGGCACATATGGCGGAGAAATTGAAATAGTAGCATTTGTTAATATATACAAAGTTTTAGTTTCAGTTTATAGTACAAATATGTTAAATCCTCTATTATATGGTCAAAATTTTAGTAGCAATGATAATACATTGGAACTTTTATTGTCTGGTCCAGTTAATGCAAGACATTATGATATCTTAAAAAATGCAAATTTTAATTTTTGGCAAAATTATAAACAAAAATACAATCGAACTCATTATGAACATAATAAATGTTCAATATTAAACAAATTAATAATAAAAAAATATGATCAAATGTTTAAGAAAAAAAAAAGAAAATATGATTTAAAGAAAAATTTAAACGATCATCGATTAATAAAGAAACGAAATAAAGATAAAATCATTAATATTAACGCAGTTAGACTAACACTGAAAAAACAGAAAGATTTGGTAAAAAATATGAACGAAGATAGAATAGAAGTAAAAAGGAAAAAAGATCTGGTTAAAAATATGAATGAAGAACGATTGAAGGTTAAGAGAAGAAAGGATGTTGTCGAAAACATGAATGAAGAACGATTGAAGGTTAAGAGAAGAAAGGATGTTGTCGAAAACATGAATGAAAAAAGACTGAAAGTTAAGAGAAGAAAGGATGTTATTGAAAACATGAATGAAAAAAGACTGAAAGTTAAGAGAAGTAAGGATGTAGTCGAAAACATGAAAAAAGAAAGACTGAAAGTTAAGAGAAGTCAGGATGTAGTCGAAAATATGAACGAAGACAGAATAAATAGAAAGAAATTCACAGATTCAGTTAAAAATATGAATAATGATAGATCTCATAAACGTCGACAAACACAAAAAATTAAGAAAATGTGTGCGTTGAAAGATCAATACTCAGATTTCGGTGAAATGGATTATATTTGTCAATATTGTAATGCCTCATTTTGGTCTATAGAGTACTCAAAAAAAAGTTGTTGCCATAATGGTAAAGTGACATTACCTCCTCTGAGCGATTATCCTAATGATTTTAAAACATTATTATTTGACGATAAAAAATTTAGAGAATTGATTCGTTATTATAACAATGTTTTTTCTTTTGCAACTTTTAAAGCAAACATTATTAATAATTTAGGCTCTGGAATCTATAACTTAAAAATTCAAGGTCAAGTTTTTCATATAGCATCAAATTCTATTAAATCTATAGATGAAACTTCTCAAAAAGGACAAATTTATTTGTACGATGATTGGGAAACCATCGATACTATATTAAACGAAAATAAAAATTTAGTTGAAAAACATACAAAAATAATTTCTCAAGTTCTCCAAAATAATCCGTACACAAAAAAATTGAAAAACTTATACGAGTTAACAAAGTCTCAGAAAATAATAGAATATCATTTATATTTCACGAGAAATATCAATTTGGACAAAAATAGATATAATAAACCTTCCACGGCGCAGTGTGCAGCATTAATTGTTTCGAAAGATGGAGAGATTCCATTAGATTATGATCTTTGTGTTTATCCAAAAAATCCTCCGAAAGAAATAGGTCCAACTTCTATTTTGAATAAATTATCTTTTCACATAGATCCTATGATTTTTCCTTTAATGTTTCCTTATGGAGATATAGGATGGAATCCAATGTTCAAACAACATCACAATAATGATAAAAATGTATCTCCTTTGCAATACTATTCATATCGATTAGCTTATAGGCCAATGTCAAAATTTAGTCCTATTTTATTTTGTGGAAGATTGACTCAACAGTATATTATTCAAGCTTATATTATTATAGAATATTGTAGATTGAACTTTTTAAGATATAATCAGAAAAAATTACGTGTAGAATGTTATCAAGGCATTGTTGACCATGTAACAAAAAGTGCTCTTAATAATACTAAAAATTTTGAAAATAACGAAAGATTAGGTAATTTGTTCGTTTTGCCATCAACGTATATAGGAAGTCCTAGATACATGCACCAAAGTTTTCTCGATTCCAAGGCTATAATGCGAAAAATAGGCAGCCCACCGGATATATTTGTTACAATAACAACAAATCCAGAATGGCCCGAGTTGAAAAGAATACAAAAAAAATTTCCATCAGGAACTTCATGCAATGATATTGCAACGATTACTGTTAGATTATTTTATTGTAAATTTCGAGCAATTCTAGCTGATATTCTTAGTGGTAACATTTTTGGCAAAATTATTGCTCATGTATATGTGATTGAATTTCACAAAAGAGGTCTTCCGCATGCGCATTTATTGTTAGTATTGGATCATAAATCAAAATTAACAAATCCTGACAAGATTGATGAGCATATATCAGCTGAAATTCCTGATGATAATGATGTGAAATTACAAGAATTAGTATTCAAATATATGTTACATGGACCTCATTCAAAAAAAACCTTATGTTATGTTGTAGCTAACAAAACTTGTTCAAAAAAATTTCCAAAAGCTTTTTGTGATGCAACACAATTTGAAAAGAATGGTTTCCCTAAATATCGTCGTCGTAATAACGAAAGTAAAAACTATGTCTATAACAAAAGACTTAATGGCAAACCTGTAAAGGTTGATAATAGGATGGTTGTTCCGTATAATCCGACTCTTCTTAGAAAATATAACTGTCATATCAACGTTGAATATTGTGCGTCTATTATGAGCATTAAATATTTATACAAATATTTACACAAAGGACATGATCGCATTTTTATTAAAGTGGATAAAAACAACGAAGATAAAGTAATATATGATGAACTTACAGAGTATATGGATTGTAGATATGTGGGCCCAATGGAAACTGCATGGCGTATTCAAGAATTACCAATTTGCGCTCGTTCTCACAGTGTAATTAAACTAGCTATTCATTTACCAAATCAACAAAAATTAATTTTTGATGAAAACAACATCGATATTGATTCTCCCAATCACGAGACAACTTTAACATCATGGTTTAAACTAAATAAAATTGATGACCATGCTAGAAATTTTGCTTCCTCCTCAAGAGGAAGCTTTGTAATAGTAAAATTTTCAGTTTTGCTAATACTTCGTAGAAACACATTTGGAGGTGTTTGGAGTACGAATCATACGTTTTTAGAAAATGTCCGTGCGGATGGCTGTGTGTGTGTGTGTGTGTGTGTGTGTGTGTGTGTGTGTGTGTGTGTGTGTGTGTGTGTGTGTGTATGTGTAGCTTATGAAACCTTTTAGTTTAAAAGATATTAAGATTCAAATTCTTCAACTCTCACCCTGTATAGTCAGTGTGACTGAACATTATTATTTTTGTTAAACCATATAATTTGATAATTAAAACTTAGTATATTTTGAGAGTTTTCATGGTTTTATAAAATGTCCGTGCAGATGGTTTTGTCTGTGTGTGTGCGTGCGTGCGTGCGTGCGTACGTATACTGTTATAATTCTGGAACTACGTGATCGATCGTACATAGACTTGACGATGCTATAGTTTGGTCTGAATTTCTGAATTCGAGGGTAAAAATTCGTTCTTTTAAGCCGACTTAGCTGATTTTAATGAACATTATACGGCGGGCCATTTTGTCGATTTTCTGAAAAAACAATATTCTTTGCTTCTTATTATGATGATGATTTATACAGATATCTCAACAATAGTTGTCCTAAAAGACTGTCCATACCCCACAAGTCGTGGAAACTTATTCCTTCCACGACGCCCGCTCTCTCTGTCTTAAGATGCTCGGGCTTCCAGTCCAGCGATCGTCCGGGTGAGACCTTCTCCAAAACAGGACTGTGGTAATTACAGAAAAATATTACGACGGTCCTAAAAAGGACTGTAGGTGTAGCTGATATAGCTTTTAAATTTTTATAGGCGGATTATCTGGGAATATAGAGAACAAGTCGTCAAAGAGTCTGAAGCGCTTGGTTATGTAGAAATCTATGCAAGGGGAGTTCCAGAAAGTGCAACTGTGGGGATCACGGGAAAGAGCGATTACGATGGTGAAAATCGACTGTGGCGGATGTGCTGAAATGAGCCTAATAATATATACAAAGCTATGTGGGGAGTTATAGAAAGAACACGTCATGGTCTGAAGTGGCCTGGGGCTGTGGTATTGCTAAAATCCGGCTGTGAGAAAAAAATAATTTATTTGTGAAAGAGGGGGGGTATTTTCACAATACAAAATGAGAGCCGGACCCGCAATTTGACACTTGGCAGTTTGAGTTAACTTATTATCGATTCCGCAATTGACTGGGTATTGCTGTCCCCAGTCCGTAAGTATTAGTTGAGCATTATTATATAGCACCTTTATCTCTTTCTTTGGGTTGTTTATGATACCAGTTAGTTTTAAAGATATTAAGCTTTAAAATTTTGTTTTCTTACCCTGTATACCTTATATAACTGAAAACTGTATCGCGTCGATCACAGTTTCCATTAGTGGATTTTAATCTATACTTAGACTCGTTTTTTGTTGTTTTTGTTTTATTAATTCGTTAAAAAACCGCTGCCAATTCTTTGGCACGTAGCTTCCTTCAACCTTATGTATCGCTTTAATATCTAAATTGTTTTTACTTCATATATAATTCTATAAAGTTTTTATGCTTTTTCGTTTGATGGATAAAATTATTTCGAAATAATTATATTACATAATCAATGCGTAACTGAAAATATTGTTTGTACAATTTGGTTGCGTAGTATATTGTAATATTGCAACTAGGCGGGAAAATTGGCTTTTCTAGCGAGGTGATGATTTTGAGCACGTAGTGGAGTACGAGTGCGCAGTGCGCCCGAGTCGGGCACAATGTGCTCAAATATCACCGAGGTCTGAAGAAGTACTCCCCCTTTTTGACACCGTACGTTTCATGATACGTGATGAATTAGACCTTTTTAAGCATGCAAATAGGAGTAGAAATGAAAACTCTGACGCATAGCATATTTTCAAAAATTTGAAAAATTTCAAAAATTTGTAATTGCCGAGACTACTTAAAATTAAAGTAGTCTATAGAATAACATTCGAAAATCATGATTTTTAACGAAAAGTTCAAATTTTAGTTTCCGAGATATAATGATAAGGATATAGTTCGCGGAACGTATCTAAAATCACAATGATCGAAAAATCGCCATGAATATACGCACATGCTAACTGAAAATCTTATTTTAACGAATTAATAAACAAAAACAGCAAAAAACGAGTCTAGTCTAAGTATAGTACGTGAAAAACCGAGAGGTTTTTCCGTTGATTAAATATTGATTTTGTGAGGAGAGTTTGTGATCAATTCCGCTGTACAGGGAAACGCTTTTCAAAGTTGGTCTAACCTTTGAATATCGGCCACTAAACCCGAATTTTCTTCTTCCTCTTTATATCGTATATTTTCTAATAGTCAAAATTCTTACCTCGATTTTATCCTGTTTTCCATCAAAAACCTCCTGAATTGAGATGGAAGAGTCTCGCTTCAGGCAAAATTCGGTGCTTGTACAACGCGACAATTGAAATGTACTCTTACACTTATGTGGTCTAATCTTATTTAATTCAAATCAATAACTTCCAAAAAACAAAGAATTAAGCGCTCTTATTTATTTAAACAATGGATTTATAACTCGAATCTGTACTAAATCTATTCGAAATCTATGGATCCGCCGGCTTCAATGTCCGATCACGGAGTGACGAGAAGCTTGGCGGGACGCTCGGAACGTCTTCGACCTCACGCTGTCCCAAGCTTATTTTCCCCGCCGTACGTCACAGCGTCGACGCTTGTTGCACTCATTAGGCCTTACGGGCCTGGCAACGGTCAAGCGCCGAAACTGCAATCGCAGCATCGCACGCGCGCAATAGCCATCGGCGGGAGATGTTAGCTCAGCGAGATTCTTGGTCACTGATATTTAGTGGCCTTGAATACTCGCTATGCTTTTTATGTGCGAACTTCTCGAAGCTATATTTGAATAAGAATTCTCGAATAATAGCTACGGGAAAGTTGTCACATAACAGTATAGATTAAAATCCATTTATGGAAACTGAGATCGAAGCGATAATTTTTTCAGTTATATGAGTAGTACAGGGGTAAGAAAATAAAATTTGAAGTTAATATCTTTAAAACTAACTGGTATCATAAACAACCAAGAAAGAGATAAAGGTGCATATAATGCTAACTAAATCCAAATTTTAAATTGATTATTGCCTTTTACTCATTATCGCATCACGTAGAAAAAACGACTCATAGTATACAGGGTGAAAAAACAAAAGTTTGAAGGCTCAATATCTTTAGAAACTAACTGGTTTTATAAAAATCCCAAAGAAAGGGATCATTGTGCCTATATAATGACTAACTAAATCCAAAATTTGAACTTGAATTATTGCCTTTTTACTCCAGTTATTCGCGTCACGTATTTTTTGTTATTTACGATATATGTAAGTTATTTTAGGAGTTCACGGAGCTCTATCCTTTTGATATCCACCTTAACCCCCACTCCCCTGATACCCCTCCCTTACAAGTGTCTTCCTAACCTATCCTTTTAGTATCGAATAGTAGCGAATATTTAAATCAAAGAATGAGTTGATTGTCCCATGTAATTATCTTCCACTAGCAGAATAGGAGGAAGCTAAGTGCCAATGACTTGGCAGCGGTTTTTTGTATTGTGAAATACCAGAATATTATAGTTTTACGAAAAAAAGTGGATCAGACGTAAAAATTATTCAAATACTTTGGGAAGATTGATCTGTGCAATTCTAAAAGAACGAGAATTATTTCACTTGAAGTTAATATTACACAGAGTTAAAGGAGCAACGTCATTTTTGATGATCTAAAAAACTTTGAAAATAAAACGTACAAAATAAAATATGGCACAAAATTTAATGTTATACAAGAATCTATTAAAAATTCAAATTTATGGATCAATTTCAAAGTATTGCGGTTGAAAACAAATATGAGATCTGAAAATAATGATTTTTCATCATTTTTATTGAAAATTGGTGATGGAGAAATTGATAATTTCGAAATCCCCGATAGATGGAAAAGTAATGACATTTGTAAAAAAAATGTATGGTTGTAATATATCAATAAATGATGATCTATCAAATAAAATCATTTTATCACCACATAATGAAGATATTTATAAAATCAACGAGAAGATTTTAAAAAAGATTAATAGTGAAAGTAGTATATACTATAGTATTGATTATGTAAGACATAAAGGTGTAGATGAAACTGATGTAAATACAGAGTACAAGTATCCTACCGGATATTTAAATTCTTTAAGATTTCCCGGCTTGCCAGTGCACAAGTTAACTTTAAAAATAGGAACGATAGTAATGCTGATTCGAAATTTAAGTATGAATGATGGTCTTTGTAATGGAACAAGATTAAAAGTTCTTGAACTATACAAATATAATATTAAAGCAGAAATCATAACAGGCGATAAAAAAGGAAATATAGCTTTTATTCCTCGAATAATTTTGGACACTGGAGAATATACTTCTTTGCCATTCATTTTATTTCGTCGACAATTTCCTATAATTTTGGCATTTGCCATGACTATAAATAAATCTCAAGGACAGAGTTTTGATATGGTCGGAATTTATATTCATAGACCTTTGTTTTCTCATGGTCAGTTATATGTAGTTTTATCTCGTTACAAAAATCCAAAAAAATTATTCATTCAAAACAAAACAGATGATCCCAATATAATTAAAAATATTGTCTGGAAAGAAATATTTAAATTGTAGGATAATTGTAAAATATCTAAAATTAAATTGTATATATATTGATAAATTGTAAAATTGTGTATGGTCTTCTATATTAATTTTCACAATTATTTACAGAAATTTGTAACATAACAGAACAAACAAACTTAAAGGATGGTGCTAAAATTAATAAGAATATTTTCAATAACCTAAAAAAATACAATTGCCCTGTTGTTAAAATGAACAAATATGAAGAAATCACTGAATTCATAGATCGTTGATACATAAAAACTACTCAAGAACTTCCTCTTATTGCTTTTGAAGTTCATCTGATATGAGATTACATGTTCACGTAGAGACTCGCAAATTGATACCATAAATAACAGCAATAGAACCAATAGTTATGAAACAGAATATAATAAATTTTATTTTAAAAAAGAAATATTTAAATTATATAAGATTTGAAATATAATAATTTTACCAACAGAAAACGATTGTTTTAGAAGAAATAAGAATATCCAATTAACTAAAAATGAACAAGTAAATTTTGATTTTTTATCTTTAGTTAAAACTACTTTTTAATATATCAATTAATGAATAATTATTATTTATACAGAATTGCTGGAAAATTTTTTACTTGTTCATATTGTGGATGATGATTTTTTAAAAAAGCATTTAAAGTATAAGCATATAAAACAAAGTATTATATGTACACTTTATAATTCAAATATCAAAAGTGCGTATATTTCACAAGACATTTGAATGAACACAAACGTTATAAGAAATTTTTTTTGTTTTAAATGTGCGAAATGTTTTAATAAGAAAACGAATTGTCATTTGAACGACATTTACTACTTACAATCAAAATAAAAGTCAAACATGTACATATTGCTGGAAAAACAATTTTGTCGAACGCGATATCTAATTAATAGACATATTCAAAAGCGATAAATAATAAAGTTAAAGCTGTTATTTTTTGCTTTAGTTATATTCTTGTATATGATAATATTATAAAATATTTGTCGACGGTAAGAAAGAATCAATAGGCCTACGAGAACGAAAGCTACAGAAATATTGAAGTGTAGTGAAGCAAAAAAAAGGCAAAACCAATTCCACTATCATCTTCAGAATTTTAAAGACTTTCAAATAGTAGATAAACCAGTCGTATTATCTATAATTACATTTTATTATAAAAGCTAGTCATTATTTCAGATTTCAAATAAATGCTTTATTTCTAGTTCTGTCGTTGGCGTACATAGACGAAACTCATTGGAGAGCAAAAAACTTTTCTCAATAGTAAAAAAAAGAAGAAGTTTAAAATTTTCAAGTTTATTTTAAACAACAATCGATGGTGCTAAGAACAATTAATGTAATATGTATGCATGAAATAATTTCAAAGTTTGTTCCGAGATAAGAATAACCAGCTAAACTAATTCTATGTATATAGTATTTTTCATTTAGTTATTTAATAATTATTGATTATATTATTTTGTAGAAAAATTTTATTAGAAAGTTTACTGTCACAAAAGGCCAAAAAATATTCAAGGGAAAATATATTTTATTATCTTAATTTACAACCATTATTCATCTATATCTTAAATTAGGAGAATTTAATTATTGAAAAATAGACCTTCGAAAATCAATTTTCTAATACCAACAAGAAAAAGATTTGTGAGTAAGTAATAAAAAACAATCTTGAATTATTTTTCTTTTCTTTTCTACTTTTTTTCTTATCTTCATTCTTTTATTTCTACCCTCGATCCTTTACTCCGTAACCTTCCTTAATCATCCTTTGTAATCTCTGTGTAGTTCAAGTCTTATTTCTGCTCGTCTCTCCTCTCCCGACGCACTTCACTCTCGCCTATCGCTACCTGCTACAGCATTCGTCATTCTTATGCAACCTCACAAGAGCTCATTCTAGATACCTCTCTAACTGCTGAATCACACCAGTATCGCATTCCCCTTACCACACCCACGCTGCCCCAACCTCCTCCATCTAACTGCGCAATTCATTACATCCATTTGGTACGCCCCTCGGATCACCTCCGTCTCACCGCACCAGCTCGAGCCCTCCCTTTTTACCCTCACCGTGACTTGCTGAACACGGCGAACCACCGGTTGCTCTCCCCCCCCTCACGCTCTCTCCGACTGAATCCACCCCCGCACCTCGCGCTCCTATCATATCTTTTTTCTCTCCCCGCATCAACAGCTATTCTTTCATGCCTGCTCGCTTCTACCACAACTAGTCATCACTGACCCTCGCCGACTGCCCACCTGATTCAAACTGCCTTCTCTCAGCTAAATACACATACGCCCCTTCATATGTTCGTCCGATCCTACCCTTCCTTATCGCCTTAATGGTTTCGAAACTCACGCCATCCGGCGACTTCGCCCTTTGCTCTCGGCCCCCTCTTTCACCCTTTATCCCCATTGTCCACCCCCTCTGCCCTCCTACTTTCCTCGTCTCTTTCCTCACCGAGATCCATCCCACCCCGCCATTCATAGCTCCATCTCCTTTCCTTGATAATCCCTCAATCCCAAACCCTACCTTTCTCCTGTTATCTGCTCCCTCCTGGGTTTCCTTCCTATCATCCCTCACCTACCATTAACCCATCTTGCTTGTGCCCTTCTTTCACGCGCTCTGCTTCTACCTCTTGCTCGCCGATCAAGCTCACCCACCCCTGTCACACCTCCCTGCTCACTCTGCATCAGTCCTCATCCTACAACTTCTACCAGACCCCGCATCTTCTTGCATGTAGATCATAGGCGCTACAACGCTACTAACCTCCGCCTTCTCACACCTTTGCATAACCTCTCAAGCCAATCTATACCCTCATTCTACACTGCCCAATAGCCGACTCCCACGTACCTCACGGCCCTTTCACTCATCATACCTCCTCTTCCACTCACCACGCATAGGACTACGCCCACAAACCTTACATCCATCTTCCCCTTCTTAAGGCAGGTCACCCTACCCTTACTTCCTCCTCCTACCCAAAACTCCCCTTAACCGTACCCATACCCTTAACTCATCTACCATATACAACAACCATTACCCCAACCCCTACACCTTGCACTCAACCGCCTTCTCTACTCCAATGCGGCATTGTCCGCTCAATTCAATACAATACGTCTATTACGCACTTTACTCTGATCACCTCCTCCTCAGGTCACCCTCACTGCCACACGATCCAACTCCTGTTTTCATGCCACAACTCCCCTCTTCCCCTCGCCTTCCCCGCGCTCACTCTGCTCCCACCGCACCACCTACCAGCCTTCCCGACAGACGCCCAAAATTCGCATCCCGTAACTCTTACCCCTCCGAACCCATCATTCAATTCTTCTCTTCGACTCCACCTATGACTCTTCGCGCCGACTACCCAAGTCTCACATCCCCTACCACCTCCAACCGCCCACTTCGACCTGACCCTATTCACCCCCGCACAATTCTGAAACCCACCGAATTGCCGCCATTCCTCTTCCACTTATCACACGACTGCACTCATCCTTTCGCACCACCTGTCTTGACCTCTCCCTGACTTCTCTCTCCCTCCCTTCCGACCATTTTCCTTCCTATTCTGCCCATACTTCCGGCCCTGGAGCCACCGTACCCCACTCCTCTATCCAGAAGCTCCGAGTTCGCCCCCATCCACCACACCCGCCCTACTCCCACGCACCACTTTCTCGACTCTATTCCACTTTCCCTCCACATGCCCCTTAACATTTCAATCCAAGCTCACCTGTCGACCCGCCCAAGATGTGTTGCATTCCTCTCCACCGTCAGCCCACTCGCTCAATCCATTCGTGTAACTTTCAACTCGATACCATCCTGCAGCGCAAGCACGGGATTAGGACAACGAAGACCACGCGACTCCTACCATATTCTATTGCTTATTTCTTTTCTCGGTTCTACCTCCTTTTGTCGGCTTCTGTCCCCTTCCCTCCCCCCGCCCCTCCCCCACAGCCCGACTCCACACCCTACCGTTCTCCATCCGCACTCCCTATTTGAGCCCTCCCCGCTGTCGCTCAGTCACGCCACCGAGTCCTAGTTTGTGCTTTTATAACTCATTTTTATACTGATACTGAAATACTTTTGTAATGATTCTAGAAATTCAAGGATATTTGCGTAACAATTTTATTCAAAAAAATAAAAACAATGAATTTGAATACTTTGGAGCAATTACTGATGGACGATACAAATTAGATGTATCAATAAATATAGGCGATAGATTAAATGTGAATATTGAGAAAGGAACTAAACTAGAAATTATAGGTGATCTTCAAGAAAATGGTAAATATGACTTATATTTTTAATATGAATTGCTTTAAAAAACACATATATTTTAAAAGTAAAAAATGAAGATCATTACAAAATTCTTAATGATGACACAATGGAGTTAGAAGATCTTATTTCGGGAACAGAAATATTTCTTATTGAAGTACGAATGTCATTATTTTTAAATTATATATAAATTTCTATTTATATTATTTAAACTAACTTTAAATTAAATTTGTATTTTTACAGACTAAAAAAAAAGAAACAGATGAAATTCAAGAATGAAATCAAGAGAAAATATTCTTTTTTTCATATAACTTTCTCTTACATTTTGGATGAAAGGAAATTCTTTGAAACTATATTCTATCATCATCATAGTACAAGTCTTTCTATTTTTCGTGGTTCCACTATTCGTTAGAGCAAGAGCTTATTAAGAAAGCTTTTGAGCTTCACAAGATCTAGAATCTTTTACGTGTTTCTATACATATTATTTTTATGATTAACCATCGAATGTACATTATTACTACTTAATAAATTTTTCAATTATTGGATTTGATTACACAAGAAAGTTGATTTATATTTCAGTCTTTATTTACTCTTAATTTTTTTTACTCTTCATATAAAATTCATAAGTTTGAACCAGAATGAGGGAATGCTTAACTACTTATAATCGGGAATAATCGGAATATGGACAGGTCACTGAGGAAATCTGGAAATTAAGGAAAAGGAATTAGGCTAAGAATATTTTGTGAAATGTTAAAAATGTTGTTAAAATGTTTTCTTTTGAGTCTATTTTATGGTTAAGCTATTAATTTAAATACATGAAATGAATATATTATAACTTATTGCATAAATCTTTTCATGAGTTATAGTAAAAAACTATGAAAAAAAAAATGTTTTTAAAAAGTTAGACATCATAATATACTATTTTAATACTTATTATAACTATTTGTTTCATAATTAAATTATTATTTTCGTTGCAGAATTTTATGAAAATGGAACCTCATCTAAATATAATACTTCAAACGAATGCAGATGACGAACAATCAAATTTTAATCAACAAATTTTAGATGACTATATACAATCTGAGCAAGAATATGATGAATATTTACTAAATTTATACGAATCAATGTTACAAGAGTCGGAAGTACAAAAAATTAAACAGTTATATGACAAAATAATGTTAAATAGGACAAATAATAATAAATCTGAAACGTTTACTGATTTTGATCAGATACCAAACGATATAATTCAAGATATTTTGAACATTTTAAAATTTCAAATAAAAATTAATAAACGTTTACCAAATGTTATCATAAATAATCATCGAAATTTCATGAAATATTTTGTTTCTATGGCAAATGTAATACATTATATCGACGCCTGAGTGGAATATGGGCGTATCTCGGAACCCGCTCCGAGAAGGGCGTATCTCCGAAACCGCTCCGAGAAGGGCGTATCTTGGAAACCGGTCAGAGAAGGGCGCATCTCTGAACCGGCTCCGAGAAGGGCGCATCTCGGAACCCGCTTCGAGAAGGGCGCATCTTAGAAACCGATCCGAGAAGGGCTCATCTCGGAAACCGCTCCGAGAAGGGCGCATCTCAGTACCCGGTCCGAGAAGGGCGTATCTCGGGATCCGCTTCGAGACGGGCGTATTTCGGGAGCGGTTTTCTTTCCTCAAATTTTGTAGTGGCAGCCCTGCAAATATTATTATAATAGGCGATTCAATGCACGCCACTATAGAAAATTCGTGCCGAAATAAGTCGGTTTTTACTCAAAATCAGTGGTGTGACATTATGAGAAGTGCTAAAAAAAACGAGCCCTTTTATATTGTCAACGAGTTGTCGCTTAAGGATATTTTAAACTTTAATGTATAAAATTTACATTCTGGTGCATAATTAGTGTTGCATTCAAATTTTAAGTATCAACGGCAGTCGAGATAGTATTACAAAGAAGATACTCATGCTACTGCTAGTGCATCGCCCGTTAAGATTTTTGTGTGAACGCGTCGAGCGCTGGTCAGGACTTTACTTAAGCACTATAGTGTGGATCGTCAGAAATCAAGAGCGAGATCGACAGCGTAATCGGTAGCCCTTCCGAGTTCGGCTTCAACGTCATCGAGCGCTCTCACTGCTTGAGCTCGGCGACAACCCCGTTGGCTGCAGCAATATACCTATATCTTGATCCGCTTCTCCATAACCTCATTTTCGCGTAAACTTCCGTAACGTGTCGAAGACTGCAAGGTCTAGGTTATTCCTCGATCTTCCGTTACAGCAACAACTTTAATCTTAACATGAGTCCTGAGCGGCGCGACGCCCACGCCGCCTCGATCATTATCAGTCAACCTGAACTCGTTCCTATTTCTCAACAGCTATATAGCGGCTCCTGGGCGGCGCATTATGACAGCGAGCCCAAAAACTATTTCATTGAGTTTGAGCACATGGAGGAGGAGGTAGATATCAACGAGGAGCCGACGCTTCTCCAGGCGAAAATCAGCAGTCCAACCTCAAGCTCAGCATAACCGCACGATATTCCGCAACAAGTCCAAGCGGATCGTCACAGACACGACGTGTACATGAATGCTGGGTACAGATAGTAAAACACAGCAACGTGCTCGGAACCCCTAGCTCACATCGATGGATTGCAAACTGCGAGATGTGACATATAGAGATCGAGTCGACAGCGTGCGTGATCCACGGATAATCGATCGAAGCTTGGCCGTAACTTCGCCAAGTTTTTGCTTACTGGAGTTCTACAAAGATCCCGTTGGCTTCAATTCTAACCTCAACGACCATTTTTGCTTGCACCAGAACCATACACAAAGGCAACACAAATTGATATAATAAGTAAGATCTCGACTGTTCTCGTCTTCCACAGGCTTAGAGCGCTTGTTTCCCCGAAATTAGCAGAAGACTACGAGGCCTTCTTGTTCTTCCACAGGCCGAGAACGAGTTCGAGAAATGCGACTATGGTAACGATCTCACCGAGTCCGAGGACGATGAAAATGACGAGATCGTCGAGGACAATGAGCGAGAACTTGCGTATATAGATCGTCTTTGTATGAAGATGGAGAATAGCCACACAAGCGCGCCGGATCGGGGACCGGTACAGGACCCCCGGCTCACAACGATGGACTAGACACTGGACATCGACAAATTGCATCATCAGAACATGCTGGACTGCCACATCAAGAGCGAGACCGATAGTGTGATCAGTGGCCACTCTTAGCTCGGTCCTCAACTACTGCAGGAGCTCTCTCCACTTGTCCTCGACGACGAACCTGTCGGTCGCAAGGACGACCTTCGTAGCTGGTCGTTTGAGTTGTATACCAGAGGCTCCTAGCTCAATGGCAACCAGATACTCTAACTCCAAGACCTCATATTCAATTATTCCTCCGGAGTCGAAAATTAACGACAAGATCTTCCTTCTTTCGTTACAGCTGTTTCAACCTCGACATGAGAGTGACTGTATAACGCCACCTCAATCATGGTCGACTCCTCGAACCCGATAAGGCCTCACATGTCATCGGTGCAGCAGAGTTTGCCGTAGCTGGCAAGCACCTCAACGACAACCGCCGAAGACGCGCCATGGCTCTAACGGCCAGCAAGCGACACTTCGCGCTCAAGGCCAACTCAATGGAGAAGTCCGTGCTTATAAGCAAAAGCTGCAGCAGCTGCCGAATGGTGCGTCAGGCCCAAGCAGAGCCCAAGAACTTCGAGTCGGAATGCGATCGACTATGGCAACAATCTCATCAAGTTCGAGAACGAGGAGGAGGTGGACGTCATTGAACCGACATGGTCCTGGAGATCGGCAGCGACAAAAGCCCCACCAGCTTCAAGCTTAGCATACCCGCCGTAACACCCGATAAAAAGTCCTATAGCCTACTACGCTGCTGCTGTTGGGTCGATATCAATATTTAACAATTCCAACGAAGACTAGCGCAACTCAATATTTGCCGTTTTCCTTACAAAAAATGACTACTAAAAAAAGAGCAAAAAATTTGAGTTGTGTTAGTCTTTGTTGGAAATCATAATTCTGCTAGACTTCGTAAAAATCGACAATATTGCAACAGCCCCTTGAGGGATTCTTTCTGTCAAAAACATTTCCATTGTAAGTTTATTTAATTAAACTCATTAAAAGGTTGTGAAATCAGTTCAAAGAACACCTTTTACAAGGTAAAATGTTGGCAACTATAAGTTATGTGCCCATCCTAACGAATCTATCTTAGTATTATAATTATAATTCCTCCTCTAAAAAGTTATAAAATCCTTAAAGAAATTGTCAAATGTTTACAGCTTACAAAAGTTTTTCTGTATTTTTATCATTATACGCTAATGAATGTAGTGAAATCAGTTTTAAAAATGTCAAGTGTTAAAAATCAGCACACTAACAAAAATCATTTCTTACTCGAAGAAGAATTAATCTGAAAACTAAGCCGAATCATCTTGTGCAAAGAAATGAGCAAAATCATAAATATACAAAACAGAGTTTCATCTTGAAACTATAGTGAGATTAATTCTTCTTGGAGTAAGAAATGATTTTTGTCAGTGCAGGTAAGCTAGAATCTGTTGACTAGTTTATAAAAAATAAGATGGTTGTACTTTTCAAAATTATTCTTATAATGCTTACTTGCCGTCCCGTTGTCTTGTAGTCTACGATGTGCATAGAGTAAATCATATGCTTACAAAAAACAACTTATTGATTACTTAACGATCGATACCCACATAAATATGAAAATTTATCGCCTTTTCAATCAAGACAGATCGTAAAGCAAGATTATCAAAGTAAAAATAATATTATGATTCCAAAACTACTTACTATTTATTCAAATTATTAAATTTAGTTTTGAGATTTTTTCTTTGCAACAAACATGGTATATTTGAAGATTTTTGCGACAACATGCTGGTAGTAAAGCTTTTTAGATTATAATAAAAACTGTTGTAATTTGAATTAATATTATCTAACAGATTCACACCTTAAAAGTAATAATCCGAGTGTTTCATCGATAGACTATAAGACAACGGGACGGCAAGTAAGCATTATAAGAATAATTTTGAAAAGTACAACCATCTTATTTTTTATAAACTAGTCAACAGATTCTAGCTTACCTGCACTGACAAAAATCATTTCTTACTCCAAGAAGAATTAATTTCTTCTATAAATAAGAGGAACTTGCTTGTTTTTATTATATTTATGATTTTGCTCATTTCTTTGCACAAGATGATTTGGCTTAGTTTTCAGATTAATTCTTCTTCGAGTAAGAAATGATTTTTGTTAGTGTGCTGATTTTTAACACTTGACATTTTTAAAACTGATTTCACTACATTCATTAGCGTATAATGATAAAAATACAGAAAAACTTTTGTAAGCTGTAAACATTTGACAATTTCTTTAAGGATTTTATAACTTTTTAGAGGAGGAATTATAATTATAATACTAAGATAGATTCGTTAGGATGGGCACATAACTTATAGTTGCCAACATTTTACCTTGTAAAAGGTGTTCTTTGAACTGATTTCACAACCTTTTAATGAGTTTAATTAAATAAACTTACAATGGAAATGTTTTTGACAGAAAGAATCCCTCAAGGGGCTGCTGCAATATTGACGATTTTTACGAAGTCTAGCAGAATTATGATTTCCAACAAAGACTAACACAACTCATTTTTTGCTCTTTTTTTAGTAGTCATTTTTTGTAAGGAAAACGGCAAATATTGAGTTGCGCTAGTCTTCGTTGGAATTGTTAAATATTGATATCGGCCCAACAGCAGCAGCGTAGTAGGCTATAGGACTTTTTATCGGGTGTTACGGCGGGTATGCTAAGCTTGAAGCTGGTGGGGCTTTTGTCGCTGCCGATCTCCAGGACCATGTCGGTTCAATGACGTCCACCTCCTCCTCGTTCTCGAACTTGATGAGATTGTTGCCATAGTCGATCGCATTCCGACTCGAAGTTCTTGGGCTCTGCTTGGGCCTGACGCACCATTCGACAGCTGCTGCAGCTTTTGCTTATAAGCACGGACTTCTCCATTGAGTTGGCCTTGAGCGCGAAGTGTCGCTTGCTGGCCGTTAGAGCCGTGGCGCGTCTTCGGCGGTTGTCGTTGAGGTGCTTGCCAGCTGCGGCAAACTCTGCTGCACCGATGACATGTGAGGCCTTATCGGGTTCGAGGAGTCGACCATGATTGAGGTGGCGTTATACAGTCACTCTCATGTCGAGGTTGAAACAGCTGTAACGAAAGAAGGAAGATCTTGTCGTTAATTTTCGACTCCGGAGGAATAATTGAATATAAGGTCTTGGAGTTAGAGTATCTGGTTGCCATTGAGCTAGGAGCCTCTGGTATACAACTCAAACGACCAGCTACGAAGGTCGTCCTTGCGACCGACAGGTTCGTCGTCGAGGACAAGTGTAGAGAGCTCCTGCAGTAGTTGAGGACCGAGCTAAGAGTGGCCACTGATCACACTATCGGTCTCGCTCTTGATGTGGCAGTTCAGCATGTTCTGATGATGCAATTTGTCGATGTCCAGTGTCTAGTCCATCGTAGTTGTGAGCCAGGGGTCCTGTACCGGTCCCCGATCCGGCGCGCTTGTGTGGCTATTCTCCATATTCATACAAAGACGATCTATATACGCAAGTTCTCGCTCATTGTCCTCGACGATCTCGTCATTTTCATCGTCCTCAGACTCGGTGAGATCGTTACCATAGTCGCATTTCTCGAACTCGTTCTCGGCCTGTGGAAGAACAAGAAGGCCTCGTAGTCTTCTGCTAATTTCGGGGAAACAAGCGCTCTAAGCCTGTGGAAGACGAGAACAGTCGAGATCTTACTTATTATATCAATTTGTGTTGCCTTTGTGTATGGTTCTGGTGCAAGCAAAAATGGTCGTTGAGGTTAGAATTGAAGCCAACGGGATCTTTGTAGAACTCCAGTAAGCAAAAACTTGGCGAAGTTACGGTCAAGCTTCGATCGATTATCCGTGGATCACGCACGCTGTCGACTCGATCTCTATATGTCGCACTTCGCAGTTTGCAATCCATCGATGTGAGCTAGGGGTTCCGAGCACGTTGCTGTGTTTTACTATCTGTACCCAGCATTCATGTACACGTCGTGTCTGTGACGATCTGCTTGGACTTGTTGCGGAATATCGTGCGGGTATGCTGAGCTTGAGGCTGGACTGCTGATTTTCGCCTGGAGAAGCGTCGGCTCCTCGTTGATATCTACCTCCTCCTGCATGTGCTCAAACTCAATGAAATAGTTCTTGGACTCACTGTCATAATGCGCCGCCCAGGAGCCGCTATATAGCTGTTGAGAAATAAGACCGAGTTCAGGTTGACTGATAATGATCAAGGCGGCGTGGGCGTCGCGCCGCTCAGGTTAAGATTAAAGTTGTTGCTGTAACGGAAGATTGAGGAATTACCTAGACCTTGCAGTCTTCGACACGTTACGGAAGTTTACGCGAAAATGAGGTTATGGAGAAGCGGATCAAGATATAGGTATATTGCAGCCAACGGGGTCGTCGCCGAGCTCAAGCGGTGAGAGCGCTCGATGAAGTTGAAGCCGAGCTCGGAAGGGCTACCGATTACGCTGTCGATCTCGCTCTTGATCTCTGGCGATCCACGCTATAGTGCTTGAGTCGTCCTGACCAGCGCTCGACGCTTTGACACAAAAATCTTGACGGGCGATGCACTAGCAGTAGCACGAGTATCTTCTTTGTATATACTATCTCGACTGCCGTTGATACTTAAAATTTGAAAACACCAATTATGCACCATTCGCAAAATTGTATATAAAAATCAAAACAACTTGTTGATTCCAAGTGGCACAGCAGCAGAAATCAAAATATCCGACTCGAACATGAACGAGTCCAAGTGCGTATTTATTCAGGATTTCCAAGTTATGAAGAATGCGAGGTGGACTCCAAAACGAAACGATGCTCTGGAAATTATTTATTCGCGGCGTAGTCGTAATCAAGAGGGTATCAACTTACAGATATTATAACCTTATAACCTATTATATTTTTTGACATATTCTTGTATTATTGTACTTAAAAAGAAGAGAATCGCATGGCCAGAAATTTTAAGAAATTATCGCAAATTAATTTTTGATCTTAGTTATTTTTATGAAGGAGCAATCGCCTTAGAAAAATACTACGGTCATTAGAAAGATCTGTTTAAAATCTTCAAAATAGGATACTCACACATATAAGTCAACAACGGATCAAATAAAATATAGACAGAATGAATAAAACGTAAATAGGTTAAAAAGCAAATTCAAAGTATAATAGGGTCGCGGGGCTCCTCGACGGCACACTGTATAAAAACTTATACTTGCCATCGGGGCGCTACCGCGCCCCTTGATGTTTTAACAGGTTTAGTTATAGTAAACACTTTTAAACGATCTATTTTAACCATTCAAAATAAGGATAATCTCTGCCTGCCTCGATCGCTTGTTTGTGCGCATATGTATGCTATCCGCGGTGACGTTCGCACGGGGTATCTGCAGAAAATGTGGGACAAAATCAGACAATGTAATGGTAAATGGCAAAAAGAGAAGGCTATAAAACTTGCTAACAGTGCTAGAGTTGTTATACCCGAAACCGGCTGTGGGATACCCGAGATAAAACTTTTTCAAGAATACTACGCGTGTTTAGACGTTGTAATAGTAGTCGATTCATTTCAAGGTTTTGCTCGAGGTAAAAAGCCTATATACGATGGATCGCAATATGTTCATAATGTCGGTAATACTGCTAGGTATAGTCTTCGTATTATGTATTACGAGAGTAGCCGACATTATCAGCCTATTTTGAACTTGGTTGCTGCGGCCGGCAGTAGGGGATATTGTATACCTTGCAATAAAAAAGTAACAAACGAAAAGAATCATAGGTGCCCGAACAAGTGTCGTAGTTGTTTGCAGAAACCGCCTTGTGAACGTGACCAAACTGACAGGCATGTAGTGTGTCTGCACTGTAATAGAATCTTTTTCAGTCAGATGTGTCTTTCGAATCATCTGAAACCGGGGTCATTTGATAAGAATCATACAGTATGCGCGAGTTTAAAAATTTGCACGAGGTGCTGTAGAACGATTAGAGCTACCACCAGTAATGATACAGCCCCTCATATTTGCGATACAGCTTTTTGTAAAGTTTGTAAGCTGATGCAGCCAATCGGTCATCTTTGTTTTATGCGACCTATAGCTGAAACGCGTCAGCAGCCGACTACTAGTAACAGCACGAAAAAACAGACTTTATACTTATTTTACGATTTCGAGACACAACAGTAGGAAGCTGTATTGGGTGATGATAAGACATATACATGTTGTCAATCTGTGTGTAGTACAGCAGGTATGTAGTGGCTGTCTAGATAACGAAAATATTTCTGAGTCATGTAATTTTTGTGGGGTGCGAGAGCATGTGTTCAAGGACGATCCGGTAAAAGAGTTAGTAGACTTAGCCTTGAATCGTAGAAAAAATATTGCAGACGTGATCTGTATCGCACACAATGCTCAAGGATTTGACGCGCAGTTCGTGCTGAAATATTTGGTGGGACACAAAGATTTCCGTGAAATGCCTTCCGTAATTCTAAACGGGTCAAAAATAATTATGATGAAGTTTGCACATGTGTCGAGGAGCGAAAAACATTCTTAGAGTGGTACGTCGGTAGAAAAGAACAAAATTACATTTTTGATTTTCAAAACGAGATCATCAAGTATTGCAAGCAGGATGTTAAGATATTGAGACTTGCATGTCTTGCCTTCAGAAAGACGTTTATCGAATGCGGCTCGACAGATCCGTTCGTAGAGTGTGCCACTATTGCGTCGTCGTGTATGCGTGTGTACCGTAAGAAATTTAAAAAAAAATATACTATTGGCATTATACCGTCGGGTGGCTATCGTCGAGCCAATAAACAATCGCTAAAAGCAGCACAATGGCTCACGTGGATGGAGCATGAGACAGGCTGGTCGATACAGCATTCTATAAATTCGCGTGAAAAAAGACTACCCGAAGGCCCCCTGGTGGATGGATTTTGCGTGTTAGAAAATAATGAGAAAGTCGTACTGCAATTCCACGGGTGTTATTGGCATGGCTGTGTTCGCTGCTACACTGATGGTCGTGATTTGGCAATCGTGAATGGCGAGAGTATGGACGAGCGGTACGAGAGAACGCTTAGAGTTTCGGAAAAAATTAAGAGGCACGGGTATCGTCTCATTGAAAAGTGGGAGTGTGATTTTGATCGCGAGTACAGCGAGAACGAGCAGATGATGACGTATATAAAAGAGGTCACAAAAGACTGGCATACGCCACTTAATCCGCGAGATGCATTTTTCGGTGGTCGCACGGGTAACACGGTAAAATCATACGACATTCGCGAGAACGAAAAAATTAAATATGTCGATGTATGCTCTTTATACCCGTACATTTGCAAATACGGCCGCTACCCCGTCGGCCATCCGAAACTTTATGTGGGTGAGGTTGAGTGTGCGCGTGTAGTTGGCCCCAACAACGACATCAGCCAGATTGACGGTCTGGTGGTGTGTGAGGTGTTACCACCGAGAAATATTTACCACCCTATTCTACCCGTAAAAATGCATAATAAGCTACTATTTCCGCTGTGTAGATCGTGTGCCGAGTCCATGTGTCAGGAAGACTGTAAACACGAAGACGTGAACGTGCGCGTTTTTGTCGGTACCTGGGTGGCCGACGAACTTAAAAAAGCCGTGGAATTTGGTTACGTGATTACTAAGGTATTTGAAATATGGTCGTATAAAATTACACAATTCGACAAACGGTCGCGTAAAGGTGGTCTCTTTCACGAGTACATCGATAAATTCTTCGCGGAAAAGACCTATGCATCGGGATACCCACCAGAGTGTAGAAATGATGATGAGCAAGCAATAGATCGGTATATTCAGAACTTTGAGCAAGAGGAGGTCATAAAGCTCGACAAAAGTCGGATAAAATTCAATGCTGGTCTACGCTCTGTGGCAAAGCTATGTCTCAACTCGTTGTGGAGCAAGTTTGGGCAACGCGAAAACATGACAGAAACCGAGATAGTAAGAGACCCACAGAGATTGTTCGAGCTACTAACGAGCCCCGATAAAGTTGTAAATTCTATACTACCGGCCGGCGATGAAGTCCTCTACGTTAGTTGGGCAAATAATGACGAGGATGCCGAAATTGAACCGTCACCACTGTGCAACGTGGTTATCGCTGCTTACACTACTGCTCTGGCGCGACTCAAACTTTTCTCCGAGCTTGAACCACTGGGAGAACGCGTGCTGTACTATGACACAGATTTCATAGTGTATGTGAGCCGAGAGAACGGATGCGAGTATGAGCCGTCAACGGGGCCATTTTTAGGATAACTCACTGACGAGTCGGCGGGTTATAGGCTAGGTACATACATAACATCCTTTGTCTCCGGCGGACCAAAATTTTATGCTTATAAGTATCTAACACCTGACGGCTGTGAATCGTGTGTATGTAAGATCAAAGGCATCCAAATGAATGCATCAGCATCCGAAAAGATTAATTTTGAATGTGTGCGTAAACTTATGAGTAGTGAAATACCACCGACATTTGTTTGCTTTGACGCTATTAGACGTACAGCGTTGCATGATGTAGTCACACGCTCGGAATTTAAAGTCTGTGAACCTGTCTACTCTAAACGTCGCTTTGTTGCCAACGATAAAAGTTATCCGTACGGTTATGTAACTCTAAAATGACTAATAAAAAGTTTAAACTTAATACACTCTTTCTATATTTAATAATAACTTACCCAACTCTCTCTCTCTCTCTCTCTCTCTCTCTCTCTCTCTCTCGCATACATCCTGTCGCGACGACTACCCATACAAAACTGTCTTGCGCGTACAGATGCTAATCCTTGTCATCCTTTTTTCACTCCCCACCCCTTCATCTTTCCCCCCTCTACTATGAATAACTTAGTGTATGTGTGTGTGTGTATGTTCTGACTGAACTAGCCTTCAAAACCGCTCGCGCGGAGCGCGCAGGCGCGTGCGCGTTACAAGCGTCCCGGAGGGGGCGAGCCATATGGCTAACCTTCGGAGTCTCGCACCGCGCGCACAAATGAGCTCCCTGGAGGGGGAGCTTGATGACTTGCCTTCGGCAAGCTCGAATACCGCTCGCGCATGCGCGCGAGGAGGGGGACCCGCGCCGCGCGTTCGAGGTTCTCCCCCGCCAGGGGCGTTACAGAGTCTCGCACGTTATAAAGCTTGCGTGTTGTCCGGTCTAGCGAGTATTTCGTGTATCATCACCAGCACCGCCACTTCGCGTCATGGATGTGCGCTGGAGACATCCTTGGACATGCATGATTCGCGGTCCAACCTCGTGCGGCAAGACCGTGTTTGTCGGTAATTTTCTCAAATACATCGCACATATGAGCGATACAAAATTTGAGCGTATATTACTCTACTACACGGAATGGCAGCCTGCTTATAAGGAATTTGCTGACGGTAGTATTAGTATTGAATTTCACGAGGGATTGCCAAAGACCGAGGACTACAGTAGAGATCCCGAGCGACCAAAACTCTTGATTCTCGACGATCTCATGCGCGAGTCGTCCAGTGCGAGTGTAGTTAATCTATTTGTCAAGGGCAGCCATCATTGTAATTTGAGTATTTTCTTTCTCTCGCAAAATCTCTTTCATCGTGGTCAGCGAGAAATATCGTTGAACTCGAATTACATAGTTATTTTTAAGAATCCGCGCGATCGCTCCCAGATACAGCATCTGGCCCGACAGCTACATCCCGAGGATACGAAATTTTTACAAGAAGCCTATAGCGATGCTGTCTCTCGGCCATTTCACTATCTACTGCTGGACTTGAAGCAGGATACACCGGAAAATTGTCGGTATCGCACATGTATATTTCCGTTCGATCGGTATCAGTATGTGTATGTGCCGCGGAAACAGATTAAAAGCAACTCCATCACCGACAATGTGCCAGTCGTTCGCGTGTGATAGAGCGAGCAACATCATCAGCAGCAGCAGCAGCAGCAGCAGCGCAGCGTCATCGCTATCCCATTAGACGAAAGTATCTGGACATATTGAAAGTGCTGTGCTGTCATCTTGACGCGGTGCAACGCACAGCTCTACTGCGTCAAGCCTGCCCAAAACTTGTGATAAGTCTGGTCGAGTGTGTGCTGAATATTCTGCGTGGAAACGTACCACTGAGCAGGCGTTATAAGAGCAAGTTACGTAAACACGCGCCATTACTGCGCAAAATCATAGCTCCGGGACAGACGATAGAGACTCGCAAGAGACTTTTAATTAAAGCTCAAAACCTTGTGCCGGTAATAGTGAAACCTGTTTTATCAGCATGGAGCATGCTAGGAAAATGATTTTAGTGCCTCAAGAGTGTATCGAGAGTGTGAGACAGCAGCAGCAGCAGCAGCAGCAGCAGCAGCAGCAGCAGCAGCAGCAACAACGTCAATGTTTACCAATAACAGTCGCACCACCACCACCACCACCACCACCACCACCACCACCACTGTCAAAGACGGCTATCACAGATGAGTGTGGGGCTAGTAGTGGCAGTAATGACAACTACCTCAATACAGTTCAGACACCGGGCTCCGAGGTATTACGACTGGACGACGAGATGAACAAGATTTTGAACTCGTGCGGATTGGATGATCGACAAAAGTACTCCATGTACCAACAGGTGTTGCAACGCTTCCTACACTACAAAAAACAAAGTAGTGATGACAATGAAGCCGGTAATGAGTTGTTGTTGCCGACAGTCGATAAAACATTACCAGCACCGCACTCTATTACTACAAATAGTGATGGTGAAGTTATATCTGATCTGCATATTATCAATAGTGTACCGCCAAGTCTTCGTGAAAACGCACGAAATCTAATGAATAGTCTACGTCGATCTGGTAGCATTGCCTGGAATAAACTCGGTATGATTACGGTAGATGGCGTGCGTGCACGAGGCGTTAATATTGTAGACTTAGTGAACGAAACTGTGAGACGTAGAAAAAGGCCGCCTTCTCGTGGCTTCGATCAGTTTGTTCGCGTACTCCGTAAGGCACACGTACCTCTAGAATTTATAGGGAATAACCAGCTTCATATTGCTGTAGCGGCTGCTGCAGCAGAAGAATCTAACAGTAGTGGTAATAACAACTCTCTGCTGACTGCTTACGACACGTCATTATTATCTGTACCGGAACGACAACAACAACAAGAAAAATTCGTATCCAGTGGAAGCGGTAGTGACGAGGAGGAGGAGGAGGAGGAGGAGGAGGAGGAGCAGGCGGACTACGACGGAGAGAAAACACTAGATCCAAATAATTTGACATTTTTTAATTATTGCAAAGGTAATAAGAAGAGAAAACGAGGTGGTAGCAGTCGTGCAGCAGTCGACACCACGGTAGATACTTCAATAAGATCTGTAGCGCCACCTGCTAAAAAACAAGTAGTACTAAAAGAGCCTAAGCTCGGGCATATAAAATGGCAGCACCACAAAGAGTAAACGCGGAGTCATCTAGTGTGCTGGACGCACTAATCAATCGAGTGCCTTTCGAGATGCATGTACCGGGATACCAGTTTCTCGGGCCGGGCACTCATCTTGAGGAGAGACTGGCACGCGGTGAGACCGGCAGAAATCCTTTAGATAGAGCCTGTCTCGAGCACGATATCGCATATTCGCGCAATAATGGTGGTGGTGGTGGTGGTGGTGGTGATGGGAGACATAGACAGGTGCTTTTTCAGGTATGCTATCTGAGTCGTCGGATAGTGAGGAGAAAAGCGTTGCTTTATTAACTGTTTTGTGTATGGTCGGTAAAATCACTTTTGATAGGGTTTATCGACGATTCAGACAGGCTATAAAACGTACAAGGAGAAAGAGATCGAGATTAGTCGGTGGGAGACAGTCAACGAATGGAGAGCAAGCTTGAAAAACTGTACTATGGCTTGCCAGCTCCATCAGCATACGCTGGTGGAGACAGACTTGTACGAGCCATGCGCAAAAAATTTCGCTCGAACGAGGTGCGGGAGTGGCTCGAGAGGCAAGATGCGCACACAATGCATAAAATGGTGCGATATCGTTTTCCTCGTCGCTCTTACCGGGTTTTCAGCCCGTACGAATTGTGGGAGGCTGATTTAGCAGACTTTCGCTCTCTAAAAACGTATAATGATCAATACAGTTACTTACTGGTGGTCATTGATGTGCTTTCAAAGTATGCGTGGGTTGAGCCACTTCGTGATAAAACGACTAAAAGTGTGGTCAGTGGTCTGGAGCAGATTTTACAGCGAAACGATGGTAGACAGCCTATATACTTTCAAACGGACAAGGGCAAGGAATTCATTGGACGCGAAGTGCAGAATTTGCTGAAAAAAAGAAACATTATTTATCGTGCTGTGCGAGACCCCGACGTTAAGGCAGCAGTCGCCGAGCGTTTTATCAGAACTCTTAAAGAACGAATATGGCGCTACTTCACACATCTCAACACAAGACGCTACATTGACGTGCTGGACGGTATTGTACAGTCGTACAATAATTCGTGGCATAGTGCAATAAGAATGACGCCATCTAGTGTGAATATGTATAATGCAGCTAAAGCTCGTGAAAATTTAGCGCGGCGCTACTGTGCCAAACGACAGTCACGCTGTACCCATAAATACAATGTTCAAGACTTGGTTCGAGTTAGTCGTGCTCGGACAGCCTTTCGAAAAGCATACGAGGGTGGCTGGACTCTAGAATTATTTAGGATTACAAAGGTCGATACGACGAGACAGCCGCCCGTCTACACGCTCGAGGATCTGGAGGGAGAAAAAATTGACGGCTATTTTTACGAACAGCAGTTGAGTAGAGTGCGCAAAGATTTGTCTGGTGACGTTTCTCATATTGACCAGGTATTACGCAGTAGAGGTAATGGAAAGAGGAAGGAGTATTTTGTGAGTTGGAAGGGTTACCCTGAAAAATTTAATTCTTGGGTGTCTGCTAAAGATCTCGTGAATCTACAAAACAATGATGATGATGATGACGGATGAATTTTACATGGTTCTGTCCAGTAGTAGTAGTAGATATGTTTTCCCCGAGAACACTACAAATCACTTTACCACACAACTCCCCCAAAATTTTTGTCTACACGGCAATTGGTGTGTCGGTCTCACTGAAATTCAGATACCTCTCACCTTTCAGCACATATCAATGAAGGAGAAAGGAGAGGGGGTTGTTTGTGTGAGAAAAAAATCTACGCGCGCCGCTTACATCAGCAATAGGTTACGCGATAGTGTTGATGATGATGGTGATAATTATGAGGAGACTTTTAGTCAAATAAAATGTGGACTCTTTTGGAGGAGATTAATAGTCTCGACAATGTGAAAGATCATCTTAAATTTGAGATTCAGTGTGGTGGCTATATTCAAGTCAGATGCATTTGCACTGAGGATGAGTGCGCCAACTATACTCACTCATTCTCTTTGTCCAAAAAGTTGTGTGAAATATTGGGTTTTAAAAGCGGCGAATTATTAACTTGTGATGGTAAAAAAGACTACTTCATTATCGGTAATAGACCAGCAAATCTTGTAAATGGTTTACCGAGTGTTCTGATGGTTTATAGTAGTATTTGCCAACCTTACGTGACAGGCGATGTTTGCTCACGATTACTACGTGCTGTGCCTCTTCAGTTATATGACTATACTTACGGTCGAACACAAATTCAGAACTTTGCCCCTCCAATGTATTTACCTCTGCTATCATCGTCTTTTCAGTCCATCGAGGTAGATATAAGGGGCGAGCATGGTCATTCTGCCCCATTTAATTACGGAACGTTGACGGTAACACTTCATTTTAAACGCACAAATTAAAAAATGCCTGACTATAGTATTTTTTTCACTCACCAAATTGGTTGTGGCGATGGTGGTGGTGGTG
>CM053171.1:13443867-13477925 GCA_012977825.3 Pteromalus puparum
CGTTATCAGACTGGTGCGGGTATTGGTAGCTATTTGAAAGGCTTATTTCGCGGTGCTTTACCTCTTGTAAGACGTGGCGTTAAGCCTGTCGGTAAGGAAGCTGCTCGTACTAGTGCAAAGATCATGGATGATGTGGTTAACGAGAATAGACCTTTCAGAGAGGTTTTAAGTAGCCGCATGCGCGAGAGTGGGGGTAATCTCAAGCGCAAAGCTGAACAAGTACTGAATAAAATGATGGCACCAGATGAGCAGGAGGCAGAGGTGGGGGGTGGTGGTAGTGGTGGAAAGAAGAAAGCTAAATATAAGAAGGCGCAGATGACGCAAAAAACGCAGTCAGGTTTTAGTCGTGGAGCTGGTAGGAGCGTGCCAACTACTCAGAAAAAGAAGAAAAAGAGGAAGAAATCTACAACTAAAACAGCATCGTCAGCAGTAGCTAAGGATATCTTTGTCAGCTAAAAAGTCTCTCTCTTCAAACAATATACCTACTTACTCTATACCAGGCAAAAACATGGCTTTCTTACACACTGACTCTTGTGACTTGTTGAAGTCGGAGTTGTCACTCTTTGAATTACCACCATCACAGATGGTCATTGAGGGCTCTCATTGGGTGCAGTATAAACCAATCTCGTCACTCACTGATCAAGCGCCAATAGAATTTACGATCCCTGGCAACCGTGAATATCTAGATTTAGCGCATACAATGCTGAGTCTACGTGTAAATATAACGCCAATGACACCACTAGAGAAGGATGCGACAGCACCACCCGTCGGCCCTGTAAATAATTTTATGCATTCACTGTTCAATCAAGTGGATGTATTTTTTAATCAGAAACCTGTATCACCACCAAATAATGCCTACGCATACAGATCGTACATTGAGACGTTATTAAATTACGGACCAGCGGCAAAAAATTCACACTTGAGCAGTGTCTTGTGGTATGACGACACAGCCGGTAAAATGGATAACGCTGATGTCGGTAATGCGGGTTTCATTAGACGACAAGCAGTTATGACTGACGATAAAATTGATTTATTGGGTTACTTACACGTAGACGTGTTAAATATGATAGATTGCTACTTGGTGGTGTTAAGGTACGTGTACGTCTTGTGCGCTCTCGTGACAGCTTTTGTCTAATGGATCCCAATTCTGCATATACAGTACACATATCCGAGGCGACACTGTTTGTTCGTCGCGTAAAGGTTAACCCAGGCATTGCTTTGGCTCATGAAAAAATGCTTTCTAAAACCACAGCAAAATATCCGCTCACGCGTGTAGAGGTGAAAAATGTAACCCTAATCAGCGGTGTGCATGGCCAGTCGATAGATAATGTCATACTAGGTCAATTACCGAAAAGAATAATCATTGGATTTATTGAGAATAAGGCTTACAACGGCGATACAAAACTCAATCCGTTCAATTTTAAAAATTTCAATATTAATTTTTTGTGTTTGTTTGTGGACGGTGTACAAGTCCCCTCGAAACCACTACAGCCTGACTTCAAAAAAACAAAGATGTATGTGGATGCGTATCACACACTCTTCTCGGGTACGGGTGTACATTTTTCAAATGCCGGCAATTCGATATCACGCGATGCATACCCAAATGGGTACTGCCTTTTTGCATTCGATTTGACGCCTGACTTATCAGCCAACAACGATACCCATTGGAATTTAATTAGAAGAGGTAGTGTGAGGATTGATGTGAGATTTGATGACGCATTAGACAGTGTTGTGAATTGCATAATTTATGCTGAGTACGACAATCTGTTGGAAATTGACTCGTCTCGACAAGTTTTGGTCGACTACAGTGGTTGAGGTTAGATGGCGCTCCTTGAAAAACCAAATAAAACCGCTCACCAACACGGGGCTCGTGTCAGTCGATACTTGTTTCTTGAGCTGTGCAGACAAGTGAAAATGGATCTAGTTATTGATTTGCAGTTTTTCAAGGACAACAAAGGCCGTGTTGTACCGAAAGAAGCGGGCTTGGTAGTGTTAGATAAAGATATTACAGCACATTGGATTATCGCACCTACTTGTAATACGAGATTCTTAAAGAAAGATATTTTAAGAGAGAATAATTGGCTGACTCTGCATCATCATGGTCTGGATTGGTATGATGGGGATGTATCGCTGAAAAAATTTTATAAAAGTTTACACGATATTTGCAAGAGAGCGAATAAAATTTACGTGCGAGGAGAGGAGAAGGCAGAACTGCTGAATAAGATCACCACACGAGAAATCATCAATTTGGAGCGTGAGCACGAGTGTCCGACTTTTCATAGATTACCTTACAGTGAGAGGTATTGTATGCAGCACTCTATTAAACACTGCTCACTCAAGTATACCTGTGCACTCAACAACGCCTATAAGTTAAAACTTTGGTTAAACACCCGTGGTAGTGGAAGTGATATTGTTACATCAGCAGAACGCCCCTTCTCACCACCCTTCTACCTCTGTAAAAATGAATTCGCTGGATATTCTTCAGAAGTTGCGAAAAATGAGCTTTCATGCGGTTGGAGTGTATCCGGCAGATCGAATTCCGATAACGTGGGTAAAACCAAGTGGCTTTGTGTTTAATACGGAGAGTCACAAGAGGCGTGGTTCGCATTGGGTGGCAATATATGTGTCGGAGAGTGGCGTTGGATGGTATTTTGATAGTTTTGGCAGATCGCCATACATTCCCGATCACATAAGTCGAATCCAGAGAAATTGTAAGAGTATACGGTGGAATAATATTCGATTACAAAGCAGTTTTTCTGATACTTGTGGTAAATATTGCATCATGTTTCTGTATTATATGATTAATGGCTTGGGTATGCAACGATTCCTCCAAAATTTCTCATCAAACTTGAGAAAAAATGATCAGATAGCTGAAAAATTTGCTGACAGGTTGTAATGTAATATTGTGAAAATGTTATGTGAAACGACGGTGTAACAAGATATTTTAGTTAGCATTGGTTTTCAAAAATGTCACCACAGCAGATTTCTATTGGCTCCCCACTACAGAATCAGTGATTCTATTGGTCCCCCACCACCAGATAGGCTGGTTTTAATTGGTCTCACTAACCCCACCAAAACCACCAATTTTGAATATAAGCTGAATGCGTTGCAGCACAGAGACCACAGTTCTCTCTCGCCCGTAAGAAACTAGTAAGGAAGTTTGCTCTCAGAGGAAGAAGATGGCTGGACAGAAGAGACAGCACGCTGATAGTCAGGCCCAGGAGACTCAGGTCAGCAAGTATCGCTGCCATCAAATCCTACCAATGGTGTTTGGCTTGAACAACTCCTACGGGAAAATTATTCACGTAGGACTTGAAAATACCTCCGTCGGCTCTGGCGACTTTAACCCTGTTGTCCGACTGAGTAATCAGGAGTTTTACGGTCTATCCTTGCCGCTCGCCACCTGGATACAGTTCCGGGAGCAGTTTGACGAGATTGACCGATACTTCCAGGCATACAGTGAGGAAGAAATGCTGGATCAACGAATCACCATTACTGGGTTTACCATAAGATTCATGATCAGCTACTCGGATCGGGCGTTTGAATTGGTGATGGAGGAGGCCGAGGACAGTAAGGAGCCTAAAGCAAAACGACAACGTAAGCCTTCGCTTGTATTTAAAAGAGTGACCTTTGACAGATTGAAGGCATTGTCTAAAATAATAGATCATAGAATTAAGTATTTATTGAAGGTTAAAGAAGCTATAGAGATTATTGTGAGAGAGGTGGGTGACTATAGCAAAGAAAAATTGATGAATAGCGAAAATTCTCAGTACACATACTTCACCGCATATAATGTTGAGTGTGCAATGAGAAATTTTGATCAATCGCTTGTAGATAAGATAGATAAATTGTTAAAAGATAAAAATATACACTTAGCTATAGAAGATATTTATATTATTATTTATGAATTTATTAATCTACATTTATATAATCTAGTTGCGTACTTAAATACAACCGTATATAAGGATAAATGATCATAATTGTATTTAGTTTAAGTTTTCATGAATAAATATAATTGTTAAATATATAATACTTGTACTCACTTACCGTGTTACTCTAACCAACACCACCTATCCAGTAATCCTTCATATTCATTCTAGTTTTAAAACACACACACACACACACACACACACACACACACACACACACACACACACACAAAAGTGCGTTAAGGAGTGGAGAAGGGAAGGGCGGGCTCTACCCGAAATGGAAAGGGTAATATGCTGAGTATGTTCGAAGGAGGCATAGTAGTAACGGAAACCACCCCTCCCCGCATCGTACACCAGTCGTCAGTCAACCGTCGGGGAAGCAACACCTCAAGAAGTCACTCCGACGCTCTCCAAAGTGTCTTGATAACTCCGAGACACTTTGGATAAAAACAGGGTAAGGTGGGGGAGTCTCTCCAAAGTGCCTTGAACCATCAGAGGCACTTTGGATAGACAGAGAGAGTGGGGGTTCTCTCTCTCCAAAGTACAAATGGCACCATGGAGAGTAAACAATTTTGACCTTGACCTCTCACTGGCTCGGGTGGGGGGTCAAGGTCAGTATTGTTTACCCTCCATGGTGCCGGGGTACTACTGCTGTAGTTATTGTTCTCGGCGTTCTTGTGGACGAGCTGATGTCACGCTGGTCCTGCTGCATCAGACTCTCACGTCACCAGTCTCCACGAAAGGCACGTCACCTGCATCGAACCTCACGGTGCACGCGCCAACCCGAACGCCCTGTCGAGGTAATCGGTTGATGGGGTCGCGCCAACGTTGGTCATCTCCTCGTGCGTCTCACTCTTGAGTATATGACGTCCAAAGTGCTTTTTGTCCGTCGCGGCCACTGCCCTGTCTCCTGTCGTTTACTCGAAAAATAAACGACATTCGTATCATTCACACTCACACATTCATACAGCCTTGAGACGCTCAACCCCGACAGCTCGGATCTCGGTGTCACACGGCAAGATTTTGCCGTGTTACAGTACATACATAAATACATTGTTTTTTAATTTGCATCGTTAGAAAGTTTTCTCCTTAAGGAAGCAATAACACGTTTGTTGTCAAATCCAGTAGGCTTTCGCCTCAAATATAATAGTTTTTTTTCAAAACTATTTATGCTAGACGAGTGCCTAAAAATGTTGATTGTGTTAATCAAGACGTAACATATTGAGCAGTCTCAAAAATTGCGACAATCGATTATGACGTGTTGTTAAGTGACGAAGCTGCTAGAGAATAATAAAATTTAATTCAAAATCAAATCGCATATAAAACTCTAGAAGCTTCGACACTTAACTCACTGAGTAGGAATTCATAACAATTCGACCCCTCCGCTAGCGCGGCAGTTCTCGAAGCTTGCGGCGTTGCCAGGCCCATAAGGCCTCGGTAATGAGCCAAGCCAAGAAAACTGCAACGCCGCTGTAGGGGTAAACAACGGGACTGTGTGTGGGAGGAAGTACAAAGCTTCCTCTCTCCCTCTCCCTCTCCCTCTCTTCAAGATCGGCGTGGCTTGGCTTTACCGAGCGCGTCACTCTCCGTACAGTTGCCTACGAGACCGGTTCTCTACAAATTGTCTTAGTTTTTTTTTCTTTGAAGTGTTTTAATTAGTAATCATTGTTTTGTAAAAGTTTAAGTCGGTCTTCACTTTTCATAAATTTTTTTTTTTTTTTTTTTTGCTAAGTGGTTTTCAATCGATTGTGTCGAATCATTTTGTAACAATTTCCTGAAATAGAGTGTTTTTGAATAAATTAAACCTCGCAACTGAACTTATCTACCAGTGGTGAATTTCTTGAATAATATTCCTTTCTCTCGTTATACATCAACAAATAATCAATTCCGTTGGACCATTTCTCGGGATTGTCTCTGTGGACCAGCTCAACGACAAAAGGGTAAGACTTTAAATTAACATATTCAAATTTCTCAAAATAATTGTCGTGAAAAGTTCAAAACGTGGGTTACCCCAACGGCCTGAACCAGCCCGGTAACAACACCTGTAGAGGTGTTTGAGACGAATCCCAATAAAAATCATTTTCATATTCATGTTAAGAAAACCACTTAACAAAATTGGGGGTTCGTCCGGGATCTCGTCTCACGCGTTTTGAATAAATTAAAATCAGTGCCGCGGAAAATATTACGATTCTAAAAATTATTGTGAACACGGAAATAGTGCAATCAAAAAAATAACGGAGATTAAACAAAACTGAATTTTCGAAACGTGCATCGAATCAACGCGGAGAAACGCGCGCGTAAAAGTCGTCAGTGCGGAACAAAGGATAAACACGCGCGCAAGCACATAAACACGCCGCGTGGTCTCTACAAATATACACCGAGTAGCATGCGCAGAGACGGTTGAGTGATTTTCTTGAANAATTAACAAAATTTAAATAAAAAAAAAAAAAAAAAAAAAAAAAAAAAAATATCCATTAAAATGGGAAATAATATTAAATAAGCAAAATTGCAAATTTGAATATAAGACCGACAACAAACAGGTAAGGTCATGCGTACACGAAATATTTAAATTGTTGCCCTCAAATACACATTGAAAAATCCATCACCTCTTTCTGCAAAGTCAATATTTTTTTTATCAATACACACACATTTCAAAGATACGAATTGGCATTTTGAAGTTTCATGCTTATTACAATTTTTGAAACCACACAAAAATTTCAAGTCGCATAATTACATTTATATTGAACACATAATTATACACTTTATCTTGGTCATAACCGCACTTTATACGCAAACACTTTAACGCACTGATCACTGACACATACACTTAGGGGTGGGCCCGCTAGGACTTCCTTCATAAATCATCCTCAATTTTTCTTTTTAAGTAAAATTTGCTTTAAAAAAATTGGTCAACAGGTAAGCACTTCAGTGCACTGGCGAATAGTTGCCAGGAGTTGAACCAGTGCCTAGACGAGGCCGCTGTAGAGTGCTGGACTCCGGTTTCTCATAGGAGAGAACCTGGCTTCCTGGACTCGCATCAGCTTAATCATGAAAAGTTTAGTTTTCTGAAAATAATAAAGTGAATTAAAATCATTGTCAAATAAATGAAATGCAAAATTAAAATCAAGTGTCAAAAACGAAGCATGATTAGTACGCACGTTACATGTTAAATTATAAAAAGGGCAAATTTTGAAATAAATGAGGTGTAAAATAATCAAAATTATTCTAATTGTTATAAATAGAGTAACATTATTGCTCAATGTTAATGTTGGAATGGAGAAACGCACTTTCAAGTAAGATAAAAAGATTGAATGTGTGAGAGCCAAAAGCCGTAGCAGACACTCAATATAAAAGCATGAACAAACTATTGATTAAAATCATGAACTTGAGAGAAAACAAGAAATATGATTTTTGAGGTTAAATCAAAATTATCTGTCAAAGTTTGAATCTAATGCAAGTGACAAAGTTTCACATCCGAGTAACCATAACCTATGTTTTAATAGATAAGTACATGGGATTGAATAGAAATTGTGTTGATTTCAAAATTTTTTTTTACATAGTCATACGCGTGAGCAGGAAGAAACGCGAATAGCAAATAATTACAATATCAATCATTGTCTAAAGAGTGAGAAAAGTCGGAGAGGGACAATTACCGCAGTTAGTTTTAACATTCAATAGTGTGGATTAAAATTTTAAAATCAAAATAACGTTTAAAAATAATGATCAATAGCTTTCAGTAAAGAAGTGTAAACGTGTGTAAAATTTTGACAAAGTGTAATCCAAAAGTTTATGGTTGTTGCAATGAAATTAGTTTGAGAAGACATAAAAACGCGTAATTTCAATAACTAACAGCTGATCGGGGCGAGTGCAGCAGCGACACGCTGTCGCATGAACATAGGCGCGAGAGTCGATCGATCAATATTCGGCGTGACGTCAGCAGCCGAGCGGATCAGTCGAAGCGAGAGCTGCTGCGGCCATCTTGGGATGGGATCATAGCGCGCGAATTTCAAAAGGTGGATTGGGAGTTTAAAGCGGAATACAGTAATTAGTGACGTGTTGACATAGAATAATATTAAATAAATAATGACAAGCGAAACATTATAATTTTCTGAGTTAAGCCAAGTGATAAATGATTGATTTAAATAATTTGATTAAAACACAGTGAATGTGCATAATTCGAAATAATCATAAAGTGATTAGTATACGTTTTAGAATACGCTTAGTGAATGAACAGTGAACAAACGATTAAATGAACAATGAAATAAAAAAAATATATAAACAAAACAATGATTAAATAAAATTTGTCAGTCAAGTTAATTAAATTCATTTTCATTTTAAAATTATTGTTGTTTGAAATTTGGAAATTTCGAATGTTGAAGAAAACAGTGAATGATTAAATTACGCATCATCAATGGAGAAAAAGAAAAAGCATTCGCCATTTTAAATTCAATTTGAACGCGCGAGTTTTGAACGTGTTTAAATTTTTTTTTAACAACTAGGTGCATTTATTTTGATTGGAAAACAGTGAAGAATCAGTGAGTAATTAAAAGTATCTAAATGGTGTGAGTGTCTAACGTAATCATGCATGGTTAAATAAATTGAAAAAGAACTAAATAATTCTGATGAAAGCTAACTTTATAAATTCTGACGTGAAGCGAATAAATTCCATTAAAGATTAAACAATAATCGTGAAAAGAGATAACCATTGAAAATCTAATTAAATAAAAGTAAATCGAAAATTTTGTGTATTGTTCTGAACTAATCGAGAGCGACCATAGAAAACTGTAGCATACATATGCAAAATAATCTGATCGTGATGTAATAAATAATCGAAGAATGAATGACGGTACTTGAATAACAAACTTGATTCTTAACGAGTGATTAAATGCATGAGCAACGAATGTGATTATAAATTATTTACAAATTAACAATCTCCATAAATAAGCTTCATAATCGAATGAATTGACATTAATAATCTTTTCGTAGTAAATTTTTCTTTTGGAGATCAACTTGATCAAGTAACCGAATCTTGTTTTAATACGTATACTTGTAAAGAAATTTTTGTTCGAGTAAGTCACAATAAATTGAACTGGAGCATTTTTGAACTCCATTGAATTATAGAAGTTGATTCGACTACATAAGATTAACGTAAGAACCATTGCACACATCTAGTGCTCTTATTCGTTCAAACAGTGAGGAGAAAATTTACATGCTATAGCAGGACAGAACGCTGCTTCAAATTTTAGATCATTGTGAATTAGTTTTTGAATTTGAACTAATTCATTTGAGTCACATTTGGAATTGCTCGGTTTCAACGTTTTCATTTTTTTTTATTGGCAGATGCACCCATCCTACAGTCTGCTTGGTAGCGACTTTTCCTTCGGTCTGCTGTAACAGCGACTACTCAAGCCTCTAAATCCTATAGTCTGCTTAGTAGCGACTTTCCCTCTCGACCTGATTGAACAGCGGTCACTGAATCCAAAACGTAATCACAAATGAAAAATGAAAATGATTTGAAGTCAATTATATTAAAGGCAACGAAGAAGAAAAGGGGCGGGAAAAAGGCATTTTTGCATCATTTATTGATGGAAAGAAAATACTTGGTTGAACGAATAAAAGAAATAGATCTACAAGTGCGCGAACTCAACGCCAGTAGAGTCATTAAGCAAGATGAACAAGTATTAAACAAAATAAAAGAAGATGAACAAGATCAAGATTCAAATTTTCAAACGAAAATAAGTAAGAAGTTTGAAAGTATCCTCGATTTTGCCGCGGAGGAGTTAAACAAAACCAAGCAAATTCCGAAATCCATTTCAGTTTCGGCACCCTCATAATAAATAGAGATTAATAGACAATTAAAAATGGAGAATAAATAACGGAATCGTTGCAGTGGACCCTCGGATAAATAACATACAAATAAAATATAACTCGAGGAATCATCTAGTAATGAAGTCTAACTAATGTGCGCATAAAAAAAAAAGAAAATTCTAAATAATGTAAGAAAATGTAGAGTGACGCGAATAATGTCAAATTACCAAAACACCCAGTAACAGGAGCTTTCCGAACGCTGACGGGAGTGCTGATGCGGATGCGAATGAGTGGGGAGACTTCGGGCCCTGTTCTGCACAGTTGCACTTTTCACATGCACTGAGGGAATGATAGGAGGAGCACGCTTGGTCCGCAGTCAGTCGTGAACACACGAACGTCCTGTGCACTCGTGTTCTTTTTGCATATCCCATCTACAAGAAAGAACTTAGTAAATTTTCAACGCATAACGGTAGTGAACTTAGTCTCAACTTTAGTGAGAACGGGGCAAGTGATCAGCCTATTTACTACTACATTGAGCGTCGAAATCAAAGCACGTCAAGGTACCTCACCGCATTTTCTTTTAATTTAGGCAACGCAAACTTGTGAAACTTTTATTTTACTAGGAAAATCGACCGCGCTTCGCGCGAATAATATCGTTACGCAATTCTTTCTTTACATTCTAAACAGAATCCAAATGTTAACATTTTCCTCACTATAATATAATACATTTTTATATATGTATCTTGTCTCACCAATCATGTCACCCAATATAATGTAGGTTATGTGCTTTTTAATTTTTGAAGTCAGATATTCGTTATTTATTTTATAGCTAAATAATTAATTGTTACAAACCTAACACGATCATTTATTATTAAACTCGTTACCATTCAAATTCAAATATTGAATTTTAAATGTTGGCGCCATCTAAACCGGATACACATCTGTCGACCAATCACGGCCATCGTCCATCTTTTATAGGCTTCACAACATCCGGGCATCACTTTTTTTAGAGAGGATTTTCTATCGGATTCAAATCTCATCTAGACAAATTATTCAACGAATTTATTTTCGATAACCTTAAGACTTGAATTTCAAAATTATTCAATTTAATTCTTTTTTAATGATTGACTTAACAATGCACCTTGAGAGCGCGACTTGACGAGGAAAATCAGTCTTGCATTGCAAATTTAAATAATTAATTATAAATAATTACTATCATGATATAAATAATTTACATGATATCATTCTATTTAATCAAATAATAGCAAAGTAGAATAAGCGAAATTCATTGTTCTTAGCTAAAGTAATTAGCAATGATAGGATGATAAATTATCTTTCACTTTACGGTACAGATGGATTTTAGTTTCACTAATTAATCACAAAAGTATTTAGAATAAATCAAACTTGTTTAAAATATCTTTCTTCTAATAACATATTATTTAACCAATCCTTTTTGTTTTACTAATTCATCACATTATAGAGATCAAAGTATTTTACTGTCACTTCACTTTCACATCAAATCTTAGTAGTAGTTTTTTTTTGGAAAGCCAAATATCAATTTGAAATATTTTCGATTAGACTTATCAAATTAATGAATTGAGAGGGAATTTTCAAAATTCAAATGTCCCGCTAACAAAAGAAAGGAGAGGAAATTATCGGTGCAAAAATTGTTAATTGAACGAGAAAGCTTAGTGGAAGAAATAAAACAATTAGATTTACAAATTCACGAAATTCATGCTCAACTGCGAATAAGAAAAACTAGGCCGAAAATAAATAAAGTGAGTAGATGCGACCAAAATCATCACCAAACCGAATCAGACAATAGAAACTTTAAAAAACCTTTAGAATCTGAGCTCAACAAAGATCCAAATGAAAGTGTCTCTGTTGTGACTTTGGAATGAGATAAAATTAGGATATATCATAACCTCATTCAACTCTTATAATTTTAATTACCTATTTTTAATTATTTTAACTAATCAATATATGATTAAAAGCACCTTATAAAATCATAATTTAGCGCCATATAAGAATCAAGAATTTAGAAATATCTAACGTAAGAGGGAAAATATACGCTTACTATATAAACACAATTATCCATATAATAAGTTGATTTCACTAGCATGGTTGTTCACCCAAATATCAATATGGACATGGAGCACGGTCACAAAAATTGAATTCCTTTTTACTAAGTTTTAAGATATCTATATATACATATATTTACATATTTACTTTTATATATGAACATTTATATAATATAATCACATAACCATATATATTTTAATTATAATTGACTATGTTACACCAATATTAAATCGAAACTAGAATAGCTCGCGTATCCCTACTTTAGAAAACTTACAACGAAATTTGCGATTTTCTATTTTGAATAGAACATTACGATTTAAATAGCAGCGGGTGTAAGGATCATTCGCTATAGAAATATTCAAAACCTATCAAAACCCCGTGGTTTTGTAAAAAGCTGTCATTATAAACAAATTTTCTATCAATTTCGGTGTACCAATAACCAAACAAGATTCTTAAGGCTCTAAGAGGACAATTTAAGAGGAAAAAGGAGGAGATAAGATTAGAATCAAATGACTCAAGAAATCTTATTGCTCCACTGAACTTGTCGAAAGAAGGGAGTGAGACAGATAGCGAGTCAGAAGACCCTGCGGATTATTTTGCAGATTTTAATTGTAACTTTGCAACAATGACAGGAACAAACGATCCACTGAATCCAGATCATGAAGGCGGCGGTGGAGCCAGCGGCGGATTAGGAGGAGCCGGTGGAGGAAATGACACAGCTGCTCTAGTAACCACTATGGCGAACAGTTTCGCTCTTATGAACAGCATTAGTGGAATTCCTACCTTCGATGGAAAACACACGCACTTACGCGATTACATACAGGACTTAAGAAATGCCAATCAATTAGTACCAGCAGCTATGAGACCACAGTTTATCAGAAATGTGCTACAGCGAATAACTGGACCCGCGAAAAAGAGTTTAAATAACAGGACCATAAACACCGTTGAAGAGCTGATCCATCATCTAAAACAAAGATTTGGTCCTGGAAGAAATTTCAGTTACTATAATAACAGAATCCAGAATGTGAAAATGCGAGAAGGGGACACTGTTGGAGATTTTTACGATAAAATCAACGTTTTGCTCAGCAGTGCAGCCAAAGCTTTGGAAGAAGAAAGAGGAGCAGGGTACCAAGATAACATGATGGCACCAACGAGAGCACTTGCAGTAGACATTTTTATAAAAGGTTTACCAGCATCCTTAGCTGAGAAGGTGGATTACTTTAAACCACGAACTCTGGAAGAAGATGTACGAAGAAGCAGTGAGATTAGAAAGCCGAATGGAGGCAAAAATTATACCAGATACCAGACCCTATAGCTCACGAAGACGCAATGATTATGGGCAATCAAACAGAAATTTTGACAGGAGAAATGATTTCAGGAATTATGGAGATCCTAGGCACGAAAATTATAGGTCAGCGAATAGATATGACGATAACAGGTACAGACCACCATACGTAGGAATTGTTAATGACTACGAGCGAAATGAACCAAGATTTTCCAGAGACAGTAATTCGCGTGGCGGATATAACCAGACATATAACCAGGGAAATTATCCGAGAAATAATTATGGTGGATACAATAATAGTAGATATAATGCAGGCAGTTACAATAATGGAGGATATAATGACAGATTCAATGATGCAGACAGACCCTACAGAAATTCTTCAAACTGGAATAATCAAGATAATAGAGGAAACCAAAGAAGACTGTTTGATCATGAATATCTAGAAGAGGTGATTTAACCGATGAATTAGAGCCAGGACTCATAACAGAGTTATTGACGAAGCACTTCAATCAATCAAACGTCAAAGTGATAATTTGCTACGGAAAAGTAGAGTTACCCGCAGAAAAAGACAGAAAACAAATAATGGCGAATCTACATGATAGTCTGACAGGTGGACACAAAGGCATAAATCAAACATACCAAACGATTCGTGAGAGATATTATTGGCCTGGAATGAGAAATGTCATACAGAACTACATTCGAAGATGTGCGAGTTGCCAAGAGAAGAAAATAGAAAGATTCAAACGAGAGATCCAATGCTAATCACAGATACCCCTATAGAAGCCTTTGACAAAGTGTCAATTGACACTGTGGGAAAACTTAGGATGACTCCTAATGGAAATTGCCACCTTTTAACCATGCAATGCAATCTCACGAAATACCTAATTGCAATACCAATCAAAAATCTAAACGCCAGTACCATAGCTGATGCTTTAGCGAAGCATCTAATTTGTCAATTTGGAGCTCCTCGAGCAATATTATCTGATAGAGGAACAAGTTTCCTGTCAAATATAGTGAAATCCATGTTAAAATTGTTTAAAATTAATCAACTCACCACATCCGGATATAGACCCCAAACTAATGGCTCTCTAGAAAGAAGCCATGCACCCCTTATAGAATTCATCCGCATTTATTCAGAAAAATATGATGATTGGGACCGTTTAGCACCCTTTGCCACGTTCACCTATAATACCAGTGTGCANCACCCCATTCGAATTAGTCTACGGACGAGTCGCGCGTTTTCCATTGAAAATACCCTCATTTGAAAAACTCCGAACCTATAATGTTTACATGCGTGACCTAGTATTAAGGCTAGAAAAAATGAAATTATTGGCAGGAGAAACACAAATAGCCAATAAAGGTAGGTCAAAAGAAAGATATGATAAGAAAATTAGGAAATTCAAAGGGAAAGTGGGGGGATATGCAAGGTTGATCAATGAACCTCGCACGTCTAAATTTGACGCTTACCGAAAGAAACCCTTAAAAATAATTGAATTTATAGGTAGGAAAAATGTGATTCTAGAATACCCGAATGGAAAGAGAATCCGAAAACACATAGACAAATTAAAGCATGTGGATGATGAATCCGATAACAAAGAACCTACCGAATTTTCCAAATAGCATGATTAATGTTTCAGGATGAATGCTCCAAAGGGAATTGTAATAATTATCATAATAAGTTTTACATTAAAATCGACCCTATGTGGACACGTGTACCAAAAAGAACCCTTGAATGATAACCCCGGAATCTATTTCGGGAAATTGAATTCCTTGAAGATAAAGAGAGCAGATTGGAAGGTAAACATCTACATTGATGTCAAAAACTTCATGGAGTTTCAGGACCAATTAGACATTACAAATCTGTGAATAACACTTGCATCAAACAATCAATAGAAGAACGCAAAATGTAGACAATCTAGCATTGACACTTCTAACAATTGAAAGAAGAACGCATCAACAATCTACAAAGAGAAATCAAATGACACCCATTGCAAGTTTAGGACACACGTACCGACCTACTCCAATCACAAAGGATGCAAAGCAGCGGTCAGAATAAGAGATTAGTGCCATTATAGCCAAGACCATTAGAGAAACAAGAAAGACTTTTTTGTAAGATATCAGACACGCACTCGGCGACCTCGGAGCTGGAGAGGAGAAGGGGGGGAGGGGGGAGGGTGGGTAGTTGGGATGTTGGGGGGGGGCGGGAGTGCAGAAGTGTTGATGGGATTATTTAATGTCGTATAACCATAGCTTAGACTGTAAGCAGAATGTTTGGCCATCATAGCGGTTAGAGGTGCTACAAATAAGCTCTTTGGGGGCCTAATAGGGTGGCTGGTGATCATAAAACCACAGTAGATTGTCAGCAGAATAAGGTCAAATGCTGCAAACTAGTGCTTACAGTAATGAAAAATATAAAAACAAGTACAATCATAAGACTGTGGGGATGGATAGCCAAGTGCGGAGCGCGGAATTTGCAGATCCAGATACAGGAAGTAATTGCTGATTATACCGACTTATACTTTGGGCCAGATATATCGGCAAAGTAGGGAACGATCAGCCAAAGGAATATGGTAGCTAAAAGCTTCTGTATGTTCGGCCAATGGTCACTATCAGTCATTGAAAATAATATACAAACAGACTAAGGAGTCAGAGCATACAAGTGATCAGATAGCAGCATGAGGACAAGCAAGTTTCGAATGTGAAGTTGAACAATCTCGAAAGAACTCAATAAGTCATTAATGAAAAGAAGAACTTTATGTTTATGCGTAAAGCATAAGAAGGCTTAAGATGCAAAATTTTGTAATAACTAGATATAACTTAATATGAGTCTGCTAGAGGAAGAAAGCCGTGGTCTAAATGTGGCTACTATGTACTGCCTGAAGAGCGTCCTGGAACTTACAATAAAACTCACAATACTACAACTGCAAAGGCTACAAAACTGTTTATAATGAAAGTAAAATTAAGATAGAGGGCCGGGGCGCTGCATGGGGGCTGATGGTCCTAGTTTATATAAAAAATAACATATATAAGGGAAGTTGAAGTGAGAAATTGATGGAATGGTTGATTATGGATTGACGTATTTGTAAGTATTGATATATAAAATTATTACGAGGTGAATCTCATTAGAATTGCTGCTATGTACAGATGTCATGACATACCAAAGTCTGAATTTGTCAATAGTGTAAAAAAATTCTTGGTAAGACATAGGAATGTTAAAAATCTCTGTATATTTGGATATTTCAATATTGATATACTAGAAAATAATGTAGCAAATCTAGAAACTAGCGACAAATCAATTAGTCAGGAATTTGTAATTAATTATCTTGAACGTGAATATGTACCGTACTTCAGAGGAATTACGCGGCCATCCTTAAATAATGAGAAGGGAACGTGCATTGATAACTGTTTCGCTAGAACTAAGAATATAGAAATTGAATCTTTTAAATTAAATACACCGTTTAACGATCACTACCCGTTATTCATAAATATAGATCAGATTAAGATACACAAAGCAAGTGAAACAGTTAACAAATGCATAAACTATAAAAAGTTAAAAAACATAGCTGAAAATTTTGACTGGCAGATAGTACTGACAAAACAGGATCCAAATGATGCAGTAAATGAACTTATTCAAATGATACATAGTTGTCTTGAGTTAGCTACATATTCCAAAAAATTAAAGAAAAAAAATAAAGAAGCACTGCCAAGAAAAAAGTGGATAACTAAAGCAATCCAAGTCTCGTGTCAAACTAAAGAAAATTTATATAAATTGTGGAAATTGAACCCAACTAATTTGGAATTAAAAAATGAATATAAAAATTACGAAAAAATTTTAAATAGAGTCATTAAAGATGCGAAATACAAATTTGAGAATAATGAAATAAAAAAAATTAGTAACAATCCAAGACAGCTATGGAATACTATTAATACTAAACTTAATAAAAATATGCAACAAAACAAGTCACCTGATTACTTAGTCATAAACAGCCAAAAAATTGAAGACGAATTATTTATAGCTAACCACATGAATGATTATTTTTGCAAAATAGGATTAGACTTGAGTAAACAAATCCCTAATACAGATACAGATCAACCTACATTACCAGATAAAAATAGCAAATCAATCTTTATATATCCTACCAATTGTGTTGAGATTCGAAAAACTATAGATACATTGAAAAACAAGACTGGAGGTGTTGATAATATCAATGCAAAAACGATCAAATTTCTAGTTAACTATATAGATAAACTATTAGAACATATTTTTAATACGTCTATACAACAAGCCTCCTGGCGTCTGCACTAAAACAAGCTGACATAGTTCCTATTTACAAAGCTGGTGACAGGTCATGTATGACTAACTATAGGCCGATATCACTAATATCGAACTTAGCAAAGATATTTGAGAAAATCTTGTATAATAGGTTGTATCTATTTCTAATGGAATGCAATATCATATCGGAAAAACAATTTGGTTTTGTTAAAAATAGAGGCACAACAGATGCGTTAAATTATATCTCAGACATAATATATAAAAAATCGACAAATCAAAACCAATTATAACTACTTTCTTAGACTTAGCTAAGGCCTTTGATACGGTAGATCACAAAAACTTATTGGATAAACTAGAGAGATATGGAATAAGAGGCAGTGCCTTAAATTTAATAAACAGCTACCTCTCTGGTAGGAAACAATGCGTTAAAATAAAGAATTTGAAAAGTGAATACAAAGATATACCCATCGGAGTTCCCCAAGGGACCATACTACTACGTTTTTATTTTATAACGTTACTGACCTACTGACGGTATGCAAGATGATACGTATTTCTTAATGCAGACGACAACCTTATCAATTGCTAGTGATAACACGTGGGGAGTCAGCTCTAGAGACAATGAAAACATACTTAGAAGTCGCAAAGTGGCTTTACTGTAAATAATTATCTTTAAATGTAAAACACTGTATCATATGCTTATGTAGCTACTGCAATTGTGTCGCTGTCTCACTAATATTGAGCATAGGCAATAATACAATAAAAGACAGTAGAAAGGTATAAATATCTAGTCTAACTTTGATTATAACATGCATAGGGATAAACATCAATTATTTTGTTAAAAAAACAAAATACTAGTTGAATTCTTTGCCAAAATTAGGATATAATGGACTATAAACTTAACTATGATATACTATGCCGTTACAAAGTTTAGTAAATTTAGGGCATAATGCTTGGGATGGAGCGTACAATAATTGTGTTTATCTTACTACAGGTATTCAGAGGAAAATATTGAAAATTATAAACAAATAATTTCAGCGTCAAGATACTCCACTTACAGTAAGCCATTATTCCATTTAGAACTATATCTTATCATTAGCTACGTTAAGAAATAAATATATAAATAGCAAAAGCAATACTAGAAATAAGAGTCTTCAATGCAATAATTGATAAAGCTATAAGCAAAAAAAATAGCTACTTGTTGCGTAAATATTTTCACTTGCTAACAAATGACTGAAGTACTGTGATTAGCAAAGTCGCGAATTAAGAGAGACTAAAGTATTTATAGCGAGAGAATATGATTGATCAAAGAGAGATTTATTTTGTACTGTTACTTAACTTTGCGTTAATATTTAAACTGTTATCAGGAAGATGGCTCGACATCTTCCTGTTCTTATTATTAGTTTTTTAAGTTTAGATTCTAAGTGTTTTTTTTATTACCATCCTATGTACAGACAACTAAGTTTGTCTCTATAGGATGTCGTTTATAAGACATATGTATATGGTCTAAATAAATAAATTAGGAATTATAGGAGCATAAGCAAAAGTCTTTGGACTAGTGACCACCGACGATGTGGACAATATAACAAGAACATCGACACACTCTTGCAGATCAAACAAAAATAGTGCATCTGTTAGCCAAGAACTCACAATAATACAGCAACAATTCGAAAATTATACAACGTCACCAGAAATCATCAAAAAGTATTGAGAAGTTTTGAAAAGCACTAACGAAACAGTGACCGCGTACTTAAGGAAAATGATGACTAAAACACCTGTAGAAATTATGATTGACGTGAAACGGCGTGAATCAACTTTGGAACCTTAATAAAAAGTAACGAGAAAAACTAGCCGTGCGACGCAAACTCAAAGAAGGCAAAATTCACCCAGACTCCTGCAACAAAGTCAACTCAGATGTAAGAAGAGCGATGAGAACTAGACTTCCCAGTTCCAGCGGAACACATGAGGAGGCGAGAGTAAGAAGGTATCAAAAGTAGATGCAGTGCATCAAAATGGAAGAACGCTAGCAGTATTACATTTACCACTAGCGGATAGGACTCCGTACTAATTGTATAAGATGCACGCAGTAGCAATACCGCAATTAAACAAAAATCAAACAATAGGTCTTGCATTTGTAAAACCTTCGCACACTTACATCGCAATTAGTAACGATCACACCAAATATCTAAAATTCAATGAAGACGAAAGACAAAAATGCATTGAAACCCACTACGCCCACATATGCCCAACACTAGGACCATTTCGAGATGTACCAGAGTCTGAAGATTGTGAAGTAACTCTTTTACTAAATCTCATAAAGCAAGCAATGAAAATGTGTGACATACGTTACCAAACAAACGTGCAAACACAATGGAATTACCTAAAAAAAGACAAGTCATGGCTATACTCGACACCACATAAAGAATTATTGACCATTAGCTGTAACAATGAAATGGAAGAAAAAGTCTCCATCGAAAAGGCAGGAATTATCCGCATAGCCCCAACTTGTATTGGAAGGACCAGAAATGATGTGATCACTGGCGAAATAACCAGAAACGCAGAATTCACCTATCTATATAAACCCGAAATAGACCTGAAAATCATCGAACTGTACCCCTTAATGGAACAGGAAGCGAATAATCTAGAACCAAATGACCTTCACTCAGTAAATATAATGGGACCGAACATGAGAAGTAGTCAAGCACGACCCTTACATGACGTTATGACCCAGTTAAAAGAAATCGGAGAACACAAAAGAAAAGAACACACTACTAACACGTTATTGTACGGTGGCTTAACGTCACAATTAATCATAATTATCGTAATCCTCATAATAGTTTTTAGAACCAAGTGTTTGCGAAAGATGTTATGCTTTAGAAAGAAAAAGCGCAATCATTCGCCATTTAGAGTAAATTTACCCCGTACTAACAATGCGATAACCCTAGAAAATGATAATTTTGAGTTTAATATGAGCCCATCGCATATACCAAATCCCTCAAAAAGTAGCCAAGGGAAGAAAAATAAACTACCCGAAACAAATTACATGTTACCCAAACAAGAAGCAGAAGTTTCATAAACATTTAAACATTCAAGGACCTTATACATAAAAATCCACACCCCAAATAAAACAAAAGTTGACCCCAGAAATATGTGTATGATTTTAGAGCAAGAAGAGATGGCGAGTAGACACAGGACTGGAATATCATTATTTTGCGACAATGAAATACCACTTTCAACCATCATCAAAGAATTTGAGAGAGTAGGCACGCCAAATGCCGTTCACGTAAGGAAACACCGTTACGAATCAGAGAGCAGAAAAATCACCTTGGTATTTAATACCGAAAAAGAGATAACAAAAGCTTATGACTTGAGAGCAAGTCTAGTAAGGCAAGACAAATTCAGAAAGACCACAAGAAGAGTGACCCCATACACCACTCCGAACAATCACAGGGAAAGATCAAGAGATAATCTAGTGGAAATCACGGCCAATAAACATGCTAATCTGAAATCCGAAGTACACGTAATATCGAACAACGTACCCAAAAACACTGTGTCAAAGAACAGACTATTCTGCTTACTACCATGGGACCAAACAGACAGAGAGAAAGACGAGATGTTTTTCAGGCACCTTGCTCAATACGGAACAATGACATATTATGAGACGGTCAGAGATAAGAAAGGCCGCCTGTCATATGGCTATGTTCAATACTTTAAAGAAGAGAACGCTGAAAAAGCAAGAACCCAAAGCGAAGCATCATACAAAGCTACCTACACTGAACCAAGAAAACTACCAAGACAAGCTATAGGAACAGGAGACATGAAGTTCCATGAAAAATGTAAAAAACATGATAAAAAGTTAACTATACCATCTGCACGAAATGACATGCAAAAAGCAAATGTCTTGGAATAACAAAGTAGAAATAGAGAACCCAGAAGATGACCAAGAACCATCAAAGGTACCCACTCTTACAGAAATAAAAAAAACATTAGCATACCTAGAAACCCTAGAAAAGAATAAGGACCAAAAAGAAGACGCTAACTACCAGATAAATTCATACCGCAGCACAATCACATCAAACGCAAAACTATACACTCACAACTTCTTACACTATACAATGCCACACGATCACAAAGCGCAAAAGTATAACCCCACATGAAACGCATCAAAAAACACCCAGGACGAAACTAATATTTCAAAAGCTTTCAAAATTAAAAACTAGCTCTCTTGTCAATGTATGACATCAAACGATGCATGCACACGAATATTCTTTAATTTCTTTCTCTTTTTTTCTCGAGCCTCTATCAGCAGTTTGCTCTCCTGCACATTTTAAGCAGCATTTTCCGTAAATAGCTTAAAATATCATCTTAAACGACAAAACGCATCAGTGAATCCACAGTGTGCAAAACCGAAATCATAAGCGATCATCGCTATCTGTTAAAGGCCATTGAATGGTCCAAACAAATAAATTTTTAACATCTTCGCGTGGAAAAAAATACCCCGCACAAAAGAAATCATGAAACCGAAAATTCGTTTTCAAAGTCTTCGTACTTTTCTACTAACTTGACATCGATTTCATGACTAGCCCAGTTAAACCTCCGCGCCCGCGTAAACATTAAAGATGATGGGATGCATCTACAACCCCTCATCAGTGAAACACTTTTCAGCAATCAAACTTAATTTGCATTCGCAGACACCCACGAAATGTTTTTGTCCATAAAACCTTCTTCCTGCAACAACTTTCATGATGTACAACAAATCGTGATCGAAACACTAAATTGAAGTACATACGCACAGCAACCTTTAACAACTGTCGTCACTATAGTAATCTGAGTCATCATGTAGTACGTCAAAAACCCTATACTTTCGACCAAGTTCGTGCGTACGATAATCACCACGGGTCTGGATGCCCAGACCCACACTTTTACAATCTGGAAAACAGACATGCTTCAATCAATTCATTTGCTTATACATGTCGACGCACAATGCGTAACGAATGCATAAGCAAGTGAATCATACCCATATGTCATCAATTCTGTGAGTTCCACATAAATATTGCAATTGCTGAAGCAGGATTTGTTTGATTCAGTAAACCCCACGCAACCTGTTAATAACACATGACGAGAATTGGAGAAACCGAGTAAATCTTCAGCACCTTTAGATAGATCGATTTAACTTTTCTAACAAAAAAGACACGATGTTCATTAGGTGCACCAATGCGCTGTGTAGCAAAATGCACACCCGCACACCGGAACGTACTCATGCAAAATTAACACCTAGCACACACATGTAGACGCACGCGAAATATAAATGCAGCCTACTTACAGTAAAAGAATACAGTACCCATAACAATAAGTCATCTTCACAATCGTGTGGGACGTATTTCCTCCGGAGCCCCACATATTCGACAATTTAAATTACTGACTAAGTCAAATGACTCTGATAACCGAGTTCCTTGTTAAATTTGTGATGTACTCGCAATTTAACATACGTTAAGAAAATATTAATGGTCCTGGAATATACAACATGACTACACTAACACACTACACAATCACACACTCAAATTCTCATACATGGACCATTGGAACAAGCCGTACACACGCATGAAATCACTAATACCAAGAATAATCAAAATATGTTACCACCAAACAATTATTCATAAAAAAAGAAAGAAGAGTATGAAACCCATGACCAATAAAAAAAAATACTTTTCTTTTACAGAAATGGACCAACGGACAGTAAAAATAATAGACGTGGCACCATCAGACACAGATGAGAGGACCGTTGTGATAACGTTCGAGCCAGCGGAAGAAATGGACAAGATAATGACTCACGTAAAGAGTTTCGGCAGGAGCAGAGACAATAAAATCAAAATAAAAAAACAAGATAAGGGACCAAACAAGGGGATACTGACCATTAAATATCTAGAAGAGGAAAGCCGAACCAACCTATTAAAGGCACAGAATGGACAAATGAGCATAACCTCAAGTAGCGACAGTGAACCGAGGAGCAGTGACAGCGATTCGAGTGAGTCATCGAGTGACTACGAAGAGGCAGCAGCAGGACCAATTAGAGCGGAGCACGTCTTAAAAGATATGCCAGAACAAAACAAGGCATTGGAAGTTTCAGAAATCTCAGAAAGAACAGTGGAACAAAATAACAAAGTAGTAGTTAAAATCCCACAAACAGAAACATAACGGCAAGTAAGGGAACAGTTCCAGACCTACGGGAGGACATTAAGCTTTAACACGATAGAGATAAGGAACAAGATAACGCAAGCCTCAACGAATCAATTCATAAGCTTACTGGAGTATGCGCGACACCAAGAAGCTTTTAGGGCGGTAACTCAGTCCGACCCAAAATATGGTGCAAGATGGAATCTAGAAAGAAATAATGAGGAAAATGAAGCTACCACTCAGTTTCAACAAGAAACAAATGGAAGAACCCCTAGAATGACCAAAGTAATAGCACCGGACACCATATACATAAAAGCATCGAGAAACACAACAATAGAACAGATCCACGAGTACTTCGAGAAGTTCGGCAAAATAAAAGAAATCAGACCGACTGATCTCACTGATAAATACACAGGAGCAATAATGAAAGTGGCCTTCATACAATATGAAGAGCAGTCAAGCGCCAACACAGCAATCAGGGATGCCGACGACGTGTATGATGCAAGACCAGGTCATAAGAAGATAAAGGAGCAAAACAGCGGAGAATCACGAACAATAACACAAAACACAAGCTTACAGGTCCGAATACCACAAGAAAAGAGTGTAACGGACTTTGTCAGGCATTTTAAACAGTTTGAAGGAGTACAGGAAATAGAAAACGCAACAAAAAGTAATGAAGAGGGGCTGAGTCAGAGATTTGTAAGGCATGTAACATATAATACCAAGAGCAATGCCATACATGCCCTCATGAATGCATCGGGCGAATATGATGCTAGATGGAAGCTGTGCAAAACAAGCGCCACACACAAAATGCATTACGTGTGTGGTGAGATGATTGCCAAAACAATATGGTACTCTCATGAAAGAGCGTGCACATGGGAGAACTTCATCAAGGCGAACAAAAAGACAGAAGCAACAAATACAAACGGTGCACAAAACAATCATGACAGCACCTCAACAATGGAGCCGTTAAGGAAACCACACCTAGCATTAGAAGGAGAAAAAAAAACAAGAAATCCCGTCAATGGCCTCAACAAGCACTTCGACACCGGAAAATAAACAAGGACCAACTGCAGAACAAAAGCAAATCAAGCCGAAAATGTTCCGTGAAGCAACAACACAGACGAAGCAGCCAAAAATGAAGAACAAAGGGACCCAAACAGAAGAAGAAGCTTGGACCCCAATAGCCAAACCAAAAGGCGAAAAGAAGAAGAACGGAAGCCAAAGATACGACAGCGACACAAGCGACTCAAGCCTCTAATCAACACTTAATAGTTTTCTATCCATTTTTCTTTTCAAATAATCATATATTAGAAATACCTTTTTTTTACATACACTTTTGCATTTAAACCATTATTTTTTTTCATTATCATATTTCTTTTTCCTAGCACATAAGTCAAAAACACTTTAGACATTAAGTTACTTCCATTTTCTTTTATCTTCCATTTAGCACATAAGTATTTTGTATTCATGGACCAACTACCTCTGTAACTTTGAAAGTTCAACATTATACCAAACGTTTGATAATAATATATATTTTATACTTTTATAAAAATGGACTTACGACCAATTATTTCAACTTGACCCTGCACCAATTAAAATAGCAAGTATATTATATATTTAGCACATAACATATACATAATATTACGTATTAGGAATAAATTCGTTATATTATAGAAGGACCATGGACCAAGGACACCAAATTAAAATCAAGTAGGTCTCTAAAATTACGAAGCGTAGGATTTCATCGATCCTTGATATCTCACCTAACCACACTAATATCCCACCAATCACACAGAGACACAGTTACACTAACACACAAACAATGCAAACTGGGACCACAACACACGTAAAATGTGTAAAATAAAATTTTTCTTTTTCTTCTTATAGACAAAAAAAAAAAGTTCTTTTTTCTTTTTTTCTCCTTAAATAAAAATTTTTGTGAGGGTGAATAAACAAAGTACNAGTATTCCAGACCACGTCTGAAAGAACAAGTTAAACCCTGGAGAAAAATATAAAAAGAAAAGACACTCATAACAAAAAGTAACAATAAGATCGAACAGTTCTGCAATACACCAACACAATAATCACACACAAACACATAAACTATATAACACCATCTCTGAGCACCTCCATTCCACATAGCCATCATTAGGTGAAATCTAGAAACGTCATTGACCTGCTTGTTTTCACCAAATGTACCACATACCCTTAGGCAAACGGTTTGTCGAAGACGACAAACGTCTTGAAGGGGGGGCTGATGTTAAGTGACGAAGCTCCTAGAGAATAATAAAATTTAATTCAAAATCAAATCGCATAATAAAACTCTGGAAGCTTCGACACTTAACTCACTGAGTAGGAATTCATAACAATTCCACCCCTCCGCTAGCGCAGCAGTTCTCGAAGCCTGCGGCGTTGCCAGGCCCATAAGGCCTCGGTAATGAGCCAAGCCGAGAAAACTGCAACGCCGCTGTAGGGGTAAACAACGGGACTGTGTGTGGGAGGAAGTACAAAGCTTCCTCTCTCCCTCTCCCTCTCTTCAAGATCGGCGTGGCTTGACTTCACCGAGCGCGTCACTCTCCGTGCAGTTGCCTACGAGACCGGTTCTCTACAAATCGTTTTTTTTTGAAGTGTTATAATTAGTAATCATGCATTGTTTTGTAAAAGTTTAAGTCGGTTTTCACTTTTCATAAATTTTATTTTGCTAAGAGGTTTTCAATCGATTGTGTCGAATCATTTTGTAACAATTTCCTGAAATAGAGTGTTTTTGAATAAATTAAACCTCGCAACTGAACTTATCTACCAGTGGTGAATTTCTTGAATAATATTCCATAATATTCCTTTCTCTCGTTATACATCAACAAATAATCAATTCCGTTGGACCATTTCTCGGGATTGTCTCTGTGGACCAGTTCAACGACGAAAGGGTAATACTTTAAATTAACTTATTCAAATTTCTCAAAATAATTGTCGTGAAAAGTTCAAAACGTGGGTTACCCCAACGGCCTGAACCAGCCCGGTAACAACACCTGTAGAGGTGTTTGAGACTAATCCCAATAAAAATCATTTTCATATTCATGTTAAGAAAACCACTTAACACGTGTATTCATTTTTTCTCAAGTATAAAATTGCATATATTACTAAAGAAAATTTCTAATTTTACAAAAGGAAACCAAAACTTTATAATAAAGATACACTATTACAATGTCCACAATGATAAATTTCATTTGAATCCTTTTATTTAAATTTTCAATAAGGTCGGGGAGGTACACCTCGCATTAATCCTGGTGGAGGTCCTCTTATGCTTGGAGGACCCATGGGAGGTCCTGCACGTCCTATAGGTGGTATTCCTGGGGGTAAACCTGCAACAATTATTACATAAATTATTTCACCAAATCTACAGAATTTTAAAAGATTAAAATGGATTAATTTTATGAAAAACCTCCAGAACTCATACTGGAATAGATTTATTCGTAGTGCATACTCATATTACTAAAAAAGTACTTCATATTAGATTTATAGAAATAAAGATGCGTACGTGCGCACGTACATGAACTCCGTATCTTTTATACAGAAATAATCACATCTAATGTTACGTTACATACGTTGTTATATGGTTCACAAGTATAATGTGACCTTTTTGATTAATGAATATTTGTTTAATTGTCTCAAATTTTAATTTAAAACCAAGCGTTCCAAAGAATGGCGACAGTTGATACCGTTGATACCGTATCGTAAGCTGCGCATACATGGTACGTAGAGGATCGTCTGGGGCCACATTTCTCCTTAGATAATTGGAAAATGGTTTATCATAGAAAGAGAAAGTCAGTAAATCAAGAAAAACACGGGGTAAAAAATGCGCAAAATCGTTTTCGTAGACGTTTGGCCAAAGGAACACCTGTGTGGATTTTAAATATTCTTAATAAAAGTTCGAACATCAAGTTGTTCAGCAATGAACGAGCGCGCTAGGTCAAGCTGGGTACGCCTAGTTCAGATTAGATCGCCCGAGATTCTGCAAGATCCTTCGAGAGCTCCTAAAAGCTCTTGAGATATCTCGCAGGATCTCTCGACTACGTAATCTTGACACCTGAAGATCTTCTACGGGGACATACTGGATTTTTTAGTGAATCAGGGGTATACGTAGTGCTACTCCTCGCACATGTTGTCCTCAGCACAATTAAAACTTGTAATTGAAACTAGCAAAATTTAAATTTTTGATTTTAAAATAGCACGAATAGAATAAAATAGCCGTAAAAACTGGCAAAACTCGAGTCTTCTATCAAAAAGTAGCACAAATCTATTCTTACGTAAAAAACTAGCACAACTTGGAATTCTGCGTGGATAAGTAGTTTAACTCAATTTCCGCGTAGAAAACTAGCGTAACTCTCATTCACGCGTAAAGCCCACCAAATTGAGTTGTTCTATTCTTCCGCGCGGAATTCCGAGTCGTTCTATTGATTCACGCGAGAATAGAGTTGTGATACTTTTAGATAAAAAACTCGAGTTGTGCCAAGACGATAATTGACCAACTACGAAACTATGTGCATGTGTTCGGATGACACTCCAGATTATCGATCATTATCCATGAGACTCCAGAAGATGTATCGCATATGTACCGAAAAAATCACCACTAATTCCGTAGTCCAAGACGATGTCACGTTGAGAAAATACAACAGGTGTATAGTGCATGTACGGAAATAATCCCTCGCGTTACCTTAGGCGATGCCCAGGCATCACACAGTCGCTTTGGTTCCTGAGGACATTATCTACGTGGAGTAGCACCACAGTAGTAGGGGTACATTATACCCAGCCGCCCGGGAGCGTGGCTTAGCTGTCTAGCTGTCTGGCGTCGTAGGGTGCCTGGAGGACGACCCAGGAGTTCCCGAAAAGTCGAGTTCCGATCCGAAAAACTCGACTTGACGAGTCTCGAGTCGAGTCAAGTTACTCGAGTTTTTCGAGCTGTTCGTAAAACTCGAGCAACTCGAAAGACTCGAGTAGCTCGAAAGATTCGAGCAGCTCGTAAAACTTGAGCACTTCGAAAAACTCGAGCAGCTCGAATGACTGGAGTAGCTCAAAAACTCAAGCAGCTCAAAAATTCAACTATCTCAAAGAATTCATGTTGCCAAACTCAGTTGTGCTGCTTGCCACCTGGGTATCTGTATTTAAAACATTTTTACTGAGTTTTATCTGAATAAAATCAATTCTAGTTTATCATAAAAATTAAAATATTCATAACTGTTGAGACTTAATTGTACTCGGACCATGCATGCTTGGGGAAAAATAATGTGTACACAGGATTTCACAATAAATCACTATTTATTAATAACACCTCAAGCTAATCATCTATTGATAATACAACGTAGTCAAGCTATTATATGAGAATATATGAGTATAACAAAAGTAATCGAACAGACAAGCTAAAACGCGTGTTGACCACTCGAGTGCACAAGGCGAAGTCAGCGACGTCGGCGGTGGCCGTCTCGCGGCATAGAGAGGGGAGAGTTGAGTCGCGTGGCTCTGCGTTGGGCCTGCCGTCTCTAGCAAGCAGACATCTGCTCGCTCATATCCAACAATAAATATAAACATGAATAATAAAAATTGAAATGTATAGGGGAGATGCCCCCAGTATGGATACCTTTAGCTATTTCGGGCATCACTTTTAATTGACACGATAAAAATTCGAATCCAAAATTTCTATGTGTTTGTAGGTACCCCACCGATAGGTGGCGGCACGTCCGACCACAGAGAGAGAGAGAGAGGGAGAGAGCGGCTCACGCCGCGAGCGAGCGACTCGCTCAGTGCCGCTTCGACCACGATCCAGACCAGTCAGGCTGGAGAGACGGAGACAGAATAAAGGAATAGTCTAGGATAGGCAGAGTGTTCTTTCCTCCCCGCGCCTCATCCCGACAATGGTGACCCGACGTGGACTCCTCGACAACGGCCAACAGGACTCCGAGGAGCAGCACACACCGTCAATTCTCTCCGGCAGCGGCGTCTTTGTTCAGCATACTCGCTGATAAAGACAGGCGGCGATTGCGTCAGACAACGCGCATCGCTTCGCCACATCCCGTGTGCACGCTGGCACGCCGGTGCACACGCGACATTTCAGTCGGACAACCCGACTACCTCGACACACGCTTTTCACGTGTCGAGAGCGGCAGGAGCAACAAGTTCCACGAACTCGCCGCCATTTTCGAACTTCACGCGCGCAGGCACGCCGGCGCGTGAAGTCTTGTCAACTCAACGGACAACGGATTGTGTGCGTGCTGGCACGCCGGCGCACACTTTTCCTCGCGACTACCCAACGTCGTGCAACGTGGAAGCCTTCGCCGAGGGATTTCTTTATGCGTGAAGCCACCGACACCGGCGCCTTTCATCATCAGCGCAGCGATTGTCGGCACTTCATCAAACGGATTTGCGTGAAGCCACCGACACCGGCGCCTTATCATCATCATCACTTCGGTCAACGGCGCTTCCTCGTCTAGTCAGCACTTCTCCTCGGCAGCGTCGACGAATTCTTCACGTCGTTTTGCGCGGCGATTCACGCGGGAATCGCCATTTTCGCTTTAAGGTAACAAAGAAGTGCGCGCGCGAATCTCGACCGTTAGGCCGCCATCTTGCTTCGGCGAGTCTTCGAATTCTAAGAACAGCTCACGCGAGCAACGACGATTCTACGAATCATCACGCACACATTGCGTTATCGAGATCGCGACTAAGTCTAAAAAAATTTTTTTTTTCTTTTCTTCTTTCTTTTCTTTTCTTTTCAATCGATTTTTTTTTCTCTCGCTCATTAACTTGCGAAATCCGAGGTGAAACGCGTTAGCAATCTCAGTAATTCTTTCGAATTTCTCTTTCATGCGTTTCACTCTCTTTTCTCGCTCGACGATCAGCGTTTGCACCCGTGTCAACGGCTACCACTCCCGGACGGCGCTCCTCGCAAGTGGTACCCCATAGACCTCCAGGGCAACGCATCGAGTCTCAGTCACAGCAGCCTCGACAACTAGCGGGCGTGCTGGGAATCGCGACAACTATCTCTCGTTGTTGTCGTCTCCCGGACTGAGCTCCTCGTGAGCGACACAACAGGGAAGTCTAGTGAAACTCACACGACCCTGCTCGTCTCCAATCAAGATCGACGAACAACTAAGGTAGAAAATCTTTTTCTTTTCTCTCACTATCCACTATCAACCTCTAGTTAGCTTAGTGCGCGAGTCGGACAGACATTGCCTTGCAGCCGTTTGTACATGCGAGTACACTGCAACCATTGTATAATAATTTTGTACGTCTGCTCCGAACTCAAGGTCAGGTTAGGCACTGCACCCCACGCACATGAGCAATCGTGAATTAGGCTTCACTCTCAGATCGGGCAAGCGAATCTTTCAACCTTCCCTTCCTATCCGTAACGCAAAAGACGTTAGGAAGCCGAAAATGACACTCACGCACTCCCCGACTAAATCGACAAACACAAGCGAAGTCGTCGTAACGACTCCTGTAACCTCAACGAGCCAAGGTCAAGCAAGTCCAACCTTCTCGCTCACACCAGCAAATTCAGAGACATCCGTCAGCCACTCGGGGCCACCGATTGTCGCTAACACAGCGGAAGACTCACAGCTCTCACACCCGACCAACATGGCATCGGGCTTTAATCAGCCGTTCAACGGCACCGAGAACGTCTTCCAGTTCGGCGCAGGCCAGCTGTCTAGCACTGCAAACAGCGGCTTCAACTTGGGGACAAACAGCTGGCAACCTCAAGTCCCAACAACGGCGTCGACAAGCAACAGTTATTTCCTGGGAACGCCTCAAGAACAAAACCGTCCATTCCCGAATTCAGGAACACGGCGGAAAGACAATAGCCTGCTGAACAACCAGCAGTCACCAGCAGTCAACTACGCCACTGCGGACGACCTGGCACAGCTGACAGAACAGTTCAACGTGCAACTGGACCTCAAACTGAACGCGTTATTGGAACGCCTGGCTTCGGCCCAACAACAGCGAGAGTACGACTGCAAAAGGCCAACCGAACACACAGACGCACATCTATCACTAGCCACCAGCTCGGAAAACTCAGGAACCAGGTTACCCCTGCCGAATCTCTCGCAGGGAAACCCGCATCTTGACCAACAACACAACGCATCTGCCTTTGCAAGCACCAGGCATTTGCTTTTCTGGAACTTTTACAAACACAATCCGCAGGGCTGGTTTAGCCAACTAGAAGATTTATTCTTGGCACACAACGTCAACGAAGATGAGGCCAGATTCAACTTCGTCATGAGATATCTTACACAAGATATCCACGTTGACATTCAATACAAGCTCAACACCCTCACAAGAGGACAAAAATACGAACAAATCAAGAAAATCTTGACTGAGCGCTACGCTGAAACTCCTCAGCAACAACTGGATCGCCTATTCAAAGGCGTAGAAATCGGTTCTAGAAAACCTTCTGACCTTCTTGCCGAAATGCAAAGCTTGGCTCAGAACTCCATTCCAAGAGAAACCATCATCTCGGTTTGGAAATCACGACTGCCTCCACAGATCCAGATCATGATCTGGAACTACAAATCTGAGGACGAATTAGTCAGGAGCGCAGACATGGCTCACGAACTCGCCCAGCAGTCTAGTCATCTGAACGCTCTGCAATCGAGCAATCAGACTGCTACAGTTCCCAACGACAGGTTCGAGGAACTCTTAGCAGCTATCAAGTATCAAAACAATAGCAAGCAGAACGGTCGCTCTAGAGCCAATCGATCGAACAGCAGGTCTCGAGCCAACTCGAAAAACAACCGAGATTCGACCCCAGCCAGATCAAAATCTAGGTCGCGCTTCTCAAACGACAAAAACCTTTGCTACTACCACCGCAAATACGGTACAGAGGCAAAGAACTGCCATCTGCCCTGCACCTGGAAGCGTGCTCCTAATCAGGACTACAAGGTAAAGAACCCCAAGAGTTCAGAGGACCAGGAAAACTAAATAATCCTGCTGTTGCGGAGACTAACAGCCGGTCACATTTAGCCGCACGTCTCCACGTCAGAGATTCACTCTCTAACCAAGTCTTCCTAATAGACACTGGGGCAGACATCTCAGTAATTCCCAAACCCAGCAACTGGCAAGGCAAGGCTACTGACCTCCGACTCTATGCTGTCAACGATACGACCATAGATGTCTTCGGCGTCAAACGTCTCGAATTAGACGTCGGCCTGCCGTACAAGCTTGCTTGGAATTTCACCATCGCAGATGTCCCGCACTCCATCATAGGAGCTGATCTCCTCAAACACTACCATCTACTACCAGACCTCAAGCTCAAGAAACTGGTAGATGGCCACCAATTCACGCACGCTCCTGCCTTTGTCAAGACAGTGCAGCCCGTGCAAATTTCTTTCGTGGCACCGAGCCACAAATACGCTCACATCGTCAACAAATACCCTCAAGTTTTTGGTCCTGATCAGTTCAGATCGACAAAAAAACGAGGAGTTTTTCATCACATTCTCACCAAGGGTCCACCAGTCTCACAGAGAGCTCGCCCTCTTTCACCTGCCAAGCTCAAGGCAGCCAAGAAAGAGTTCCGGAAATGGTGCGAGCTGGGCATCTGTCGCCCCTCAGACAGCTCATGGTCAAGCCCTTTACACATGGTGATGAAGAAAAACGGGGAATGGCGTCCTTGCGGCGATTACCGCAAACTCAACCTGGAGACGATCCCAGATCGTTACCCAATTCCACACATGCACGATTGCATGACCTTTTGCCACGGCAAAAAAATCTTCTCAGCGCTAGACTTACGCCAGGCCTACCACCAAATACCGGTAGCACCCGAAGACATCCCCAAAACGGCAATTATCACTCCCTTCGGACTCTACGAGTTTCCTGTGATGACGTTCGGATTTCGCAACGCTTCACAAACCTTCCAGCGCTACATCAACTCAGCGCTTGGAGATCTCGACTTTGTCTTCGTCTACTTAGACGACATCCTCATCGCCTCCACGGCGGAGGACGAACACCAGAAACACCTTGACACAGTTCTAAATCGCCTCAACGAGTACGAGCTGCAAGTCAATCTTGAGAAATGCAGTTTCGGCGTTACAGAACTAATCTTTCTGGGCCATCTTATTACTCCAGATGGTTTCAAACCCAGCCCAGAAAAAGTCAAGGCCATACAGGAATTCCCAAAGCCACAGACCATCGAGGAACTTCGAAGATTCCTCGGTCTCGTCAACAGTTACAGACGTTTGCTGGCGCACGCTGCAGACACGCAACGTCCTCTCAGCGAATTCCTAAAAGGAGCTAAGAAAAAGGACAAACGTCCAGTTTCGTGGACTTCAGAAGCCGAGGCGGCCTTCCGAAAGTGCAAGGACGACCTCGTGAACCTCACCTTGACCGCTTTTCCAAGCGAAAACGCAGAGCTACGTCTGATCACAGACGCATCAGACACAGCTATGGGAGCAGCCCTCGCGCAACGCTCAGGCAACTCTTGGCTTCCCCTCGCCTTCTTCTCCCAGAAGTTCTCCCCTGCGCAGAC